>OY986985.1:6816152-7358152 GCA_963920545.1 Lepidium didymum | reverse complement strand
TATAAAAGCCATGTCTTTTGTGAGCCCTTCATGAGCTTATTCTAACGAGTTATGAAGTGAAGCTTTATCCGTAGAGCTATCCATGTTCATATCATACTTATACACATGTGATCTCAATTAGCTAAGTTCAACGCAATGAAATGTCTGTTTGACATGTGAAACTGTGCTAAGCCAACTAACGGCAGTGTAATAGGTTGCATCCAGTCCAATCTTCTGCTAATCTAAAAGCCTTGTAATTTTTGAGCTCTTCATGAGCTTATGTCTTTGGTGAACCTTGAATGAGATTATTCTAACGAGTTATGAACTGGAGCTTGATCCTTAGAGCTATCCATGTTCATATCATACTTCTACACATGTGATCTCAATTAGCTAAGTTCAACGCAATGAAATGTCTGTTTGACATGTGAAACTGTGCTAAGCCAACTAACGGCAGTGTAATAGGTTGCATCCAGTCCAATCTTCTGCTAATCTAAAAGCCTTGTAATTTTTGAGCTCTTCATGAGCTTATGTCTTTGGTGAACCTTGAATGAGATTATTCTAACGAGTTTTGAACTGGAGCTTGATCCTTAGAGCTATCCATGTTCATATCATACTTCTACACATGTGATCTCAATTAGCTAAGTTCAACGCAATGAAATGTCTGTTTGACATGTGAAACTATGCTAAACCAAGTAACGGCAGTGTAATAGGTTGCATCCAGTCCAATCTTCTGCTAATCTAAAAGCCTTGTCGTTTTTGAGCTCTTCATGAGCTTATGTCTTTGGTAAACCTTGAATGAGCTTATTCTAACGAGTTATGAAATGAAGCTTGATCCTTAGAGCTATCCATGTTCATATCATACTTCTATACATGTGATCTCAATTAGCTAAGTTAAACGCAATGAAATGTCAGTTTGAAATGAGAAAGTGTGCTAAGCCAACTAACGGCGGTGTAAGAGGTTGCATCTAGTCCAATCTTCTACTAATATAAAAGCCATGTCTTTTGTGAACCCTTCATGAGCTTATGTCTTTGGTGAACCTTTCATGAGCTTATTCTAATGAGTTATGAAGTAGAGTTTAATCCTTAGAGCTATCCATGTTCATATCATACTTCTACACATGTGATCTCAATTAGCTAAGTTCAACGCAATGAAATGTCTGTTTAACATGTGAAACTGTGCTAAGCCAACTAACGGCAGTGTAATAGGTTCCATCCAGTCCAATCTTCTGCTAATATAAAAGCCATGTCTTTTGTGAGCCCTTCATGAGCTTATGTCTTTGGCAAATCTCTCATGAGCTTATTCTAACGAGTTATGAAGTGAAGCTTTATCCGTAGAGCTATCCATGTTCATATCATACTTATACACATGTGATCTCAATTAGCTAAGTTCAACGCAATGAAATGTCTGTTTGACATGTGAAAGTGCGCTAAGCCAACTAACGGCAGTGTAATAGGTTGCATCCAGTCCAATCTTCTGCTAATCTAAAAGCCTTGTCATTTTTGAGCCCTTCATGAGCTTATGTCTTTGGTAAACCTTGAATGAGCTTATTCTAACGAGTTATGAAATGAAGCTTGATCCTTAGAGCTATCCATGTTCATATCATACTTCTACACATGTGATCTCAATTATATAAGTTCATCGCAATAAAATGTATGTTTGACATGTGAAAGTGTTGTAAGCAAGTTAACAGTAGTATAATAGGCTACATCAGTCCAATCTTCTGCTAATCTAAAAGCCATGTCTTTTGTGAGCCCTTCATGAGCTTATGTCTTTGGTGAACCTTTCATGAGCTTATTCTAACGAGTTATGAAGTGGAGCTTGATCCTTAGACCTATCCATGTTCATATCATACTTCTACACATGTGATCTCAATTAGCTAAGTTCAACGCAATAAAATGTATGTTTAACATGTAAAACTGTGCTAAGCCAACAAACAGCAGTGTAATAGGCTGCATCCAGTCCAATATTCTGCTAATCTAAAAGCCATGTCTTTTGTGAGCCCTTCGTGAGCTTATGTCTTTGGTGAACCTTTCATGAGCTTATTTTAACGAGTTATGAAATGAAGCTTGATCCTTAGAGCTATCCATGTTCATATCATACTTCTACACATGTGATCTCAATTAGCTAAGTTCAATGCAATGAAATATCTGTTTAACATGTGAAACTATGCTAAGCAAGTTAACAGTAGTATAATAGGCTACATCAGTCCATTCTTCTGCTAATATAAAAGCCATGTCTTTTGTGAGCCCTTCATGAGCTTATGTCTTTGGAGAATCTTTCATGAGCATATTCTAACGAGTTATGAAGTGAAGCTTTATCCATAGAGCTATCCATGTTCATATCATACTTATACACATGTGATCTCAATTAGCTGAGTTCAACGCAATGAAATGTCTGTTTAACATGTGAAACTGTGCTAAGCCAACTAACGGCAGTGTAATAGGCTGCATCCAGTCCAATATTCTGCTAATCTAAAAGCCATGTCTTTTGTGAGCCCTTCGTGAGCTTATGTCTTTGATGAACCTTTCATGAGCTTATTTTAACGAGTTATGAAGTGGAGCTTGATCCTAAGAGCTATCCATGTTCATATCATACTTCTACACATGTGATCTCAATTAGCTAAGTTCAACGCAATGAAATGCCTGTTTAACATGTAAAAGTGTGCTAAGCCAGTTAACAGCAGTGTAATAGGTTGCATCTAGTCCAATCTTCTGCTAATATAAAAGCCATGTCTTTTGTGAGCCCTTCATGAGCTTATGTCTTTGGCAAATCTCTCATGAGCTTATTCTAACGAGTTATGAAGTGAAGCTTTATCCGTAGAGCTATCCATGTTCATATCATACTTCTACACATGTGATCTCAATTAGCTAAGTTCAACGCAATGAAATGTTTGTTTGACATGTGAAACTGTGCTAAGCCAACTAACGGCAGTGTAATAGGCTGCATCCAGTCCAATATTCTGCTAATCTAAAAGCCATGTCTTTTGTGAGCCCTTCGTGAGGTTATGTCTTTGGTGAACCTTTCATGAGCTTATTCTAACGAGTTATGAAATGAAGCTTGATCCGTAGAGCTATCCATGTTCATATCATACTTATACACATGTGATCTCAATTAGCTAAGTTCAACGCAATGAAATGTCTGTTTGACATGTGAAACTGTGCTAAGCCAACTAACGGCAGTGTAATAGGTTGCATCCAGTCCAATCTTCTGCTAATCTAAAAGCCTTGTAATTTTTGAGCTCTTCATGAGCTTATATCTTTGGTGAACCTTGAATGAGATTATTCTAACGAGTTATGAACTGGACCTTGATCCTTAGAGCTATCCATGTTCATATCATACTTCTACACATGTGATCTCAATTAGCTAAGTTCAACGCAATGAAATGTCTGTTTGACATGTGAAACTATGCTAAACCAACTAACGGCAGTGTAATAGGTTGCATCCAGTCCAATCTTCTGCTAATCTAAAAGCCTTGTCGTTTTTGAGCTCTTCATGAGCTTATGTCTTTGGTAAACCTTGAATGAGCTTATTCTAACGAGTTATGAAATGAAGCTTGATCCTTAGAGCTATCCATGTTCATATCATACTTCTATACATGTGATCTCAATTAGCTAAGTTCAACGCAATGAAATGTCAGTTTAAAATGAGAAAGTGTGCTAAGCCAACTAACGGCGGTGTAAGAGGTTGCATCTAGTCCAATCTTCTACTAATATAAAAGCCATGTCTGTTGTGAACCCTTCATGAGCTTATGTCTTTGGTGAACCTTTCATGAGCTTATTCTAATGAGTTATGAAGTAGAGTTTGATCCTTAGAGCTATCCATGTTCATATCATACTTCTACACATGTGATCTCAATTAGCTAAGTTCAACGCAATGAAATGTCTGTTTAACATGTGAAACTGTGCTAAGCCAACTAACGGCAGTGTAATAGGTTCCATCCAGTCCAATCTTCTGCTAATATAAAAGCCATGTCTTTTGTGAGCCCTTCATGAGCTTATGTCTTTGGCAAATCTCTCATGAGCTTATTCTAACGAGTTATGAAGTGAAGCTTTATTCGTAGAGCTATCCATGTTCATATCATACTTATACACATGTGATCTCAATTAGCTAAGTTCAACGCAATGAAATGTCTGTTTGACATGTGAAAGTGCGCTAAGCCAACTAACGGCAGTGTAATAGGTTGCATCCAGTCCAATCTTCTGCTAATCTAAAAGCCTTGTCATTTTTGAGCCCTTCATGAGCTTATGTCTTTGGTAAACCTTGAATGAGCTTATTCTAACGAGTTATGAAATGAAGCTTGATCCTTAGAGCTATCCATGTTCATATCATACTTCTACACATGTGATCTCAATTATCTAAGTTCATCGCAATAAAATGTATGTTTGACATGTGAAAGTGTTGTAAGCAAGTTAACAGTAGTATAATAGGCTACATCAGTCCAATCTTCTGCTAATCTAAAAGCCATGTCTTTTGTGAGCCCTTCATGAGCTTATGTCTTTGGTGAACCTTTCATGAGCTTATTCTAACGAGTTATGAAGTGGAGCTTGATCCTTAGACCTATCCATGTTCATATCATACTTCTACACATGTGATCTCAATTAGCTAAGTTCAACGCAATAAAATGTATGTTTAACGTGTAAAACTGTGCTAAGCCAACTAACAGCAGTGTAATAGGCTGCATCCAGTCCAATATTCTGCTAATCTAAAAGCCATGTCTTTTGTGAGCCCTTCGTGAGCTTATGTCTTTGGTGAACCTTTCATGAGCTTATTTTAACGAGTTATGAAATGAAGCTTGATCCTTAGAGCTATCCATGTTCATATCATACTTCTACACATGTGATCTCAATTAGCTAAGTTCAATGCAATGAAATATCTGTTTAACATGTGAAACTATGCTAAGCAAGTTAACAGTAGTATAATAGGCTACATCAGTCCATTCTTCTGCTAATATAAAAGCCATGTCTTTTGTGAGCCCTTCATGAGCTTATGTCTTTGGAGAATCTTTCATGAGCATATTCTAACGAGTTATGAAGTGAAGCTTTATCCATAGAGCTATCCATGTTCATATCATACTTATACACATGTGATCTCAATTAGCTAAGTTCAACGCAATGAAATGTCTGTTTAACATGTGAAACTGTGCTAAGCCAACTAACGGCAGTGTAATAGGCTGCATCCAGTCCAATATTCTGCTAATCTAAAAGCCATGTCTTTTGTGAGCCCTTCGTGAGCTTAATTCTTTGATGAACCTTTCATGAGCTTATTTTAACGAGTTATGAAATGAAGCTTGATCCTTAGAGCTATCCATGTTCATATCATACTTCTACACATGTGATCTCAATTAGCTAAGTTCAATGCAATGAAATATCTGTTTAACATGTGAAACTATGCTAAGCAAGTTAACAGTAGTATAATAGGCTACATCAGTCCATTCTTCTGCTAATATAAAAGCCATGTCTTTTGTGAGCCCTTCATGAGCTTATGTCTTTGGAGAATCTTTCATGAGCATATTCTAACGAGTTATGAAGTGAAGCTTTATCCATAGAGCTATCCATGTTCATATCATACTTATACACATGTGATCTCAATTAGCTAAGTTCAACGCAATGAAATGTCTGTTTAACATGTGAAACTGTGCTAAGCCAACTAACGGCAGTGTAATAGGCTGCATCCAGTCCAATATTCTGCTAATCTAAAAGCCATGTCTTTTGTGAGCCCTTCGTGAGCTTATGTCTTTGATGAACCTTTCATGAGCTTATTTTAACGAGTTATGAAGTGGAACTTGATCCTAAGAGCTATCCATGTTCATATCATACTTCTACACATGTGATCTCAATTAGCTAAGTTCAACGCAATGAAATGCCTGTTTAACATGTAAAAGTGTGCTAAGCCAGTTAACAGCAGTGTAATAGGTTGCATCTAGTCCAATCTTCTGCTAATATAAAAGCCATGTCTTTTGTGAGCCTTTCATGAGCTTATTTCTTTGGCAAATCTCTCATGAGCTTATTCTAACGAGTTATGAAGTGAAGCTTTATCCGTAGAGCTATCCATGTTCATATCATACTTCTACACATGTGATCTCAATTAGCTAAGTTCAACGCAATTTAATGTTTGTTTGACATGTGAAACTGTGCTAAGCCAACTAACGGCAGTGTAATAGGCTGCATCCAGTCCAATATTCTGCTAATCTAAAAGCCATGTCTTTTGTGAGCCCTTCGTGAGCTTATGTCTTTGGTGAACCTTTCATGAGCTTATTCTAACGAGTTATGAAATGAAGCTTGATCCGTAGAGCTATCCATGTTCATATCATACTTATACACATGTGATCTCAATTAGCTAAGTTCAACGCAATGAAATGTCTGTTTGACATGTGAAACTGTGCTAAGCCAACTAACGGCAGTGTAATAGGTTGCATCCAGTCCAATCTTCTGCTAATCTAAAAGCCTTGTAATTTTTGAGCTCTTCATGAGCTTATGTCTTTGGTGAACCTTGAATGAGATTATTCTAACGAGTTATGAACTGGAGCTTGATCCTTAGAGCTATCCATGTTCATATCATACTTCTACACATGTGATCTCAATTAGCTAAGTTCAACGCAATGAAATGTCTGTTTGACATGTGAAACTATGCTAAACCAACTAACGGCAGTGTAATAGGTTGCATCCAGTCCAATCTTCTGCTAGTCTAAAAGCCTTGTCGTTTTTGAGCTCTTCATGAGCTTATGTCTTTGGTAAACCTTGAATGAGCTTATTCTAACGAGTTATGAAATGAAGCTTGATCCTTAGAGCTATCCATGTTCATATCATACTTCTATACATGTGATCTCAATTAGCTAAGTTCAACGCAATGAAATGTCAGTTTGAAATGAGAAAGTGTGCTAAGCCAACTAACGGCGGTGTAAGAGGTTGCATCTAGTCCAATCTTCTACTAATATAAAAGCCATGTCTTTTGTGAACCCTTCATGAGCTTATGTCTTTGGTGAACCTTTCATGAGCTTATTCTAATGAGTTATGAAGTAGAGTTTGATCCTTAGAGCTATCCATGTTCATATCATACTTCTACACATGTGATCTCAATTAGCTAAGTTCAACGCAATGAAATGTCTGTTTAACATGTGAAACTGTGCTAAGCCAACTAACGGCAGTGTAATAGGTTCCATCCAGTCCAATCTTCTGCTAATATAAAAGCCATGTCTTTTGTGAGCCCTTCATGAGCTTATGTCTTTGGCAATTCTCTCATGAGCTTATTCTAACGAGTTATGAAGTGAAGCTTTATCCGTAGAGCTATCCATGTTCATATCATACTTATACACATGTGATCTCAATTAGCTAAGTTCAACGCAATGAAATGTCTGTTTGACATGTGAAAGTGCGCTAAGCCAACTAACGGCAGTGTAATAGGTTGCATCCAGTCCAATCTTCTGCTAATCTAAAAGCCTTGTCATTTTTGAGCCCTTCATGAGCTTATGTCTTTGGTAAACCTTGAATGAGCTTATTCTAAAGAGTTATGAAATGAAGCTTGATCCTTAGAGCTATCCATGTTCATATCATACTTCTACACATGTGATCTCAATTATCTAAGTTCATCGCAATAAAATGTATGTTTGACATGTGAAAGTGTTGTAAGCAAGTTAACAGTAGTATAATAGGCTACATCAGTCCAATCTTCTGGTAATCTAAAAGCCATGTCTTTTGTGAGCCCTTCATGAGCTTATGTCTTTGGTGAACCTTTCATGAGCTTATTCTAACGAGTTATGAAGTGGAGCTTGATCCTTAGACCTATCCATGTTCATATCATACTTCTACACATGTGATCTCAATTAGCTAAGTTCAACGCAATAAAATGTATGTTTAACGTGTAAAACTGTGCTAAGCCAACTAACAGCAGTGTAATAGGCTGCATCCAGTCCAATATTCTGCTAATCTAAAAGCCATGTCTTTTGTGAGCCCTTCGTGAGCTTATGTCTTTGGTGAACCTTTCATGAGCTTATTTTAACGAGTTATGAAATGAAGCTTGATCCTTAGAGCTATCCATGTTCATATCATACTTCTACACATGTGATCTAAATTAGCTAAGTTCAATGCAATGAAATATTTGTTTAACATGTGAAACTATGCTAAGCAAGTTAACAGTAGTATAATAGGCTACATCAGTCCATTCTTCTGCTAATATAAAAGCCATGTCTTTTGTGAGCCCTTCATGAGCTTATGTCTTTGGAGAATCTTTCATGAGCATATTCTAACGAGTTATGAAGTGAAGCTTTATCCATAGAGCTATCCATGTTCATATCATACTTATACACATGTGATCTCAATTAGCTAAGTTCAACGCAATGAAATGTCTGTTTAACATGTGAAACTGTGCTAAGCCAACTAACGGCAGTGTAATAGGCTGCATCCAGTCCAATATTCTGCTAATCTAAAAGCCATGTCTTTTGTGAGCCCTTCGTGAGCTTATGTCTTTGATGAACCATTCATGAGCTTATTTTAACGAGTTATGAAGTGGAGCTTGATCCTAAGAGCTATCCATGTTCATATCATACTTCTACACAAGTGATCTCAATTAGCTAAGTTCAACGCAATGAAATGCCTGTTTAACATGTAAAAGTGTGCTAAGCCAGTTAACAGCAGTGTAATAGGTTGCATCTAGTCCAATCTTCTGCTAATATAAAAGCCATGTCTTTTGTGAGCCCTTCGTGAGCTTATGTCTTTGATGAACCTTTCATGAGCTTATTTTAACGAGTTATGAAGTGGAGCTTGATCCTAAGAGCTATCCATGTTCATATCATACTTCTACACATGTGATCTCAATTAGCTAAGTGCAACGCAATGAAATGTCTGTTTAACATGTAAAAGTGTGCTAAGCCAGTTAACAGCAGTGTAATAGGTTGCATCCAGTCCAATCTTCTGCTAATCTAAAAGCCTTGTAATTTTTGAGCTCTTCATGAGCTTATGTCTTTGGTAAACCTTGAATGAGATTATTCTAACGCGTTATGAACTGGAGCTTGATCCTTAGAGCTATCCATGTTCATATCATACTTCTACACATGTGATCTCAATTAGCTAAGTTCAACGCAATGAAATGTTTGTTTGACATGTGAAACTGTGCTAAACCAACTAACGGCAGTGTAATAGGTTGCATCCAGTCCAATCTTCTGCTAATCTAAAAGCCTTGTCGTTTTTGAGCTCTTCATGAGCTTATGTCTTTGGTAAACCTTGAATGAGCTTATTTTAACGAGTTATGAAATGAAGCTTGATCCTTAGAGCTATCCATGTTCATATCATACTTCTACACATGTGATCTCAATTAGCTAAGTTCAACGCAATGAAATGTTAGTTTAAAATGAGAAAGTGTGCTAAGCCAACTAATGGTGGTGTAATAGGTTGCATCCAGTCCAATCTTCTGCTAATATAAAAGCCATGTCTTTTGTGAGCCCTTCATGAGCTTATGTCTTTGGCAAAAATCTCATGAGCTTATTCTAACGAGTTATGAAGTGAAGCTTTATCCGTAGAGCTATCCATGTTCATATCATACTTCTACACATGTGATCTCAATTAGCTAAGTTCAACGCAATGAAATGTCTGTTTAACATGTGAGACTGTGCTAAGCCAACTAACGGCAGTGTCATAGGCTGCATCCAGTCCAATATTCTGGTAATCTAAAAGCCATGTCTTTTGTGAGCCCTTCGTGAGCTTATGTCTTTGATGAACCTTTCATGAGCTTATTTTAACGAGTTATGAAGTGGAGCTTGATCCTAAGAGCTATCCATGTTCATATCATACTTCTACACATGTGATCTCAATTAGCTAAGTTCAACGCAATGAAATGTTTGTTTAACATGTGAGACTGTGCTAAGCCAACTAACGGCAGTGTAATAGGCTGCATCCAGTCCAATATTCTGCTAATCTAAAAGCCATGTCTTTTGTGAGCCCTTCGTGAGCTTATGTCTTTGATGAACCTTTCATGAGCTTATTTTAACGAGTTATGAAGTGGAGCTTGATCCTAAGAGCTATCCATGTTCATATCATACTTCTACACATGTGATCTCAATTAGCTAAGTGCAACGCAATGAAATGTCTGTTTAACATGTAAAAGTGTGCTAAGCCAGTTAACAGCAGTGTAATAGGTTGCATCTAGTCCAATCTTCTGCTAATATAAAAGCCATGTCTTTTGTGAGCCCTTCATGAGCTTCTGTCTTTGGCAAATCTCTCATGAGCTTATTCTAACGAGTTATGAAGTGAAGCTTTATCCGTAGAGCTATCCATGTTCATATCATACTTCTACACATGTGATCTCAATTAGCTAAGTTCAACGCAATGAAATGTCTGTTTGACATGTGAAAGTGTGCTAAGCCAGTTAACAGCAGTGTAATAGGTTGCATCTAGTCCAATCTTCTGCTAATCTAAAAGCCATGTCTTTTGTGAGCCCTTCATTAGCTTATGACTTTGGCGAACCTTTCATGAGCTTATTCTAACGAGTTATGAAGTGGAGCTTGATCCTTAGAGCTATCCATGTTCATATCATACTTCTACACATGTGATCTCAATTAGCTAAGTTCAACGCAATGAAATGTCAGTTTGACATGTGAAAGTGTGCTAAACCAACTAATGGTGGTGTAATAGGTTGCATCCAGTCCAATCTTCTGCTAATATAAAAGCCATGTCTTTTGTGAGCCCTTCATGAGCTTATGTCTTTGGCAAAAATCTCATGAGCTTATTCTAACGAGTTATGAAGTGAAGCTTTATCCGTAGAGCTATCCATGTTCATATCATACTTCTACACATGTGATCTCAATTAGCTAAGTTCAACGCAATGAAATGTTTGTTTGACATGAGAAAGTGTGCTAAGCCAACTAATGGTGGTGTAATAGGTTGCATCCAGTCCAATCTTCTGCTAATATAAAAGCCATGTCTTTTGTGAGCCCTTCATGAGCTTATGTCTTTGGCAAAAATCTCATGAGCTTATTCTAACGAGTTATGAAGTGAAGCTTTATCCGTAGAGCTATCCATGTTCATATCATACTTCTACACATGTGATCTCAATTAGCTAAGTTCAACGCAATGAAATGTTTGTTTGACATGTGAAACTGTGCTAAGCCAACTAACGGCAGTGTAATAGGCTGCATCCAGTCCAATATTCTGCTAATCTAAAAGCCATGTCTTTTGTGAGCCCTTCGTGAGCTTATGTCTTTGGTGAACCTTTCATGAGCTTATTCTAACGAGTTATGAAATGAAGCTTGATCCGTAGAGCTATCCATGTTCATATCATACTTATACACATGTGATCTCAATTAGCTAAGTTCAACGCAATGAAATGTCTGTTTGACATGTGAAACTGTGCTAAGCCAACTAACGGCAGTGTAATAGGTTGCATCCAGTCCAATCTTCTGCTAATCTAAAAGCCTTGTAATTTTTGAGCTCTTCATGAGCTTATATCTTTGGTGAACCTTGAATGAGATTATTCTAACGAGTTATGAACTGGAGCTTGATCCTTAGAGCTATCCATGTTCATATCATACTTCTACACATGTGATCTCAATTAGCTAAGTTCAACGCAATGAAATGTCTGTTTGACATGTGAAACTATGCTAAACCAACTAACGGCAGTGTAATAGGTTGCATCCAGTCCAATCTTCTGCTAATCTAAAAGCCTTGTCGTTTTTGAGCTCTTCATGAGCTTATGTCTTTGGTAAACCTTGAATGAGCTTATTCTAACGAGTTATGAAATGAAGCTTGATCCTTAGAGCTATCCATGTTCATATCATACTTCTATACATGTGATCTCAATTAGCTAAGTTCAACGCAATGAAATGTCAGTTTAAAATGAGAAAGTGTGCTAAGCCAACTAACGGCGGTGTAAGAGGTTGCATCTAGTCCAATCTTCTACTAATATAAAAGCCATGTCTTTTGTGAACCCTTCATGAGCTTATGTCTTTGGTGAACCTTTCATGAGCTTATTCTAATGAGTTATGAAGTAGAGTTTGATCCTTAGAGCTATCCATGTTCATATCATACTTCTACACATGTGATCTCAATTAGCTAAGTTCAACGCAATGAAATGTCTGTTTAACATGTGAAACTGTGCTAAGCCAACTAACGGCAGTGTAATAGGTTCCATCCAGTCCAATCTTCTGCTAATATAAAAGCCATGTCTTTTGTGAGCCCTTCATGAGCTTATGTCTTTGGCAAATCTCTCATGAGCTTATTCTAACGAGTTATGAAGTGAAGCTTTATCCGTAGAGCTATCCATGTTCATATCATACTTATACACATGTGATCTCAATTAGCTAAGTTCAACGCAATGAAATGTCTGTTTGACATGTGAAAGTGCGCTAAGCCAACTAACGGCAGTGTAATAGGTTGCATCCAGTCCAATCTTCTGCTAATCTAAAAGCCTTGTCATTTTTGAGCCCTTCATGAGCTTATGTCTTTGGTAAACCTTGAATGAGCTTATTCTAACGAGTTATGAAATGAAGCTTGATCCTTAGAGCTATCCATGTTCATATCATACTTCTACACATGTGATCTCAATTATCTAAGTTCATCGCAATAAAATGTATGTTTGACATGTGAAAGTGTTGTAAGCAAGTTAACAGTAGTATAATAGGCTACATCAGTCCAATCTTCTGCTAATCTAAAAGCCATGTCTTTTGTGAGCCCTTCATGAGCTTATGTCTTTGGTGAACCTTTCATGAGCTTATTCTAACGAGTTATGAAGTGGAGCTTGATCCTTAGACCTATCCATGTTCATATCATACTTCTACACATGTGATCTCAATTAGCTAAGTTCAACGCAATAAAATGTATGTTTAACGTGTAAAACTGTGCTAAGCCAACTAACAGCAGTGTAATAGGCTGCATCCAGTCCAATATTCTGCTAATCTAAAAGCCATGTCTTTTGTGAGCCCTTCGTGAGCTTATGTCTTTGGTGAACCTTTCATGAGCTTATTTTAACGAGTTATGAAATGAAGCTTGATCCTTAGAGCTATCCATGTTCATATCATACTTCTACACATGTGATCTCAATTAGCTAAGTTCAATGCAATGAAATATCTGTTTAACATGTGAAACTATGCTAAGCAAGTTAACAGTAGTATAATAGGCTACATCAGTCCATTCTTCTGCTAATATAAAAGCCATGTCTTTTGTGAGCCCTTCATGAGCTTATGTCTTTGGAGAATCTTTCATGAGCATATTCTAACGAGTTATGAAGTGAAGCTTTATCCATAGAGCTATCCATGTTCATATCATACTTATACACATGTGATCTCAATTAGCTAAGTTCAACGCAATGAAATGTCTGTTTAACATGTGAAACTGTGCTAAGCCAACTAACGGCAGTGTAATAGGTTCCATCCAGTCCAATCTTCTGCTAATATAAAAGCCATGTCTTTTGTGAGCCCTTCATGAGCTTATGTCTTTGGCAAATCTCTCATGAGCTTATTCTAACGAGTTATGAAGTGAAGCTTTATCCGTAGAGCTATCCATGTTCATATCATACTTATACACATGTGATCTCAATTAGCTAAGTTCAACGCAATGAAATGTCTGTTTGACATGTGAAAGTGCGCTAAGCCAACTAACGGCAGTGTAATAGGTTGCATCCAGTCCAATCTTCTGCTAATCTAAAAGCCTTGTCATTTTTGAGCCCTTCATGAGCTTATGTCTTTGGTAAACCTTGAATGAGCTTATTCTAACGAGTTATGAAATGAAGCTTGATCCTTAGAGCTATCCATGTTCATATCATACTTCTACACATGTGATCTCAATTATCTAAGTTCATCGCAATAAAATGTATGTTTGACATGTGAAAGTGTTGTAAGCAAGTTAACAGTAGTATAATAGGCTACATCAGTCCAATCTTCTGCTAATCTAAAAGCCATGTCTTTTGTGAGCCCTTCATGAGCTTATGTCTTTGGTGAACCTTTCATGAGCTTATTCTAACGAGTTATGAAGTGGAGCTTGATCCTTAGACCTATCCATGTTCATATCATACTTCTACACATGTGATCTCAATTAGCTAAGTTCAACGCAATAAAATGTATGTTTAACGTGTAAAACTGTGCTAAGCCAACTAACAGCAGTGTAATAGGCTGCATCCAGTCCAATATTCTGCTAATCTAAAAGCCATGTCTTTTGTGAGCCCTTCGTGAGCTTATGTCTTTGGTGAACCTTTCATGAGCTTATTTTAACGAGTTATGAAATGAAGCTTGATCCTTAGAGCTATCCATGTTCATATCATACTTCTACACATGTGATCTCAATTAGCTAAGTTCAATGCAATGAAATATCTGTTTAACATGTGAAACTATGCTAAGCAAGTTAACAGTAGTATAATAGGCTACATCAGTCCATTCTTCTGCTAATATAAAAGCCATGTCTTTTGTGAGCCCTTCATGAGCTTATGTCTTTGGAGAATCTTTCATGAGCATATTCTAACGAGTTATGAAGTGAAGCTTTATCCATAGAGCTATCCATGTTCATATCATACTTATACACATGTGATCTCAATTAGCTAAGTTCAACGCAATGAAATGTCTGTTTAACATGTGAAACTGTGCTAAGCCAACTAACGGCAGTGTAATAGGTTCCATCCAGTCCAATCTTCTGCTAATATAAAAGCCATGTCTTTTGTGAGCCCTTCATGAGCTTATGTCTTTGGCAAATCTCTCATGAGCTTATTCTAACGAGTTATGAAGTGAAGCTTTATCCGTAGAGCTATCCATGTTCATATCATACTTATACACATGTGATCTCAATTAGCTAAGTTCAACGCAATGAAATGTCTGTTTGACATGTGAAAGTGCGCTAAGCCAACTAACGGCAGTGTAATAGGTTGCATCCAGTCCAATCTTCTGCTAATCTAAAAGCCTTGTCATTTTTGAGCCCTTCATGAGCTTATGTCTTTGGTAAACCTTGAATGAGCTTATTCTAACGAGTTATGAAATGAAGCTTGATCCTTAGAGCTATCCATGTTCATATCATACTTCTACACATGTGATCTCAATTATCTAAGTTCATCGCAATAAAATGTATGTTTGACATGTGAAAGTGTTGTAAGCAAGTTAACAGTAGTATAATAGGCTACATCAGTCCAATCTTCTGCTAATCTAAAAGCCATGTCTTTTGTGAGCCCTTCATGAGCTTATGTCTTTGGTGAACCTTTCATGAGCTTATTCTAACGAGTTATGAAGTGGAGCTTGATCCTTAGACCTATCCATGTTCATATCATACTTCTACACATGTGATCTCAATTAGCTAAGTTCAACGCAATAAAATGTATGTTTAACGTGTAAAACTGTGCTAAGCCAACTAACAGCAGTGTAATAGGCTGCATCCAGTCCAATATTCTGCTAATCTAAAAGCCATGTCTTTTGTGAGCCCTTCGTGAGCTTATGTCTTTGGTGAACCTTTCATGAGCTTATTTTAACGAGTTATGAAATGAAGCTTGATCCTTAGAGCTATCCATGTTCATATCATACTTCTACACATGTGATCTCAATTAGCTAAGTTCAATGCAATGAAATATCTGTTTAACATGTGAAACTATGCTAAGCAAGTTAACAGTAGTATAATAGGCTACATCAGTCCATTCTTCTGCTAATATAAAAGCCATGTCTTTTGTGAGCCCTTCATGAGCTTATGTCTTTGGAGAATCTTTCATGAGCATATTCTAACGAGTTATGAAGTGAAGCTTTATCCATAGAGCTATCCATGTTCATATCATACTTATACACATGTGATCTCAATTAGCTAAGTTCAACGCAATGAAATGTCTGTTTAACATGTGAAACTGTGCTAAGCCAACTAACGGCAGTGTAATAGGCTGCATCCAGTCCAATATTCTGCTAATCTAAAAGCCATGTCTTTTGTGAGCCCTTCGTGAGCTTAATTCTTTGATGAACCTTTCATGAGCTTATTTTAACGAGTTATGAAGTGGAGCTTGATCCTTAGAGCTATCCATGTTCATATCATACTTCTACACATGTGATCTCAATTAGCTAAGTTCAATGCAATGAAATATCTGTTTAACATGTGAAACTATGCTAAGCAAGTTAACAGTAGTATAATAGGCTACATCAGTCCATTCTTCTGCTAATATAAAAGCCATGTCTTTTGTGAGTCCTTCATGAGCTTATGTCTTTGGAGAATCTTTCATGAGCATATTCTAACGAGTTATGAAGTGAAGCTTTATCCATAGAGCTATCCATGTTCATATCATACTTATACACATGTGATCTCAATTAGCTAAGTTCAACGCAATGAAATGTCTGTTTAACATGTGAAACTGTGCTAAGCCAACTAACGGCAGTGTAATAGGCTGCATCCAGTCCAATATTCTGCTAATCTAAAAGCCATGTCTTTTGTGAGCCCTTCGTGAGCTTATGTCTTTGATGAACCTTTCATGAGCTTATTTTAACGAGTTATGAAGTGGAACTTGATCCTAAGAGCTATCCATGTTCATATCATACTTCTACACATGTGATCTCAATTAGCTAAGTTCAACGCAATGAAATGCCTGTTTAACATGTAAAAGTGTGCTAAGCCAGTTAACAGCAGTGTAATAGGTTGCATCTAGTCCAATCTTCTGCTAATATAAAAGCCATGTCTTTTGTGAGCCCTTCATGAGCTTATTTCTTTGGCAAATCTCTCATGAGCTTATTCTAACGAGTTATGAAGTGAAGCTTTATCCGTAGAGCTATCCATGTTCATATCATACTTCTACACATGTGATCTCAATTAGCTAAGTTCAACGCAATGAAATGTTTGTTTGACATGTGAAACTGTGCTAAGCCAACTAACGGCAGTGTAATAGGCTGCATCCAGTCCAATATTCTGCTAATCTAAAAGCCATGTCTTTTGTGAGCCCTTCGTGAGCTTATGTCTTTGGTGAACCTTTCATGAGCTTATTCTAACGAGTTATGAAATGAAGCTTGATCCGTAGAGCTATCCATGTTCATATCATACTTATACACATGTGATCTCAATTAGCTAAGTTCAACGCAATGAAATGTCTGTTTGACATGTGAAACTGTGCTAAGCCAACTAACGGCAGTGTAATAGGTTGCATCCAGTCCAATCTTCTGCTAATCTAAAAGCCTTGTAATTTTTGAGCTCTTCATGAGCTTATGTCTTTGGTGAACCTTGAATGAGATTATTCTAACGAGTTATGAACTGGAGCTTGATCCTTAGAGCTATCCATGTTCATATCATACTTCTACACATGTGATCTCAATTAGCTAAGTTCAACGCAATGAAATGTCTGTTTGACATGTGAAACTATGCTAAACCAACTAACGGCAGTGTAATAGGTTGCATCCAGTCCAATCTTCTGCTAGTCTAAAAGCCTTGTCGTTTTTGAGCTCTTCATGAGCTTATGTCTTTGGTAAACCTTGAATGAGCTTATTCTAACGAGTTATGAAATGAAGCTTGATCCTTAGAGCTATCCATGTTCATATCATACTTCTATACATGTGATCTCAATTAGCTAAGTTCAACGCAATGAAATGTCAGTTTGAAATGAGAAAGTGTGCTAAGCCAACTAACGGCGGTGTAAGAGGTTGCATCTAGTCCAATCTTCTACTAATATAAAAGCCATGTCTTTTGTGAACCCTTCATGAGCTTATGTCTTTGGTGAACCTTTCATGAGCTTATTCTAATGAGTTATGAAGTAGAGTTTGATCCTTAGAGCTATCCATGTTCATATCATACTTCTACACATGTGATCTCAATTAGCTAAGTTCAACGCAATGAAATGTCTGTTTAACATGTGAAACTGTGCTAAGCCAACTAACGGCAGTGTAATAGGTTCCATCCAGTCCAATCTTCTGCTAATATAAAAGCCATGTCTTTTGTGAGCCCTTCATGAGCTTATGTCTTTGGCAATTCTCTCATGAGCTTATTCTAACGAGTTATGAAGTGAAGCTTTATCCGTAGAGCTATCCATGTTCATATCATACTTATACACATGTGATCTCAATTAGCTAAGTTCAACGCAATGAAATGTCTGTTTGACATGTGAAAGTGCGCTAAGCCAACTAACGGCAGTGTAATAGGTTGCATCCAGTCCAATCTTCTGCTAGTCTAAAAGCCTTGTCGTTTTTGAGCCCTTCATGAGCTTATGTCTTTGGTAAACCTTGAATGAGCTTATTCTAACGAGTTATGAAATGAAGCTTGATCCTTAGAGCTATCCATGTTCATATCATACTTCTACACATGTGATCTCAATTATCTAAGTTCATCGCAATAAAATGTATGTTTGACATGTGAAAGTGTTGTAAGCAAGTTAACAGTAGTATAATAGGCTACATCAGTCCAATCTTCTGGTAATCTAAAAGCCATGTCTTTTGTGAGCCCTTCATGAGCTTATGTCTTTGGTGAACCTTTCATGAGCTTATTCTAACGAGTTATGAAGTGGAGCTTGATCCTTAGACCTATCCATGTTCATATCATACTTCTACACATGTGATCTCAATTAGCTAAGTTTAACGCAATAAAATGTATGTTTAACGTGTAAAACTGTGCTAAGCCAACTAACAGCAGTGTAATAGGCTGCATCCAGTCCAATATTCTGCTAATCTAAAAGCCATGTCTTTTGTGAGCCCTTCGTGAGCTTATGTCTTTGGTGAACCTTTCATGAGCTTATTTTAACGAGTTATGAAATGAAGCTTGATCCTTAGAGCTATCCATGTTCATATCATACTTCTACACATGTGATCCCAATTAGCTAAGTTCAATGCAATGAAATATTTGTTTAACATGTGAAACTATGCTAAGCAAGTTAACAGTAGTATAATAGGCTACATCAGTCCATTCTTCTGCTAATATAAAAGCCATGTCTTTTGTGAGCCCTTCATGAGCTTATGTCTTTGGAGAATCTTTCATGAGCATATTCTAACGAGTTATGAAGTGAAGCTTTATCCATAGAGCTATCCATGTTCATATCATACTTATACACATGTGATCTCAATTAGCTAAGTTCAACGCAATGAAATGTCTGTTTAACATGTGAAACTGTGCTAAGCCAACTAACGGCAGTGTAATAGGCTGCATCCAGTCCAATATTCTGCTAATCTAAAAGCCATGTCTTTTGTGAGCCCTTCGTGAGCTTATGTCTTTGATGAACCATTCATGAGCTTATTTTAACGAGTTATGAAGTGGAGCTTGATCCTAAGAGCTATCCATGTTCATATCATACTTCTACACATGTGATCTCAATTAGCTAAGTTCAACGCAATGAAATGCCTGTTTAACATGTAAAAGTGTGCTAAGCCAGTTAACAGCAGTGTAATAGGTTGCATCTAGTCCAATCTTCTGCTAATATAAAAGCCATGTCTTTTGTGAGCCCTTCGTGAGCTTATGTCTTTGATGAACCTTTCATGAGCTTATTTTAACGAGTTATGAAGTGGAGCTTGATCCTAAGAGCTATCCATGTTCATATCATACTTCTACACATGTGATCTCAATTAGCTAAGTGCAACGCAATGAAATGTCTGTTTAACATGTAAAAGTGTGCTAAGCCAGTTAACAGCAGTGTAATAGGTTGCATCCAGTCCAATCTTCTGCTAATCTAAAAGCCTTGTAATTTTTGAGCTCTTCATGAGCTTATGTCTTTGGTAAACCTTGAATGAGATTATTCTAACGCGTTATGAACTGGAGCTTGATCCTTAGAGCTATCCATGTTCATATCATACTTCTACACATGTGATCTCAATTAGCTAAGTTCAACGCAATGAAATGTTTGTTTGACATGTGAAACTGTGCTAAACCAACTAACGGCAGTGTAATAGGTTGCATCCAGTCCAATCTTCTGCTAATCTAAAAGCCTTGTCGTTTTTGAGCTCTTCATGAGCTTATGTCTTTGGTAAACCTTGAATGAGCTTATTCTAACGAGTTATGAAATGAAGCTTGATCCTTAGAGCTATCCATGTTCATATCATACTTCTACACATGTGATCTCAATTAGCTAAGTTCAACGCAATGAAATGTTAGTTTAAAATGAGAAAGTGTGCTAAGCCAACTAATGGTGGTGTAATAGGTTGCATCCAGTCCAATCTTCTGCTAATATAAAAGCCATGTCTTTTGTGAGCCCTTCATGAGCTTATGTCTTTGGCAAAAATCTCATGAGCTTATTCTAACGAGTTATGAAGTGAAGCTTTATCCGTAGAGCTATCCATGTTCATATCATACTTCTACACATGTGATCTCAATTAGCTAAGTTCAACGCAATGAAATGTCTGTTTAACATGTGAGACTGTGCTAAGCCAACTAACGGCAGTGTCATAGGCTGCATCCAGTCCAATATTCTGGTAATCTAAAAGCCATGTCTTTTGTGAGCCCTTCGTGAGCTTATGTCTTTGATGAACCTTTCATGAGCTTATTTTAACGAGTTATGAAGTGGAGCTTGATCCTAAGAGCTATCCATGTTCATATCATACTTCTACACATGTGATCTCAATTAGCTAAGTTCAACGCAATGAAATGTTTGTTTAACATGTGAGACTGTGCTAAGCCAACTAACGGCAGTGTAATAGGCTGCATCCAGTCCAATATTCTGCTAATCTAAAAGCCATGTCTTTTGTGAGCCCTTCGTGAGCTTATGTCTTTGATGAACCTTTCATGAGCTTATTTTAACGAGTTATGAAGTGGAGCTTGATCCTAAGAGCTATCCATGTTCATATCATACTTCTACACATGTGATCTCAATTAGCTAAGTGCAACGCAATGAAATGTCTGTTTAACATGTAAAAGTGTGCTAAGCCAGTTAACAGCAGTGTAATAGGTTGCATCTAGTCCAATCTTCTGCTAATATAAAAGCCATGTCTTTTGTGAGCCCTTCATGAGCTTCTGTCTTTGGCAAATCTCTCATGAGCTTATTCTAACGAGTTATGAAGTGAAGCTTTATCCGTAGAGCTATCCATGTTCATATCATACTTCTACACATGTGATCTCAATTAGCTAAGTTCAACGCAATGAAATGTCTGTTTGACATGTGAAACTGTGCTAAACCAACTAACGGCAGTGTAATAGGTTGCATTCAGTCCAATCTTCTGCTAATCTAAAAGCCTTGTCATTTTTGAGCTCTTCATGAGCTTATGTCTTTGGTAAACCTTGAATGAGCTTATTCTAAAGAGTTATGAAATGAAGCTTGATCCTTAGAGCTATCCATGTTCATATCATACTTCTACACATGTGATCTCAATTAGCTAAGTTCAACGCAATGAAATGTCAGTTTGAAATGACAAAGTGTGCTAAGCCAACTAACGGCGGTGTAATAGGTTGCATCTAGTCCAATCTTCTGCTAATATAAAAGCCATGTCTTTTGTGAACCCTTCATGAGCTTATGTCTTTGGTGAACCTTTCATGAGCTTATTCTAATGAGTTATGAAATGAAGCTTGATCCTTAGAGCTATCCATGTTCATATCATACTTCTACACATGTGATCTCAATTAGCTAAGTTCAACGCAATGAAATATCTTTTTAACATGTGAAACTGTGCTAAGCAAGTTAACAGTAGTATAATAGGCTACATCAGTCCAATCTTCTGGTAATCTAAAAGCCATGTCTTTTGTGAGCCCTTTATGAGCTTATGTCTTTGGTGAACCTTTCATGAGCTTATTCTAACGAGTTATGAAGTGGAGCTTGATCCTTAGAGCTATCCATGTTCATATCATACTTCTACACATGTGATCTCAATTAGCTAAGTTCAACGCAATGAAATGTTAGTTTAAAATGAGAAAGTGTGCTAAGTCAACTAATGGTGGTGTAATAGGTTGCATCCAGTCCAATCTTCTGCTAATATAAAAGCCATGTCTTTTGTGAGCCCTTCATGAGCTTATGTCTTTGGCAAATCTCTCATGAGCTTATTCTAACGAGTTATGAACTGGAGCTTGATCCTTAGAGCTATCCATGTTCATATCATACTTCTACACATGTGATCTCAATTAGCTAAGTTCAACGCAATGAAATGTCTGTTTGAAATGAGAAAGTGTGCTAAGCCAACGAACGGCAGTGTAATAGGTTGCATTCAGTCCAATCTTCTGCTAATCTAAAAGCCTTGTCATTTTTGAGCTCTTCATGAGCTTATGTCTTTGGTAAACCTTGAATGAGCTTATTCTAAAGAGTTATGAAATGAAGCTTGATCCTTAGAGCTATCCATGTTCATATCATACTTCTACACATGTGATCTCAATTAGCTAAGTTCAACGCAATGAAATGTCAGTTTGAAATGACAAAGTGTGCTAAGCCAACTAACGGCGGTGTAATAGGTTGCATCTAGTCCAATCTTCTGCTAATATAAAAGCCATGTCTTTTGTGAACCCTTCATGAGCTTATGTCTTTGGTGAACCTTTCATGAGCTTATTCTAATGAGTTATGAAATGAAGCTTGATCCTTAGAGCTATCCATGTTCATATCATACTTCTACACATGTGATCTCAATTAGCTAAGTTCAACGCAATGAAATATCTGTTTAACATGTGAAACTATGCTAAGCAAGTTAACAGTAGTATAATAGGCTACATCAGTCCAATCTTCTGGTAATCTAAAAGCCATGTCTTTTGTGAGCCCTTTATGAGCTTATGTCTTTGGTGAACCTTTCATGAGCTTATTCTAACGAGTTATGAAGTGGAGCTTGATCCTTAGAGCTATCCATGTTCATATCATACTTCTACACATGTGATCTCAATTAGCTAAGTTCAACGCAATGAAATGTTAGTTTAAAATGAGAAAGTGAGCTAAGTCAACTAATGGTGGTGTAATAGGTTGCATCCAGTCCAATCTTCTGCTAATATAAAAGCCATGTCTTTTGTGAGCCCTTCATGAGCTTATGTCTTTGGCAAATCTCTCATGAGCTTATTCTAACGAGTTATGAAGTGAAGCTTTATCCGTAGAGCTATCCATGTTCATATCATACTTCTACACATGTGATCTCAATTAGCTAAGTTCAACGCAATGAAATGTCTGTTTAACATGTGAGACTGTGCTAAGCCAACTAACGGCAATGTAATAGGCTGCATCCAGTCCAATATTCTGCTAATCTAAAAGCCATGTCTTTTGTGAGCCCTTCGTGAGCTTATGTCTTTGATGAACCTTTCATGAGCTTATTTTAACGAGTTATGAAGTGGAGCTTGATCCTAAGAGCTATCCATGTTCATATCATACTTCTACACATGTGATCTCAATTAGCTAAGTTCAACGCAATGAAATGTCTGTTTAACATGTAAAAGTGTGCTAAGCCAGTTAACAGCAGTGTAATAGGTTGCATCTAGTCCAATCTTCTGCTAATATAAAAGCCATGTCTTTTGTGAGCCCTTCATGAGCTTATGTCTTTGGCAAATCTTTCATGAGCTTATTCTAACGAGTTATGAAGTGAAGCTTTATCCGTAGAGCTATCCATGTTCATATCATACTTCTACACATGTGATCTCAATTAGCTAAGTTCAACGCAATGAAATGTCTGTTTGACATGTGAAACTGTGCTAAGCCAACTAACGGCAGTGTAATAAGTTGCATCCAGTCCAATCTTCTGCTAATCTAAAAGCCTTGTAATTTTTGAGCTCTTCATGAGCTTATGTCTTTGGTAAACCTTGAATGAGATTATTCTAACGAGTTATGAACTGGAGCTTGATCCTTAGAGCTTTCCATGTTCATATCATACTTCTACACATGTGATCTCAATTAGCTAAGTTCAACGCAATGAAATGTCTGTTTGACATGTGAAACTGTGCTAAACCAACTAACGGCAGTGTAATAGGTTGCATCCAGTCCAATCTTCTGCTAATCTAAAAGCCTTGTCGTTTTTGAGCTCTTCCTGAGCTTATGTCTTTGGTAAACCTTGAATTAGCTTATTCTAACGAGTTATGAAATGAAGCTTGATCCTTAGAGCTATCCATGTTCATATCATACTTCTACACATGTGATCTCAATTAGCTAAGTTCAACGCAATGAAATGTCAGTTTGAAATGAGAAAGTGTGCTAAGCCAACTAACGGCGGTGTAAGAGGTTGCATCTAGTCCAATCTTCTGCTAATATAAAAGCCATGTCTTTTGTGAACCCTTCATGAGCTTATGTCTTTGGTGAACCTTTCATGAGCTTATTCTAATGAGTGATGAAGTAGAGTTTGATCCTTAGAGCTATTCATGTTCATATCATACTTCTACATATCTGATCTCAATTAGCTAAGTTCAACGCAATGAAATGTCTGTTTAACATGTGAAACTGTGCTAAGCCAACTAACGGCAGTGTAATAGGTTGCATCCAGTCCAATCTTCTGCTAATATAAAAGCCATGTCTTTTGTGAGCCCTTCATGAGCTTATGTCTTTGGCAAATCTCTCATGAGCTTATTCTAACGAGTTATGAAGCGAAGCTTTATCCATAGAGCTATCCATGTTCATATCATACTTCTACACATGTGATCTCAATTAGCTAAGTTCAACGCAATGAAATATCTGTTTAACATGTGAAACTGTGCTAAGCAAGTTAACAGTAGTATAATAGGCTACATCAGTCCAATCTTCTGGTAATCTAAAAGCCATGTCTTTTGTGAGCCCTTTATGAGCTTATGTCTTTGGTGAACCTTTCATGAGCTTATTCTAACGAGTTATGAAGTGGAGCTTGATCCTTAGAGCTATCCATGTTCATATCATACTTCTACACATGTGATCTCAATTAGCTAAGTTCAACGCAATGAAATGTTAGTTTAAAATGAGAAAGTGTGCTAAGCCAACTAATGGTGGTGTAATAGGTTGCATCCAGTCCAATCTTCTGCTAATATAAAAGCCATGTCTTTTGTGAGCCCTTCATGAGCTTATGTCTTTGGCAAATCTCTCATGAGCTTATTCTAACGAGTTATGAAGTGAAGCTTTATCCGTAGAGCTATCCATGTTCATATCATACTTCTACACATGTGATCTCAATTAGCTAAGTTCAAAGCAATGAAATGTCTGTTTGACATGTGAAACTGTGCTAAGCCAACTAACGGCAGTGTAATAGGCTGCATCCAGTCCAATATTCTGCTAATCTAAAAGCCATGTCTTTTGTGAGCCCTTCGTGAGCTTATGTCTTTGATGAACCTTTCATGAGCTTATTTTAACGAGTTATGAAGTGGAGCTTGATCCTAAGAGCTATCCATGTTCATATCATACTTCTACACATGTGATCTCAATTAGCTAAGTTCAACGCAATGAAATGTCTGTTTAACATGTAAAAGTGTGCTAAGCCAGTTAACAGCAGTGTAATAGGTTGCATCTAGTCCAATCTTCTGCTAATATAAAAGCCATGTCTTTTGTGAGCCCTTCATGAGCTTATGTCTTTGGCAAATCTTTCATGAGCTTATTCTAACGAGTTATGAAGTGAAGCTTTATCCGTAGAGCTATCCATGTTCATATCATACTTCTACACATGTGATCTCAATTAGCTAAGTTCAACGCAATGAAATGTCTGTTTGACATGCTAAACTGTGCTAAGCCAACTAACGGCAGTGTAATAAGTTGCATCCAGTCCAATCTTCTGCTAATCTAAAAGCCTTGTAATTTTTGAGCTCTTCATGAGCTTATGTCTTTGGTAAACCTTGAATGAGATTATTCTAACGAGTTATGAACTGGAGCTTGATCCTTAGAGCTTTCCATGTTCATATCATACTTCTACACATGTGATCTCAATTAGCTAAGTTCAACGCAATGAAATGTCTGTTTGACATGTGAAACTGTGCTAAGCCAACTAACGGCGGTGTAAGAGGTTGCATCTAGTCCAATCTTCTGCTAATATAAAAGCCATGTCTTTTGTGAACCCTTCATGAGCTTATGTCTTTGGTGAACCTTTCATGAGCTTATTCTAATGAGTGATGAAGTAGAGTTTGATCCTTAGAGCTATTCATGTTCATATCATACTTCTACACATCTGATCTCAATTAGCTAAGTTCAACGCAATGAAATGTCTGTTTAACATGTGAAACTGTGCTAAGCCAACTAACGGCAGTGTAATAGGTTGCATCCAGTCCAATCTTCTGCTAATATAAAAGCCATGTCTTTTGTGAGCCCTTCATGAGCTTATGTCTTTGGCAAATCTCTCATGAGCTTATTCTAACGAGTTATGAAGCGAAGCTTTATCCATAGAGCTATCCATGTTCATATCATACTTCTACACATGTGATCTCAATTAGCTAAGTTCAACGCAATGAAATATCTGTTTAACATGTGAAACTGTGCTAAGCAAGTTAACAGTAGTATAATAGGCTACATCAGTCCAATCTTCTGGTAATCTAAAAGCCATGTCTTTTGTGAGCCCTTTATGAGCTTATGTCTTTGGTGAACCTTTCATGAGCTTATTCTAACGAGTTATGAAGTGGAGCTTGATCCTTAGAGCTATCCATGTTCATATCATACTTCTACACATGTGATCTCAATTAGCTAAGTTCAACGCAATGAAATGTTAGTTTAAAATGAGAAAGTGTGCTAAGCCAACTAATGGTGGTGTAATAGGTTGCATCCAGTCCAATCTTCTGCTAATATAAAAGCCATGTCTTTTGTGAGCCCTTCATGAGCTTATGTCTTTGGCAAATCTCTCATGAGCTTATTCTAACGAGTTATGAAGTGAAGCTTTATCCGTAGAGCTATCCATGTTCATATCATACTTCTACACATGTGATCTCAATTAGCTAAGTTCAACGCAATGAAATGTCTGTTTAACATGTGAGACTGTGCTAAGCCAACTAACGGCAATGTAATAGGCTGCATCCAGTCCAATATTCTGCTAATCTAAAAGCCATGTCTTTTGTGAGCCCTTCGTGAGCTTATGTCTTTGATGAACCTTTCATGAGCTTATTTTAACGAGTTATGAAGTGGAGCTTGATCCTAAGAGCTATCCATGTTCATATCATACTTCTACACATGTGATCTCAATTAGCTAAGTTCAACGCAATGAAATGTCTGTTTAACATGTAAAAGTGTGCTAAGCCAGTTAACAGCAGTGTAATAGGTTGCATCTAGTCCAATCTTCTGCTAATATAAAAGCCATGTCTTTTGTGAGCCCTTCATGAGCTTATGTCTTTGGCAAATCTTTCATGAGCTTATTCTAACGAGTTATGAAGTGAAGCTTTATCCGTAGAGCTATCCATGTTCATATCATACTTCTACACATGTGATCTCAATTAGCTAAGTTCAACGCAATGAAATGTCTGTTTGACATGTGAAACTGTGCTAAACCAACTAACGGCAGTGTAATAGGTTGCATCCAGTCCAATCTTCTGCTAATCTAAAAGCCTTGTAATTTTTGAGCTCTTCATGAGCTTATGTCTTTGGTAAACCTTGAATGAGATTATTCTAACGAGTTATGAACTGGAGCTTGATCCTTAGAGCTTTCCATGTTCATATCATACTTCTACACATGTGATCTCAATTAGCTAAGTTCAACGCAATGAAATGTCTGTTTGACATGTGAAACTGTGCTAAACCAACTAACGGCAGTGTAATAGGTTGCATCCAGTCCAATCTTCTGCTAATCTAAAAGCCTTGTCGTTTTTGAGCTCTTCCTGAGCTTATGTCTTTGGTAAACCTTGAATTAGCTTATTCTAACGAGTTATGAAATGAAGCTTGATCCTTAGAGCTATCCATGTTCATATCATACTTCTACACATGTGATCTCAATTAGCTAAGTTCAACGCAATGAAATGTCAGTTTGAAATGAGAAAGTGTGCTAAGCCAACTAACGGCGGTGTAAGAGGTTGCATCTAGTCCAATCTTCTGCTAATATAAAAGCCATGTCTTTTGTGAACCCTTCATGAGCTTATGTCTTTGGTGAACCTTTCATGAGCTTATTCTAATGAGTGATGAAGTAGAGTTTGATCCTTAGAGCTATTCATGTTCATATCATACTTCTACACATCTGATCTCAATTAGCTAAGTTCAACGCAATGAAATGTCTGTTTAACATGTGAAACTGTGCTAAGCCAACTAACGGCAGTGTAATAGGTTGCATCCAGTCCAATCTTCTGCTAATATAAAAGCCATGTCTTTTGTGAGCCCTTCATGAGCTTATGTCTTTGGCAAATCTCTCATGAGCTTATTCTAACGAGTTATGAAGCGAAGCTTTATCCATAGAGCTATCCATGTTCATATCATACTTCTACACATGTGATCTCAATTAGCTAAGTTCAACGCAATGAAATATCTGTTTAACATGTGAAACTGTGCTAAGCAAGTTAACAGTAGTATAATAGGCTACATCAGTCCAATCTTCTGGTAATCTAAAAGCCATGTCTTTTGTGAGCCCTTTATGAGCTTATGTCTTTGGTGAACCTTTCATGAGCTTATTCTAACGAGTTATGAAGTGGAGCTTGATCCTTAGAGCTATCCATGTTCATATCATACTTCTACACATGTGATCTCAATTAGCTAAGTTCAACGCAATGAAATGTTAGTTTAAAATGAGAAAGTGTGCTAAGCCAACTAATGGTGGTGTAATAGGTTGCATCCAGTCCAATCTTCTGCTAATATAAAAGCCATGTCTTTTGTGAGCCCTTCATGAGCTTATGTCTTTGGCAAATCTCTCATGAGCTTATTCTAACGAGTTATGAAGTGGAGCTTGATCCTAAGAGCTATCCATGTTCATATCATACTTCTACACATGTGATCTCAATTAGCTAAGTTCAACGCAATGAAATGTCTGTTTAACATGTAAAAGTGTGCTAAGCCAGTTAACAGCAGTGTAATAGGTTGCATCTAGTCCAATCTTCTGCTAATATAAAAGCCATGTCTTTTGTGAGCCCTTCATGAGCTTATGTCTTTGGCAAATCTTTCATGAGCTTATTCTAACGAGTTATGAAGTGAAGCTTTATCCGTAGAGCTATCCATGTTCATATCATACTTCTACACATGTGATCTCAATTAGCTAAGTTCAACGCAATGAAATGTCTGTTTGACATGTGAAACTGTGCTAAGCCAACTAACGGCAGTGTAATAAGTTGCATCCAGTCCAATCTTCTGGTAATCTAAAAGCCATGTCTTTTGTGAGCCCTTTATGAGCTTATGTCTTTGGTGAACCTTTCATGAGCTTATTCTAACGAGTTATAAAGTGGAGCTTGATCCGTAGAGCTATCCATGTTCATATCATACTTCTACACATGTGATCTCAATTAGCTAAGTTCAACGCAATGAAATGTCTGTTTAACATGTGAGACTGTGCTAAGCCAACTAACGGCAGTGTAATAGGCTGCATCCAGTCCAATATTCTGCTAATCTAAAAGCCATGTCTTTTGTGAGCCCTTCGTGAGCTTATGTCTTTGATGAACCTTTCATGAGCTTATTTTAACGAGTTATGAAGTGGAGCTTGATCCTAAGAGCTATCCATGTTCATATCATACTTCTACACATGTGATCTCAATTAGCTAAGTTCAACGCAATGAAATGTCTGTTTAACATGTAAAAGTGTGCTAAGCCAGTTAACAGCAGTGTAATAGGTTGCATCTAGTCCAATCTTCTCCTAATATAAAAGCCATGTCTTTTGTGAGCCCTTCATGAGCTTATGTCTTTGGCAAATCTTTCATGAGCTTATTCTAACGAGTTATGAAGTGAAGCTTTATCCGTAGAGCTATCCATGTTCATATCATACTTCTACACATGTGATCTCAATTAGCTAAGTTCAACGCAATGAAATGTCTGTTTGACATGTGAAACTGTGCTAAGCCAACTAACGGCAGTGTAATAAGTTGCATCCAGTTCAATCTTCTGCTAATCTAAAAGCCTTGTCGTTTTTGAGCTCTTCCTGAGCTTATGTCTTTGGTAAACCTTGAATGAGCTTATTCTAACGAGTTATGAAATGAAGCTTGATCCTTAGAGCTATCCATGTTCATATCATACTTCTACACATGTGATCTCAATTAGCTAAGTTCAACGCAATGAAATGTCAGTTTGAAATGAGAAAGTGTGCTAAGCCAACTAACGGCGGTGTAAGAGGTTGCATCTAGTCCAATCTTCTGCTAATATAAAAGCCATGTCTTTTGTGAACCCTTCATGAGCTTATGTCTTTGGTGAACCTTTCATGAGCTTATTCTAATGAGTGATGAAGTAGAGTTTGATCCTTAGAGCTATTCATGTTCATATCATACTTCTACACATCTGATCTCAATTAGCTAAGTTCAACGCAATGAAATGTCTGTTTAACATGTGAAACTGTGCTAAGCCAACTAACGGCAGTGTAATAGGTTGCATCCAGTCCAATCTTCTGCTAATATAAAAGCCATGTCTTTTGTGAGCCCTTCATGAGCTTATATCTTTGGCAAATCTCTCATGAGCTTATTCTAACGAGTTATGAAGCGAAGCTTTATCCATAGAGCTATCCATGTTCATATCATACTTCTACACATGTGATCTCAATTAGCTAAGTTCAACGCAATGAAATATCTTTTTAACATGTGAAACTGTGCTAAGCAAGTTAACAGTAGTATAATAGGCTACATCAGTCCAATCTTCTGGTAATCTAAAAGCCATGTCTTTTGTGAGCCCTTTATGAGCTTATGTCTTTGGTGAACCTTTCATGAGCTTATTCTAACGAGTTATGAAGTGGAGCTTGATCCTTAGAGCTATCCATGTTCATATCATACTTCTACACATGTGATCTCAATTAGCTAAGTTCAACGCAATGAAATGTTAGTTTAAAATGAGAAAGTGTGCTAAGCCAACTAATGGTGGTGTAATAGGTTGCATCCAGTCCAATCTTCTGCTAATATAAAAGCCATGTCTTTTGTGAGCCCTTCATGAGCTTATGTCTTTGGCAAATCTCTCATGAGCTTATTCTAACGAGTTATGAAGTGAAGCTTTATCCGTAGAGCTATCCATGTTCATATCATACTTCTACACATGTGATCTCAATTAGCTAAGTTCAACGCAATGAAATGTCTGTTTAACATGTGAGACTGTGCTAAGCCAACTAACGGCAATGTAATAGGCTGCATCCAGTCCAATATTCTGCTAATCTAAAAGCCATGTCTTTTGTGAGCCCTTCGTGAGCTTATGTCTTTGATGAACCTTTCATGAGCTTATTTTAACGAGTTATGAAGTGGAGCTTGATCCTAAGAGCTATCCATGTTCATATCATACTTCTACACATGTGATCTCAATTAGCTAAGTTCAACGCAATGAAATGTCTGTTTAACATGTAAAAGTGTGCTAAGCCAGTTAACAGCATTGTAATAGGTTGCATCTAGTCCAATCTTCTGCTAATATAAAAGCCATGTCTTTTGTGAGCCCTTCATGAGCTTATGTATTTGGCAAATCTTTCATGAGCTTATTCTAACGAGTTATGAAGTGAAGCTTTATCCGTAGAGCTATCCATGTTCATATCATACTTCTACACATGTGATCTCAATTAGCTAAGTTCAACGCAATGAAATGTCTGTTTGACATGTGAAACTGTGCTAAGCCAACTAACGGCAGTGTAATAAGTTGCATCCAGTCCAATCTTCTGCTAATCTAAAAGCCTTGTAATTTTTGAGCTCTTCATGAGCTTATGTCTTTGGTAAACCTTGAATGAGATTATTCTAACGAGTTATGAACTGGAGCTTGATCCTTAGAGCTATCCATGTTCATATCATACTTCTACACATGTGATCTCAATTAGCTAAGTTCAACGCAATGAAATGTCTGTTTGACATGTGAAACTGTGCTAAACCAACTAACGGCAGTGTAATAGGTTGCATCCAGTCCAATCTTCTGCTAATCTAAAAGCCTTGTCGTTTTTGAGCTCTTCCTGAGCTTATGTCTTTGGTAAACCTTGAATGAGCTTATTCTAACGAGTTATGAAATGAAGCTTGATCCTTAGAGCTATCCATGTTCATATCATACTTCTACACATGTGATCTCAATTAGCTAAGTTCAACGCAATGAAATGTCAGTTTGAAATGAGAAAGTGTGCTAAGCCAACTAACGGCGGTGTAAGAGGTTGCATCTAGTCCAATCTTCTGCTAATATAAAAGCCATGTCTTTTGTGAACCCTTCATGAGCTTATGTCTTTGGTGAACCTTTCATGAGCTTATTCTAATGAGTGATGAAGTAGAGTTTGATCCTTAGAGCTATTCATGTTCATATCATACTTCTACACATCTGATCTCAATTAGCTAAGTTCAACGCAATGAAATGTCTGTTTAACATGTGAAACTGTGCTAAGCCAACTAACGGCAGTGTAATAGGTTGCATCCAGTCCAATCTTCTGCTAATATAAAAGCCATGTCTTTTGTGAGCCCTTCATGAGCTTATGTCTTTGGCAAATCTCTCATGAGCTTATTCTAACGAGTTATGAAGCGAAGCTTTATCCATAGAGCTATCCATGTTCATATCATACTTCTACACATGTGATCTCAATTAGCTAAGTTCAACGCAATGAAATATCTGTTTAACATGTGAAACTGTGCTAAGCAAGTTAACAGTAGTATAATAGGCTACATCAGTCCAATCTTCTGGTAATCTAAAAGCCATGTCTTTTGTGAGCCCTTTATGAGCTTATGTCTTTGGTGAACCTTTCATGAGCTTATTCTAACGAGTTATGAAGTGGAGCTTGATCCTTAGAGCTATCCATGTTCATATCATACTTCTACACATGTGATCTCAATTAGCTAAGTTCAACGCAATGAAATGTTAGTTTAAAATGAGAAAGTGTGCTAAGCCAACTAATGGTGGTGTAATAGGTTGCATCCACTCCAATCTTCTGCTAATATAAAAGCCATGTCTTTTGTGAGCCCTTCATGAGCTTATGTCTTTGGCAAATCTCTCATGAGCTTATTCTAACGAGTTATGAAGTGAAGCTTTATCCGTAGAGCTATCCATGTTCATATCATACTTCTACACATGTGATCTCAATTAGCTAAGTTCAACGCAATAAAATGTTTGTTTAACATGTGAGACTGTGCTAAGCAAACTAACGGCAGTGTAATAGGCTGCATCCAGTCCAATATTCTGCTAATCTAAAAGCCATGTCTTTTGTGAGCCCTTCGTGAGCTTATGTCTTTGATGAACCTTTCATGAGCTTATTTTAACGAGTTATGAAGTGGAGCTTGATCCTAAGAGCTATCCATGTTCATATCATACTTCTACACATGTGATCTCAATTAGCTAAGTTCAACGCAATGAAATGTCTGTTTAACATGTAAAAGTGTGCTAAGCCAGTTAACAGCAGTGTAATAGGTTGCATCTAGTCCAATCTTCTGCTAATATAAAAGCCATGTCTTTTGTGAGCCCTTCATGAGCTTATGTATTTGGCAAATCTTTCATGAGCTTATTCTAACGAGTTATGAAGTGAAGCTTTATCCGTAGAGCTATCCATGTTCATATCATACTTCTACACATGTGATCTCAATTAGCTAAGTTCAACGCAATGAAATGTCTGTTTGACATGTGAAACTGTGCTAAGCCAACTAACGGCAGTGTAATAAGTTGCATCCAGTCCAATCTTCTGCTAATCTAAAAGCCTTGTAATTTTTGAGCTCTTCATGAGCTTATGTCTTTGGTAAACCTTGAATAAGATTATTCTAACGAGTTATGAACTGGAGCTTGATCCTTAGAGCTATCCATGTTCATATCATACTTCTACACATGTGATCTCAATTAGCTAAGTTCAACGCAATGAAATGTCTGTTTGACATGTGAAACTGTGCTAAGCCAACTAACGGCAGTGTAATAGGTTGCATCCAGTCCAATCTTCTGCTAATATAAAAGCCATGTCTTTTGTGAGCCCTTCATGAGCTTATGTCTTTGGCAAATCTCTCATGAGCTTATTCTAACGAGTTATGAAGCGAAGCTTTATCCATAGAGCTATCCATGTTCATATCATACTTCTACACATGTGATCTCAATTAGCTAAGTTCAACGCAATGAAATATCTGTTTAACATGTGAAACTGTGCTAAGCAAGTTAACATTAGTATAATAGGCTACATTAGTCCAATCTTCTGGTAATCTAAAAGCCATGTCTTTTGTGAGCCCTTTATGAGCTTATGTCTTTGGTGAACCTTTCATGAGCTTATTCTAACGAGTTATGAAGTGGAGCTTGATCCTTAGAGCTATCCATGTTCATATCATACTTCTACACATGTAATCTCAATTAGCTAAGTTCAACGCAATGAAATGTTAGTTTAAAATGAGAAAGTGTGCTAAGCCAACTAATGGTGGTGTAATAGGTTGCATCCAGTCCAATCTTCTGCTAATATAAAAGCCATGTCTTTTGTGAGCCCTTCATGAGCTTATGTCTTTGGCAAATCTCTCATGAGCTTATTCTAACGAGTTATGAAGTGAAGCTTTATCCGTAGAGCTATCCATGTTCATATCATACTTCTACACATGTGATCTCAATTAGCTAAGTTCAAAGCAATGAAATGTCTGTTTAACATGTGAGACTGTGCTAAGCCAACTAACGGCAGTGTAATAGGCTGCATCCAGTCCAATATTCTGCTAATCTAAAAGCCATGTCTTTTGTGAGCCCTTCGTGAGCTTATGTCTTTGATGAACCTTTCCTGAGCTTATTTTAACGAGTTATGAAGTGGAGCTTGATCCTAAGAACTATCCATGTTCATATCATACTTCTACACATGTGATCTCAATTAGCTAAGTTCAACGCAATGAAATGTCTGTTTGACATGTGAAACTGTGCTAAGCCAACTAACGGCAGTGTAATAAGTTGCATCCAGTCCAATCTTCTGCTAATCTAAAAGCCTTGTAATTTTTGAGCTCTTCATGAGCTTATGTCTTTGGTAAACCTTGAATGAGATTATTCTAACGAGTTATGAACTGGAGCTTGATCATTAGAGCTATCCATGTTCATATCATACTTCTACACATGTGATCTCAATTAGCTAAGTTCAACGCAATGAAATGTCTGTTTGACATGTGAAACTGTGCTAAACCAACTAACGGCAGTGTAATAGGTTGCATCCAGTCCAATCTTCTGCTAATCTAAAAGCCTTGTCGTTTTTGAGCTCTTCCTGAGCTTATGTCTTTGGTAAACCTTGAATGAGCTTATTCTAACGAGTTATGAAATGAAGCTTGATCCTTAGAGCTATCCATGTTCATATCATACTTCTACACATGTGATCTCAATTAGCTAAGTTCAACGCAATGAAATGTCAGTTTGAAATGAGAAAGTGTGCTAAGCCAACTAACGGCGGTGTAAGAGGTTGCATCTAGTCCAATCTTCTGCTAATATAAAAGCCATGTCTTTTGTGAACCCTTCATGAGCTTATGTCTTTGGTGAACCTTTCATGAGCTTATTCTAATGAGTGATGAAGTAGAGTTTGATCCTTAGAGCTATTCATGTTCATATCATACTTCTACACATCTGATCTCAATTAGCTAAGTTCAACGCAATGAAATGTCTGTTTAACATGTGAAACTGTGCTAAGCCAACTAACGGCAGTGTAATAGGTTGCATCCAGTCCAATCTTCTGCTAATATAAAAGCCATGTCTTTTGTGAGCCCTTCATGAGCTTATGTCTTTGGCAAATCTCTCATGAGCTTATTCTAACGAGTTATGAAGCGAAGCTTTATCCATAGAGCTATCCATGTTCATATCATACTTCTACACATGTGATCTCAATTAGCTAAGTTCAACGCAATGAAATATCTGTTTAACATGTGAAACTGTGCTAAGCAAGTTAACAGTAGTATAATAGGCTACATCAGTCCAATCTTCTGGTAATCTAAAAGCCATGTCTTTTGTGAGCCCTTTATGAGCTTATGTCTTTGGTGAACCTTTCATGAGCTTATTCTAACGAGTTATGAAGTGGAGCTTGATCCTTAGAGCTATCCATGTTCATATCATACTTCTACACATGTGATCTCAATTAGCTAAGTTCAACGCAATGAAATGTTAGTTTAAAATGAGAAAGTGTGCTAAGCCAACTAATGGTGGTGTAATAGGTTGCATCCAGTCCAATCTTCTGCTAATATAAAAGCCATGTCTTTTGTGAGCCCTTCATGAGCTTATGTCTTTGGCAAATCTCTCATGAGCTTATTCTAACGAGTTATGAAGTGAAGCTTTATCCGTAGAGCTATCCATGTTCATATCATACTTCTACACATGTGATCTCAATTAGCTAAGTTCAACGCAATGAAATGTCTGTTTAACATGTGAAACTGTGCTAAGCCAACTAACGGCAGTGTAATAGGCTGCATCCAGTCCAATATTCTGCTAATCTAAAAGCCATGTCTTTTGTGAGCCCTTCGTGAGCTTATGTCTTTGATGAACCTTTCATGAGCTTATTTTAACGAGTTATGAAGTGGAACTTGATCCTAAGAGCTATCCATGTTCATATCATACTTCTACACATGTGATCTCAATTAGCTAAGTTCAACGCAATGAAATGCCTGTTTAACATGTAAAAGTGTGCTAAGCCAGTTAACAGCAGTGTAATAGGTTGCATCTAGTCCAATCTTCTGCTAATATAAAAGCCATGTCTTTTGTGAGCCCTTCATGAGCTTATTTCTTTGGCAAATCTCTCATGAGCTTATTCTAACGAGTTATGAAGTGAAGCTTTATCCGTAGAGCTATCCATGTTCATATCATACTTCTACACATGTGATCTCAATTAGCTAAGTTCAACGCAATGAAATGTCTGTTTGACATGTGAAACTGTGCTAAGCCAACTAACGGCAGTGTAATAAGTTGCATCCAGTCCAATCTTCTGCTAATCTAAAAGCCTTGTAATTTTTGAGCTCTTCATGAGCTTATGTCTTTGGTAAACCTTGAATGAGATTATTCTAACGAGTTATGAACTAGAGTTTGATCCTTAGAGCTATTCATGTTCATATCATACTTCTACACATCTGATCTCAATTAGCTAAGTTCAACGCAATGAAATGTCTGTTTAACATGTGAAACTGTGCTAAGCCAACTAACGGCAGTGTAATAGGTTGCATCCAGTCCAATCTTCTGCTAATATAAAAGCCATGTCTTTTGTGAGCCCTTCATGAGCTTATGTCTTTGGCAAATCTCTCATGAGCTTATTCTAACGAGTTATGAAGCGAAGCTTTATCCATAGAGCTATCCATGTTCATATCATACTTCTACACATGTGATCTCAATTAGCTAAGTTCAACGCAATGAAATATCTGTTTAACATGTGAAACTGTGCTAAGCAAGTTAACATTAGTATAATAGGCTACATTAGTCCAATCTTCTGGTAATCTAAAAGCCATGTCTTTTGTGAGCCCTTTATGAGCTTATGTCTTTGGTGAACCTTTCATGAGCTTATTCTAACGAGTTATGAAGTGGAGCTTGATCCTTAGAGCTATCCATGTTCATATCATACTTCTACACATGTGATCTCAATTAGCTAATTAACTCAATGAAATGCCTGTTTGAAATGAGAAAGTGTGCTAAGCCAACTAATGGCGGTGTAATAGGTTGCATCCAGTCCAATCTTCTGCTAATATAAAAGCCATGTCTTTTGTGAGCCCTTCATGAGCTTATGTCTTTGGCAAATCTCTCATGAGCTTATTCTAACGAGTTATGAAGCGAAGCTTTATCCATAGAGCTATCCATGTTCATATCATACTTCTACACATGTGATCTCAATTAGCTAAGTTCAACGCAATGAAATATCTGTTTAACATGTGAAACTGTGCTAAGCAAGTTAACATTAGTATAATAGGCTACATTAGTCCAATCTTCTGGTAATCTAAAAGCCATGTCTTTTGTGAGCCCTTTATGAGCTTATGTCTTTGGTGAACCTTTCATGAGCTTATTCTAACGAGTTATGAAGTGGAGCTTGATCCTTAGAGCTATCCATGTTCATATCATACTTCTACACATGTAATCTCAATTAGCTAAGTTCAACGCAATGAAATGTTAGTTTAAAATGAGAAAGTGTGCTAAGCCAACTAATGGTGGTGTAATAGGTTGCATCCAGTCCAATCTTCTGCTAATATAAAAGCCATGTCTTTTGTGAGCCCTTTATGAGCTTATGTCTTTGGTGAACCTTTCATGAGCTTATTCTAACGAGTTATGAAGTGGAGCTTGATCCTTAGAGCTATCCATGTTCATATCATACTTCTACACATGTGATCTCAATTAGCTAAGTTCAACGCAATGAAATGTTAGTTTAAAATGAGAAAGTGTGCTAAGCCAACTAATGGTGGTGTAATAGGTTGCATCCAGTCCAATCTTCTGCTAATATAAAAGCCATGTCTTTTGTGAGCCCTTCATGAGCTTATGTCTTTGGCAAATCTCTCATGAGCTTATTCTAACGAGTTATGAAGTGAAGCTTTATCCGTAGAGCTATCCATGTTCATATCATACTTCTACACATGTGATCTCAATTAGCTAAGTTCAACGCAATGAAATGTCTGTTTAACATGTGAAACTGTGCTAAGCCAACTAACGGCAGTGTAATAGGCTGCATCCAGTCCAATATTCTGCTAATCTAAAAGCCATGTCTTTTGTGAGCCCTTCGTGAGCTTATGTCTTTGATGAACCTTTCATGAGCTTATTTTAACGAGTTATGAAGTGGAACTTGATCCTAAGAGCTATCCATGTTCATATCATACTTCTACACATGTGATCTCAATTAGCTAAGTTCAACGCAATGAAATGCCTGTTTAACATGTAAAAGTGTGCTAAGCCAGTTAACAGCAGTGTAATAGGTTGCATCTAGTCCAATCTTCTGCTAATATAAAAGCCATGTCTTTTGTGAGCCCTTCATGAGCTTATTTCTTTGGCAAATCTCTCATGAGCTTATTCTAACGAGTTATGAAGTGAAGCTTTATCCGTAGAGCTATCCATGTTCATATCATACTTCTACACATGTGATCTCAATTAGCTAAGTTCAACGCAATGAAATGTCTGTTTGACATGTGAAACTGTGCTAAGCCAACTAACGGCAGTGTAATAAGTTGCATCCAGTCCAATCTTCTGCTAATCTAAAAGCCTTGTAATTTTTGAGCTCTTCATGAGCTTATGTCTTTGGTAAACCTTGAATGAGATTATTCTAACGAGTTATGAACTAGAGTTTGATCCTTAGAGCTATTCATGTTCATATCATACTTCTACACATCTGATCTCAATTAGCTAAGTTCAACGCAATGAAATGTCTGTTTAACATGTGAAACTGTGCTAAGCCAACTAACGGCAGTGTAATAGGTTGCATCCAGTCCAATCTTCTGCTAATATAAAAGCCATGTCTTTTGTGAGCCCTTCATGAGCTTATGTCTTTGGCAAATCTCTCATGAGCTTATTCTAACGAGTTATGAAGCGAAGCTTTATCCATAGAGCTATCCATGTTCATATCATACTTCTACACATGTGATCTCAATTAGCTAAGTTCAACGCAATGAAATATCTGTTTAACATGTGAAACTGTGCTAAGCAAGTTAACATTAGTATAATAGGCTACATTAGTCCAATCTTCTGGTAATCTAAAAGCCATGTCTTTTGTGAGCCCTTTATGAGCTTATGTCTTTGGTGAACCTTTCATGAGCTTATTCTAACGAGTTATGAAGTGGAGCTTGATCCTTAGAGCTATCCATGTTCATATCATACTTCTACACATGTGATCTCAATTAGCTAATTAACTCAATGAAATGCCTGTTTGAAATGAGAAAGTGTGCTAAGCCAACTAACGGCAGTGTAATAGGTTGCATCCAGTCCAATCTTCTGCTAATATAAAAGCCATGTCTTTTGTGAGCCCTTCATGAGCTTATGTCTTTGGCAAATCTCTCATGAGCTTATTCTAACGAGTTATGAAGCGAAGCTTTATCCATAGAGCTATCCATGTTCATATCATACTTCTACACATGTGATCTCAATTAGCTAAGTTCAACGCAATGAAATATCTGTTTAACATGTGAAACTGTGCTAAGCAAGTTAACATTAGTATAATAGGCTACATTAGTCCAATCTTCTGGTAATCTAAAAGCCATGTCTTTTGTGAGCCCTTTATGAGCTTATGTCTTTGGTGAACCTTTCATGAGCTTATTCTAACGAGTTATGAAGTGGAGCTTGATCCTTAGAGCTATCCATGTTCATATCATACTTCTACACATGTAATCTCAATTAGCTAAGTTCAACGCAATGAAATGTTAGTTTAAAATGAGAAAGTGTGCTAAGCCAACTAATGGTGGTGTAATAGGTTGCATCCAGTCCAATCTTCTGCTAATATAAAAGCCATGTCTTTTGTGAGCCCTTCATGAGCTTATGTCTTTGGCAAATCTCTCATGAGCTTATTCTAACGAGTTATGAAGTGAAGCTTTATCCGTAGAGCTATCCATGTTCATATCATACTTCTACACATGTGATCTCAATTAGCTAAGTTCAAAGCAATGAAATGTCTGTTTAACATGTGAGACTGTGCTAAGCCAACTAACGGCAGTGTAATAGGCTGCATCCAGTCCAATATTCTGCTAATCTAAAAGCCATGTCTTTTGTGAGCCCTTCGTGAGCTTATGTCTTTGATGAACCTTTCATGAGCTTATTTTAACGAGTTATGAAGTGGAGCTTGATCCTAAGAGCTATCCATGTTCATATCATACTTCTACACATGTGATCTCAATTAGCTAAGTTCAACGCAATGAAATGTCTGTTTGACATGTGAAACTGTGCTAAGCCAACTAACGGCAGTGTAATAAGTTGCATCCAGTCCAATCTTCTGCTAATCTAAAAGCCTTGTAATTTTTGAGCTCTTCATGAGCTTATGTCTTTGGTAAACCTTGAATGAGATTATTCTAACGAGTTATGAACTGGAGCTTGATCATTAGAGCTATCCATGTTCATATCATACTTCTACACATGTGATCTCAATTAGCTAAGTTCAACGCAATGAAATGTCTGTTTGACATGTGAAACTGTGCTAAACCAACTAACGGCAGTGTAATAGGTTGCATCCAGTCCAATCTTCTGCTAATCTAAAAGCCTTGTCGTTTTTGAGCTCTTCCTGAGCTTATGTCTTTGGTAAACCTTGAATGAGCTTATTCTAACGAGTTATGAAATGAAGCTTGATCCTTAGAGCTATCCATGTTCATATCATACTTCTACACATGTGATCTCAATTAGCTAAGTTCAACGCAATGAAATGTCAGTTTGAAATGAAAAAGTGTGCTAAGCCAACTAACGGCGGTGTAAGAGGTTGCATCTAGTCCAATCTTCTGCTAATATAAAAGCCATGTCTTTTGTGAACCCTTCATGAGCTTATGTCTTTGGTGAACCTTTCATGAGCTTATTCTAATGAGTGATGAAGTAGAGTTTGATCCTTAGAGCTATTCATGTTCATATCATACTTCTACACATCTGATCTCAATTAGCTAAGTTCAACGCAATGAAATGTCTGTTTAACATGTGAAACTGTGCTAAGCCAACTAACGGCAGTGTAATAGGTTGCATCCAGTCCAATCTTCTGCTAATATAAAAGCCATGTCTTTTGTGAGCCCTTCATGAGCTTATGTCTTTGGCAAATCTCTCATGAGCTTATTCTAACGAGTTATGAAGCGAAGCTTTATCCATAGAGCTATCCATGTTCATATCATACTTCTACACATGTGATCTCAATTAGCTAAGTTCAACGCAATGAAATATCTGTTTAACATGTGAAACTGTGCTAAGCAAGTTAACAGTAGTATAATAGGCTACATCAGTCCAATCTTCTGGTAATCTAAAAGCCATGTCTTTTTTGAGCCCTTTATGAGCTTATGTCTTTGGTGAACCTTTCATGAGCTTATTCTAACGAGTTATGAAGTGGAGCTTGATCCTTAGAGCTATCCATGTTCATATCATACTTCTACACATGTGATCTCAATTAGCTAAGTTCAACGCAATGAAATGTTAGTTTAAAATGAGAAAGTGTGCTAAGCCAACTAATGGTGGTGTAATAGGTTGCATCCAGTCCAATCTTCTGCTAATATAAAAGCCATGTCTTTTGTGAGCCCTTCATGAGCTTATGTCTTTGGCAAATCTCTCATGAGCTTATTCTAACGAGTTATGAAGTGAAGGTTTATCCGTAGAGCTATCCATGTTCATATCATACTTCTACACATGTGATCTCAATTAGCTAAGTTCAACGCAATGAAATGTCTGTTTGACATGTGAAACTGTGCTAAGCCAACTAACGGCAGTGTAATAAGTTGCATCCAGTCCAATCTTCTGCTAATCTAAAAGCCTTGTAATTTTTGAGCTCTTCATGAGCTTATGTCTTTGGTAAACCTTGAATGAGATTATTCTAACGAGTTATGAACTGGAGCTTGATCATTAGAGCTATCCATGTTCATATCATACTTCTACACATGTGATCTCAATTAGCTAAGTTCAACGCAATGAAATGTCTGTTTGACATGTGAAACTGTGCTAAACCAACTAACGGCAGTGTAATAGGTTGCATCCAGTCCAATCTTCTGCTAATCTAAAAGCCTTGTCGTTTTTGAGCTCTTCCTGAGCTTATGTCTTTGGTAAACCTTGAATGAGCTTATTCTAACGAGTTATGAAATGAAGCTTGATCCTTAGAGCTATCCATGTTCATATCATACTTCTACACATGTGATCTCAATTAGCTAAGTTCAACACAATGAAATGTCAGTTTGAAATGAAAAAGTGTGCTAAGCCAACTAACGGCGGTGTAAGAGGTTGCATCTAGTCCAATCTTCTGCTAATATAAAAGCCATGTCTTTTGTGAACCCTTCATGAGCTTATGTCTTTGGTGAACCTTTCATGAGCTTATTCTAATGAGTGATGAAGTAGAGTTTGATCCTTAGAGCTATTCATGTTCATATCATACTTCTACACATGTGATCTCAATTAGCTAAGTTCAACGCAATGAAATGTCTGTTTAACATGTGAAACTGTGCTAAGCCAACTAACGGCAGTGTAATAGGTTGCATCCAGTCCAATCTTCTGCTAATATAAAAGCCATGTCTTTTGTGAGCCCTTCATGAGCTTATGTCTTTGGCAAATCTCTCATGAGCTTATTCTAACGAGTTATGAAGCGAAGCTTTATCCGTAGAGCTATCCATGTTCATATCATACTTCTACACATGTGATCTCAATTAGCTAAGTTCAACGCAATGAAATATCTGTTTAACATGTGAAACTGTGCTAAGCAAGTTAACAGTAGTATAATAGGCTACATCAGTCCAATCTTCTGGTAATCTAAAAGCCATGTCTTTTGTGAGCCCTTTATGAGCTTATGTCTTTGGTGAACCTTTCATGAGCTTATTCTAACGAGTTATGAAGTGGAGCTTGATCCGTAGAGCTATCCATGTTCATATCATACTTCTACACATGTGATCTCAATTAGCTAAGTTCAACGCAATGAAATGTCTGTTTAACATGTGAGACTGTGCTAAGCCAACTAACGGCAGTGTAATAGGCTGCATCCAGTCCAATATTCTGCTAATCTAAAAGCCATGTCTTTTGTGAGCCCTTCGTGAGCTTATGTCTTTGATGAACCTTTCATGAGCTTATTTTAACGAGTTATGAAGTGGAGCTTGATCCTAAGAGCTATCCATGTTCATATCATACTTCTACACATGTGATCTCAATTAGCTAAGTTCAACGCAATGAAATGTCTGTTTAACATGTAAAAGTGTGCTAAGCCAGTTAACAGCAGTGTAATAGGTTGCATCTAGTCCAATCTTCTCCTAATATAAAAGCCATGTCTTTTGTGAGCCCTTCATGAGCTTATGTCTTTGGCAAATCTTTCATGAGCTTATTCTAACGAGTTATGAAGTGAAGCTTTATCCGTAGAGCTATCCATGTTCATATCATACTTCTACACATGTGATCTCAATTAGCTAAGTTCAACGCAATGAAATGTCTGTTTGACATGTGAAACTGTGCTAAGCCAACTAACGGCAGTGTAATAAGTTGCATCCAGTTCAATCTTCTGCTAATCTAAAAGCCTTGTCGTTTTTGAGCTCTTCCTGAGCTTATGTCTTTGGTAAACCTTGAATGAGCTTATTCTAACGAGTTATGAAATGAAGCTTGATCCTTAGAGCTATCCATGTTCATATCATACTTCTACACATGTGATCTCAATTAGCTAAGTTCAACGCAATGAAATGTCAGTTTGAAATGAGAAAGTGTGCTAAGCCAACTAACGGCGGTGTAAGAGGTTGCATCTAGTCCAATCTTCTGCTAATATAAAAGCCATGTCTTTTGTGAACACTTCATGAGCTTATGTCTTTGGTGAACCTTTCATGAGCTTATTCTAATGAGTGATGAAGTAGAGTTTGATCCTTAGAGTTATTCATGTTCATATCATACTTCTACACATGTGATCTCAATTAGCTAAGTTCAACGCAATGAAATGTCTGTTTAACATGTGAAACTGTGCTAAGCCAACTAACGGCAGTGTAATAGGTTGCATCCAGTCCAATCTTCTGCTAATATAAAAGCCATGTCTTTTGTGAGCCCTTCATGAGCTTATGTCTTTGGCAAATCTCTCATGAGCTTATTCTAACGAGTTATGAAGCGAAGCTTTATCCATAGAGCTATCCATGTTCATATCATACTTCTACACATGTGATCTCAATTAGCTAAGTTCAACGCAATGAAATATCTGTTTAACATGTGAAACTGTGCTAAGCAAGTTAACAGTAGTATAATAGGCTACATCAGTCCAATCTTCTGGTAATCTAAAAGCCATGTCTTTTGTGAGCCCTTTATGAGCTTATGTCTTTGGTGAACCTTTCATGAGCTTATTCTAACGAGTTATGAAGTGGAGCTTGATCCTTCGAGCTATCCATGTTCATATCATACTTCTACACATGTGATCTCAATTAGCTAAGTTCAACGCAATGAAATGTCTGTTTAACATGTAAAAGTGTGCTAAGCCAGTTAACAGCAGTGTAATAGGTTGCATCTAGTCCAATCTTCTCCTAATATAAAAGCCATGTCTTTTGTGAGCCCTTCATGAGCTTATGTCTTTGGCAAATCTTTCATGAGCTTATTCTAACGAGTTATGAAGTGAAGCTTTATCCGTAGAGCTATCCATGTTCATATCATACTTCTACACATGTGATCTCAATTAGCTAAGTTCAACGCAATGAAATGTCTGTTTGACATGTGAAACTGTGCTAAGCCAACTAACGGCAGTGTAATAAGTTGCATCCAGTCCAATCTTCTGCTAATCTAAAAGCCATGTCTTTTGTGAGCCCTTCGTGAGCTTATGTCTTTGATGAACCTTTCATGAGCTTATTTTAACGAGTTATGAAGTGGAGCTTGATCCTAAGAGCTATCCATGTTCATATCATACTTCTACACATGTGATCTCAATTAGCTAAGTTCAACGCAATGAAATGTCTGTTTAACATGTAAAAGTGTGCTAAGCCAGTTAACAGCAGTGTAATAGGTTGCATCTAGTCCAATCTTCTCCTAATATAAAAGCCATGTCTTTTGTGAGCCCTTCATGAGCTTATGTCTTTGGCAAATCTTTCATGAGCTTATTCTAACGAGTTATGAAGTGAAGCTTTATCCGTAGAGCTATCCATGTTCATATCATACTTCTACACATGTGATCTCAATTAGCTAAGTTCAACGCAATGAAATGTCTGTTTGACATGTGAAACTGTGCTAAGCCAACTAACGGCAGTGTAATAAGTTGCATCCAGTTCAATCTTCTGCTAATCTAAAAGCCTTGTCGTTTTTGAGCTCTTCATGAGCTTATGTCTTTGGTAAACCTTGAATGAGATTATTCTAACGAGTTATGAACTGGAGCTTGATCCTTAGAGCTATCCATGTTCATATCATACTTCTACACATGTGATCTCAATTAGCTAAGTTCAACGCAATGAAATGTCTGTTTGACATGTGAAACTGTGCTAAACCAACTAACGGCAGTGTAATAGGTTGCATCCAGTCCAATCTTCTGCTAATCTAAAAGCCTTGTCGTTTTTGAGCTCTTCCTGAGCTTATGTCTTTGGTAAACCTTGAATGAGCTTATTCTAACGAGTTATGAAATGAAGCTTGATCCTTAGAGCTATCCATGTTCATATCATACTTCTACACATGTGATCTCAATTAGCTAAGTTCAACGCAATGAAATGTCAGTTTGAAATGAAAAAGTGTGCTAAGCCAACTAACGGCGGTGTAAGAGGTTGCATCTAGTCCAATCTTCTGCTAATATAAAAGCCATGTCTTTTGTGAACCCTTCATGAGCTTATGTCTTTGGTGAACCTTTCATGAGCTTATTCTAATGAGTGATGAAGTAGAGTTTGATCCTTAGAGCTATTCATGTTCATATCATACTTCTACACATGTGATCTCAATTAGCTAAGTTCAACGCAATGAAATGTCTGTTTAACATGTGAAACTGTGCTAAGCCAACTAACGGCAGTGTAATAGGTTGCATCCAGTCCAATCTTCTGCTAATATAAAAGCCATGTCTTTTGTGAGCCCTTCATGAGCTTATGTCTTTGGCAAATCTCTCATGAGCTTATTCTAACGAGTTATGAAGCGAAGCTTTATCCATAGAGCTATCCATGTTCATATCATACTTCTACACATGTGATCTCAATTAGCTAAGTTCAACGCAATGAAATATCTGTTTAACATGTGAAACTGTGCTAAGCAAGTTAACAGTAGTATAATAGGCTACATCAGTCCAATCTTCTGGTAATCTAAAAGCCATGTCTTTTGTGAGCCCTTTATGAGCTTATGTCTTTGGTGAACCTTTCATGAGCTTATTCTAACGAGTTATGAAGTGGAGCTTGATCCTTAGAGCTATCCATGTTCATATCATACTTCTACACATGTGATCTCAATTAGCTAAGTTCAACGCAATAAAATGTTAGTTTAAAATGAGAAAGTGTGCTAAGCCAACTAATGGTGGTGTAATAGGTTGCATCCAGTCCAATCTTCTGCTAATATAAAAGCCATGTCTTTTGTGAGCCCTTCATGAGCTTATGTCTTTGGCAAATCTCTCATGAGCTTATTCTAACGAGTTATGAAGTGAAGCTTTATCCGTAGAGCTATCCATGTTCATATCATACTTCTACACATGTGATCTCAATTAGCTAAGTTCAACGCAATGAAATGTCAGTTTAACATGTGAGACTGTGCTAAGCCAACTAACGGCAGTGTAATAGGCTGCATCCAGTCCAATATTCTGCTAATCTAAAAGCCATGTCTTTTGTGAGCCCTTCGTGAGCTTATGTCTTTGATGAACCTTTCATGAGCTTATTTTAACGAGTTATGAAGTGGAGCTTGATCCTAAGAGCTATCCATGTTCATATCATACTTCTACACATGTGATCTCAATTAGCTAAGTTCAACGCAATGAAATGTCTGTTTAACATGTAAAAGTGTGCTAAGCCAGTTAACAACAGTGTAATAGGTTGCATCTAGTCCAATCTTCTGCTAATATAAAAGCCATGTCTTTTGTGAGCCCTTCATGAGCTTATGTCTTTGGCAAATCTTTCATGAGCTTATTCTAACGAGTTATGAAGTGAAGCTTTATCCGTAGAGCTATCCATGTTCATATCATACTTCTACACATGTGATCTCAATTAGCTAAGTTCAACGCAATGAAATGTCTGTTTGACATGTGAAACTGTGCTAAGCCAACTAACGGCAGTGTAATAAGTTGCATCCAGTCCAATCTTCTGCTAATCTAAAAGCCTTGTCATTTTTGAGCCCTTCATGAGCTTATGTCTTTGGTAAACCTTCAATGAGCTTATTCTAACGAGTTATGAAATGAAGCTTGATCCTTAGAGCTATCCATGTTCATATCATACTTCTACACATGTGATCTCAATTAGCTAAGTTCAACGCAATGAAATGTTAGTTTAAAATGAGAAAGTGTGCTAAGCCAACTAATGGTGGTGTAATAGGTTGCATCCAGTCCAATCTTCTGCTAATATAAAAGCCATGTCTTTTGTGAGCCCTTCATGAGCTTATGTCTTTGGCAAATCTCTCATGAGCTTATTCTAACGAGTTATGAAGTGAAGCTTTATCCGTAGAGCTATCCATGTTCATATCATACTTCTACACATGTGATCTCAATTAGCTAAGTTCAACGCAATGAAATGTCTGTTTAACATGTGAGACTGTGCTAAGCCAACTAACGGCAGTGTAATAGGCTGCATCCAGTCCAATATTCTGCTAATCTAAAAGCCATGTCTTTTGTGAGCCCTTCGTGAGCTTATGTCTTTGATGAACCTTTCATGAGCTTATTTTAACGAGTTATGAAGTGGAGCTTGATCCTAAGAGCTATCCATGTTCATATCATACTTCTACACATGTGATCTCAATTAGCTAAGTTCAACGCAATGAAATGTCTGTTTAACATGTAAAAGTGTGCTAAGCCAGTTAACAGCAGTGTAATAGGTTGCATCTAGTCCAATCTTCTGCTAATATAAAAGCCATGTCTTTTGTGAGCCCTTCATGAGCTCATGTCTTTGGAAAATCTTTCATGAGCTTATTCTAACGAGTTATGAAGTGAAGCTTTATCCGTAGAGCTATCCATGTTCATATCATACTTCTACACATGTGATCTCAATTAGCTAAGTTCAACGCAATGAAATGTCTGTTTGACATGTGAAACTGTGCTAAGCCAACTAACGGCAGTGTAATAAGTTGCATCCAGTCCAATCTTCTGCTAATCTAAAAGCCTTGTAATTTTTGAGCTCTTCATGAGCTTATGTCTTTGGTAAACCTTGAATGAGATTATTCTAACGAGTTATGAACTAGAGGTTGATCCTTAGAGCTATCCATGTTCATATCATACTTCTACACATGTGATCTCAATTAGCTAAGTTCAACGCAATGAAATGTCTGTTTGACATGTGAAACTGTGCTAAACCAACTAACGGCAGTGTAATAGGTTGCATCCAGTCCAATCTTCTGCTAATCTAAAAGCCTTGTCGTTTTTGAGCTCTTCCTGAGCTTATGTCTTTGGTAAACCTTGAATGAGCTTATTCTAACGAGTTATGAAATGAAGCTTGATCCTTAGAGCTATCCATGTTCATATCATACTTCTACACATGTGATCTCAATTAGCTAAGTTCAACGCAATGAAATGTCAGTTTGAAATGAGAAAGTGTGCTAAGCCAACTAACGGCGGTGTAAGAGGTTGCATCTAGTCCAATCTTCTGCTAATATAAAAGCCATGTCTTTTGTGAACCCTTCATGAGCTTATGTCTTTGGTGAACCTTTCATGAGCTTATTCTAATGAGTGATGAAGTAGAGTTTGATCCTTAGAGCTATTCATGTTCATATCATACTTCTACACATATGATCTCAATTAGCTAAGTTCAACGCAATGAAATGTCTGTTTAACATGTGAAACTGTGCTAAGCCAACTAACGGCAGTGTAATAGGTTGCATCCAGTCCAATCTTCTGCTAATATAAAAGCCATGTCTTTTGTGAGCCCTTCATGAGCTTATGTCTTTGGCAAATCTCTCATGAGCTTATTCTAACGAGTTATGAAGCGAAGCTTTATCCATAGAGCTATCCATGTTCATATCATACTTATACACATGTGATCTCAATTAGCTAAGTTCAACGCAATGAAATGTCTGTTTGACATGTGAAAGTGCGCTAAGCCAGTTAACAGCAGTGTAATAGGTTGCATCTAGTCCAATCTTCTGCTAATATAAAAGCCATGTCTTTTGTGAGCCCATCATGAGCTTCTGTCTTTGGCAAATCTCTCATGAGCTTATTCTAACGAGTTATGAAGTGAACCTTTATCCGTAGAGCTATCCATGTTCATATCATACTTCTACACATGTGATCTCAATTAGCTAAGTTCAACGCAATGAAATGTCTGTTTGACATGTTAAACTGTGCTAAACCAACTAACGGCAGTGTAATAGGTTGCATCTAGTCCAATCTTCTGCTAATATAAAAGCCATGTCTTTTGTGAGCCCATCATGAGCTTCTGTCTTTGGCAAATCTCTCATGAGCTTATTCTAACGAGTTATGAAGTGAACCTTTATCCGTAGAGCTATCCATGTTCATATCATACTTCTACACATGTGATCTCAATTATCTGAGTTCAACGCAATGAAATGTCTGTTTAACATGTGAAACTGTGCTAAGCCAGTTAACAGCAGTGTAATAGGTTGCATCTAGTCCAATCTTCTGCTAATATAAAAGCCATGTCTTTTGTGAGCCCATCATGAGCTTCTGTCTTTGGCAAATCTCTCATGAGCTTATTCTAACGAGTTATGAAGTGAACCTTTATCCGTAGAGCTATCCATGTTCATATCATACTTCTACACATGTGATCTCAATTAGCTAAGTTCAACGCAATGAAATGTCTGTTTGACATGTGAAACTGTGCTAAACCAACTAACGGCAGTGTAATAGGTTGCATCCAGTCCAATCTTCTGCTAATCTAAAAGCCTTGTCATTTTTGAGCTCTTCATGAGCTTATGTCTTTGGTAAACCTTGAATGAGCTTATTCTAAAGAGTTATGAAATGAAGCTTGATCCTTAGAGCTATCCATGTTCATATCATACTTCTACACATGTGATCTCAATTAGCTAAGTTCAACGCAATGAAATGTCAGTTTGAAATGAGAAAGTGTGCTAAGCCAACTAACGGCGGTGTAATAGGTTGCATCTAGTCCAATCTTCTGCTAATATAAAAGCCATGTCTTTTGTGAACCCTTCATGAGCTTATGTCTTTGGTGAACCTTTCATGAGCTTATTCTAATGAGTTATGAAGTAGAGTTTGATCCTTAGAGCTATCCATGTTCATATCATACTTCTACACATGTGATCTCAATTAGCTAAGTTCAACGCAATGAAATATCTGTTTAACATGTGAAACTGTGCTAAGCAAGTTAATAGTAGTATAATAGGCTACATCAATCCAATCTTCTGCTAATATAAAAGCCATGTCTTTTGTGAGCCCTTCATGAGCTTATGTCTTTGGAGAATCTTTTATGAGCATATTCTAACGAGTTATGAAGTGAAGCTTTATCCATAGAGCTATCCATGTTCATATCATACTTATACACATGTGATCTCAATTAGCTAAGTTCAACGCAATGAAATGTCTGTTTAACATGTGAAACTGTGCTAAGCCAACTAACGGTAGTGTAATAGGCTGCATCCAGTCCAATATTCTGCTAATCTAAAAGCCATGTCTTTTGTGAGCCCTCGTGAGCTTATGTCTTTGGTGAACCTTTCATGAGCTTATTTTAACGAGTTATGAAGTGGAGCTTGATCCTTAGAGCTATCCATGTTCATATCATACTTCTACACATGTGATCTCAATTAGCTAAGTTCAACGCAATGAAATGTCTGTTTAACATGTAAAAGTGTGCTAAGCCAGTTAACAGCAGTGTAATAGGTTGCATCTAGTCCAATCTTCTGCTAATATAAAAGCCGTGTCTTTTGTGAGCCCTTCATGAGCTTATGTCTTTGGCAAATCTCTCATGAGCTTATTCTAACGAGTTATGAAGTGAAGCTTTATTCGTAGAGCTATCCATGTTCATATCATACTTCTACACATGTGATCTCAATTAGCTAAGTTCAACGCAATGAAATGTCTGTTTGACATGTGAAACTGTGCTAAGCCAACTAACGGCAGTGTAATAGGTTGCATCCAGTCCAATCTTCTGCTAATCTAAAAGCCTTGTAATTTTTGAGCTCTTCATGAGCTTATGTCTTTGGTGAACCTTGAATGAGATTATTCTAACGAGTTATGAACTGGAGCTTGATCCTTAGAGCTATCCATGTTCATATCATACTTCTACACATGTGATCTCAATAAGCTAAGTTCAACGCAATGAAATGTCTGTTTGACATGTGAAACTGTGCTAAACCAACTAACGGCAGTGTAATAGGTTGCATCCAGTCCAATCTTCTGCTAATCTTAAAGCCTTGTCGTTTTTGAGCTCTTCATGAGCTTATGTCTTTGGTAAACCTTCAATGAGCTTATTCTAACGAGTTATGAAATGAAGCTTGATCCTTAGAGCTATCCATGTTCATATCATACTTCTACACATGTGATCTCAATTAGCTAAGTTCAACGCAATGAAATGTCAGTTTGAAATGAGAAAGTGTGCTAAGCCAACTAACGGCGGTGTAAGAGGTTGCATCTAGTCCAATCTTCTGCTAATATAAAAGCCATGTCTTTTGTAAACCCTTCATGAGCTTATGTCTTTGGTGAACCTTTCATGAGCTTATTCTAATGAGTTATGAAGTAGAGTTTGATCCTTAGAGCTATCCATGTTCATATCATACTTCTACACATGTGATCTCAATTAGCTAAGTTCAACGCAATGAAATGTCTGTTTAACATGTGAAACTGTGCTAAGCCAACTAACGGCAGTGTAATAGGTTGCATCCAGTCCACTCTTCTGCTAATATAAAAGCCATGTCTTTTGTGAGCCCTTCATGAGCTTATGTCTTTGGCAAATCTCTCATGAGCTTATTCGAACGAGTTATGAAGTGAAGCTTTATCCGTAGAGCTATCCATGTTCATATCATACTTATACACATGTGATCTCAATTAGCTAAGTTCAACGCAATGAAATGTCCGTTTGACATGTAAAAGTGCGCTAAGCCAACTAACGGCAGTGTAATAGGTTGCATCCAGTCCAATCTTCTGCTAATCTAAAAGCCTTGTCATTTTTGAGCCCTTCATGAGCTTATGTCTTTGGTAAACCTTGAATGAGCTTATTCTAACGAGTTATGAAATGAAGCTTGATCCTTAGAGCTATCCATGTTCATATCATACTTCTACACATGTGATCTCAATTATCTAAGTTCAACGCAATAAAATGTATGTTTGACATGTGAAAGTGTTGTAAGCAAGTTAACAGCAGTATAATAGGCTACATCAGTCCAATCTTCTGGTAATCTAAAAGCCATGTCTTTTGTGAGCCCTTTATGAGCTTATGTCTTTGGTGAACCTTTCATGAGCTTATTCTAACGAGTTATGAAGTGGAGCTTGATCCTTAGAGCTATCCATGTTCATATCATACTTCTACACATGTGATCTCAATTAGCTAAGTTCAACGCAATGAAATGTCTGTTTGACATGTGAAACTGTGCTAAGCCAACTAACGGCAGTGTAATAGGTTGCATCCAGTCCAATCTTCTGCTAATCTAAAAGCCATGTCTTTTGTGAGCCCTTCATGAGCTTATGTCTTTGGCAAATCTCTCATGAGCTTATTCTAACGAGTTATGAAGTGAAGCTTTATCCGTAGAGCTATCCATGTTTCATATCATACTTCTACACATGTGATCTCAATTAGCTAAGTTCAACGCAATGAAATGTCTGTTTGACATGTGAAACTGTGCTAAGCCAACTAACGGCAGTGTAATAGGTTGCATCCAGTCCAATCTTCTGCTCATCTAAAAGCCTTGTAATTTTTGAGCTCTTCATGAGCTTATGTCTTTGGTGAACCTTGAATGAGATTATTCTAACGAGTTATGAACTGGAGCTTGATCCTTAGAGCTATCCATGTTCATATCATACTTCTACACATGTGATCTCAATTAGCTAAGTTCAACGCAATGAAATGTCTGTTTGACATGTGAAACTGTGCTAAGCCAACTAACGGCAGTGTAATAGGTTGCATCCAGTCCAATCTTCTGCTAATCTTAAAGCCTTGTCGTTTTTGAGCTCTTCATGAGCTTATGTCTTTGGTAAACCTTCAATGAGCTTATTCTAACGAGTTATGAAATGAAGCTTGATCCTTAGAGCTATCCATGTTCATATTATACTTCTACACATGTGATCTCAATTAGCTAAGTTCAACGCAATGAAATGTCAGTTTAAAATGAGAAAGTGTGCTAAGCCAACTAACGGCGGTGTAAGAGGTTGCATCTAGTCCAATCATCTGCTAATATAAAAGCCATGTCTTTTGTAAACCCTTCATGAGCTTATGTCTTTGGTGAACTTTTCATTAGCTTATTCTAATGAGTTATGAAGTAGAGTTTGATCCTTAGAGCTATCCATGTTCATATCATACTTCTACACATGTGATCTCAATTAGCTAAGTTCAACGCAATGAAATGTCTGTTTAACATGTGAAACTGTGCTAAGCCAACTAACGGCAGTGTAATAGGTTGCATCCAGTCCAATCTTCTGCTAATATAAAAGCCATGTCTTTTGTGAGCCCTTCATGAGCTTATGTCTTTGGCAAATCTCTCATAAGCTTATTCTAACGAGTTATGAAGTGAAGCTTTATCCGTAGAGCTATCCATGTTCATATCATACTTATACACATGTGATCTCAATTAGCTAAGTTCAACGCAATGAAATGTCCGTTTGACATGTGAAAGTGCGCTAAGCCAACTAACGGCAGTGTAATATGTTGCATCCAGTCCAATCTTCTGCTAATCTAAAAGCCTTGTCATTTTTGAGCCCTTCATGAGCTTATGTCTTTGGTAAACCTTGAATGAGCTTATTCTAACGAGTTATGAAATGAAGCTTGATCCTTAGAGCTATCCATGTTCATATCATACTTCTACACATGTGATCTCAATTATCTAAGTTCAACGCAATAAAATGTATGTTTGACATGTGAAAGTGTTGTAAGCAAGTTAACAGCAGTATAATAGGCTACATCAGTCCAATCTTCTGGTAATCTAAAAGCCATGTCTTTTGTGAGCCCTTTATGAGCTTATGTCTTTGGTGAACCTTTCATGAGCTTATTCTAACGAGTTATGAAGAGGAGCTTGATCCTTAGAGCTATCCATGTTCATATCATACTTCTACACATGTGATCTCAATTAGCTAAGTTCAACGCAATGAAATGTTTGTTTGAAATGAGAAAGTGTGCTAAGCCAACTAATGGTGGTGTAATAGGTGGAATCCAGTCCAATCTTCTACTAATATAAAAGCCATGTCTTTTGTGAGCCCTTCATGAGCTTATGTCTTTGGAGAATCTTTCATGAGCATATTCTAACGAGTTATGAAGTGAAGCTTTATCCATAGAGCTATCCATGATCATATCATACTTCTACACATGTGATCTCAATTAGCTAAGTTCAACGCAATGAAATGTCAGTTTAACATGTGAGACTGTGCTAAGCCAACTAACGGCAGTGTAATAGGCTGCATCCAGTCCAATATTCTGCTAATCTAAAAGCCATGTCTTTTGTGAGCCCTTCCTGAGCTTATGTCTTTGATGAACCTTTCATGAGCTTATTTTAACGAGTTATGAAGTGGAGCTTGATCCTAAGAGCTATCCATGTTCATATCATACTTCTACACATGTGATCTCAATTAGCTAAGTTCAACGCAATGAAATGTCTGTTTAACATGTAAAAGTGTGCTAAGCCAGTTAACAGCAGTGTAATAGGTTGCATCTAGTCCAATCTTCTGCTAATAGAAAAGCCATGTCTTTTGTGAGCCCTTCATGAGCTTATGTCTTTTGCAAATCTCTCATGAGCTTATTCTAACGAGTTATGAAGTGAAGCTTTATCCGTAGAGCTATCCATGTTCATATCATACTTCTACACATGTGATCTCAATTAGCTAAGTTCAACGCAATAAAATGTCTTTTTGACATGTGAAACTGTGCTAAGCCAACTAACGGCAGTGTAATAGGTTGCATCCAGTCCAATATTCTGCTAATCTAAAAGCCATGTCTTTTGTGAGCCCTTCGTGAGCTTATGTCTTTGGTGAACCTTGAATGAGATTATTCTAACGAGTTATGAACTGGAGCTTGATCCTTAGAGCTATCCATGTTCATATCATACTTCTACACATGTGATCTCAATTAGCTAAGTTCAACGCAATGAAATGTCTGTTTGACATGTGAAACTGTGCTAAGCCAACTAACGGCAGTGTAATAGGTTGCATCCAGTCCAATCTTCTGCTCATCTAAAAGCCTTGTAATTTTTGAGCTCTTCATGAGCTTATGTCTTTGGTGAACCTTGAATGAGATTATTCTAACGAGTTATGAACTGGAGCTTGATCCTTAGAGCTATCCATGTTCATATCATACTTCTACACATGTGATCTCAATTAGCTAAGTTCAACGCAATGAAATGTCTGTTTGACATGTGAAACTGTGCTAAGCCAACTAACGGCAGTGTAATAGGTTGCATCCAGTCCAATCTTCTGCTAATCTTAAAGCCTTGTCGTTTTTGAGCTCTTCATGAGCTTATGTCTTTGGTAAACCTTCAATGAGCTTATTCTAACGAGTTATGAAATGAAGCTTGATCCTTAGAGCTATCCATGTTCATATTATACTTCTACACATGTGATCTCAATTAGCTAAGTTCAACGCAATGAAATGTCAGTTTAAAATGAGAAAGTGTGCTAAGCCAACTAACGGCGGTGTAAGAGGTTGCATCTAGTCCAATCATCTGCTAATATAAAAGCCATGTCTTTTGTAAACCCTTCATGAGCTTATGTCTTTGGTGAACTTTTCATTAGCTTATTCTAATGAGTTATGAAGTAGAGTTTGATCCTTAGAGCTATCCATGTTCATATCATACTTCTACACATGTGATCTCAATTAGCTAAGTTCAACGCAATGAAATGTCTGTTTAACATGTGAAACTGTGCTAAGCCAACTAACGGCAGTGTAATAGGTTGCATCCAGTCCAATCTTCTGCTAATCTTAAAGCCTTGTCGTTTTTGAGCTCTTCATGAGCTTATGTCTTTGGTAAACCTTCAATGAGCTTATTCTAACGAGTTATGAAATGAAGCTTGATCCTTAGAGCTATCCATGTTCATATTATACTTCTACACATGTGATCTCAATTAGCTAAGTTCAACGCAATGAAATGTCAGTTTAAAATGAGAAAGTGTGCTAAGCCAACTAACGGCGGTGTAAGAGGTTGCATCTAGTCCAATCATCTGCTAATATAAAAGCCATGTCTTTTGTAAACCCTTCATGAGCTTATGTCTTTGGTGAACTTTTCATTAGCTTATTCTAATGAGTTATGAAGTAGAGTTTGATCCTTAGAGCTATCCATGTTCATATCATACTTCTACACATGTGATCTCAATTAGCTAAGTTCAACGCAATGAAATGTCTGTTTAACATGTGAAACTGTGCTAAGCCAACTAACGGCAGTGTAATAGGTTGCATCCAGTCCAATCTTCTGCTAATATAAAAGCCATGTCTTTTGTGAGCCCTTCATGAGCTTATGTCTTTGGCAAATCTCTCATAAGCTTATTCTAACGAGTTATGAAGTGAAGCTTTATCCGTAGAGCTATCCATGTTCATATCATACTTATACACATGTGATCTCAATTAGCTAAGTTCAACGCAATGAAATGTCCGTTTGACATGTGAAAGTGCGCTAAGCCAACTAACGGCAGTGTAATATGTTGCATCCAGTCCAATCTTCTGTTAATCTAAAAGCCTTGTCATTTTTGAGCCCTTCATGAGCTTATGTCTTTGGTAAACCTTGAATGAGCTTATTCTAACGAGTTATGAAATGAAGCTTGATCCTTAGAGCTATCCATGTTCATATCATACTTCTACACATGTGATCTCAATTATCTAAGTTCAACGCAATAAAATGTATGTTTGACATGTGAAAGTGTTGTAAGCAAGTTAACAGCAGTATAATAGGCTACATCAGTCCAATCTTCTGGTAATCTAAAAGCCATGTCTTTTGTGAGCCCTTTATGAGCTTATGTCTTTGGTGAACCTTTCATGAGCTTATTCTAACGAGTTATGAAGACGAGCTTGATCCTTAGAGCTATCCATGTTCATATCATACTTCTACACATGTGATCTCAATTAGCTAAGTTCAACGCAATGAAATGTTTGTTTGAAATGAGAAAGTGTGCTAAGCCAACTAATGGTGGTGTAATAGGTGGAATCCAGTCCAATCTTCTACTAATATAAAAGCCATGTCTTTTGTGAGCCCTTCATGAGCTTATGTCTTTGGAGAATCTTTCATGAGCATATTCTAACGAGTTATGAAGTGAAGCTTTATCCATAGAGCTATCCATGATCATATCATACTTCTACACATGTGATCTCAATTAGCTAAGTTCAACGCAATGAAATGTCAGTTTAACATGTGAGACTGTGCTAAGCCAACTAACGGCAGTGTAATAGGCTGCATCCAGTCCAATATTCTGCTAATCTAAAAGCCATGTCTTTTGTGAGCCCTTCGTGAGCTTATGTCTTTGATGAACCTTTCATGAGCTTATTTTAACGAGTTATGAAGTGGAGCTTGATCCTAAGAGCTATCCATGTTCATATCATACTTCTACACATGTGATCTCAATTAGCTAAGTTCAACGCAATGAAATGTCTGTTTAACATGTAAAAGTGTGCTAAGCCAGTTAACAGCAGTGTAATAGGTTGCATCTAGTCCAATCTTCTGCTAATATAAAAGCCATGTCTTTTGTGAGCCCTTCATGAGCTTATGTCTTTGGCAAATCTCTCATGAGCTTATTCTAACGAGTTATGAAGTGAAGCTTTATCCGTAGAGCTATCCATGTTCATATCATACTTCTACACATGTGATCTCAATTAGCTAAGTTCAACGCAATAAAATGTCTTTTTGACATGTGAAACTGTGCTAAGCCAACTAACGGCAGTGTAATAGGCTGCATCCAGTCCAATATTCTGCTAATCTAAAAGCCATGTCTTTTGTGAGCCCTTCGTGAGCTTATGTCTTTGGTGAACCTTGAATGAGATTATTCTAACGAGTTATGAACTGGAGCTTGATCCTTAGAGCTATCCATGTTCATATCATACTTCTACACATGTGATCTCAATTAGCTAAGTTCAACGCAATGAAATGTCTGTTTGACATGTGAAACTGTGCTAAGCCAACTAACGGCAGTGTAATAGGTTGCATCCAGTCCAATCTTCTGCTCATCTAAAAGCCTTGTAATTTTTGAGCTCTTCATGAGCTTATGTCTTTGGTGAACGTTGAATGAGATTATTCTAACGAGTTATGAACTGGAGCTTGATCCTTAGAGCTATCCATGTTCATATCATACTTCTACACATGTGATCTCAATTAGCTAAGTTCAACGCAATGAAATGTCTGTTTGACATGTGAAACTGTCATAAGCCAACTAACGGCAGTGTAATAGGTTGCATCCAGTCCAATCTTCTGCTAATCTTAAAGCCTTGTCGTTTTTGAGCTCTTCATGAGCTTATGTCTTTGGTAAACCTTCAATGAGCTTATTCTAACGAGTTATGAAATGAAGCTTGATCCTTAGAGCTATCCATGTTCATATCATACTTCTACACATGTGATCTCAATTATCTAAGTTCAACGCAATAAAATGTATGTTTGACATGTGAAAGTGTTGTAAGCAAGTTAACAGCAGTATAATAGGCTACATCAGTCCAATCTTCTGGTAATCTAAAAGCCATGTCTTTTGTGAGCCCTTTATGAGCTTATGTCTTTGGTGAACCTTTCATGAGCTTATTCTAACGAGTTATGAAGAGGAGCTTGATCCTTAGAGCTATCCATGTTCATATCATACTTCTACACATGTGATCTCAATTAGCTAAGTTCAACGCAATGAAATGTTTGTTTGAAATGAGAAAGTGTGCTAAGCCAACTAATGGTGGTGTAATAGGTGGAATCCAGTCCAATCTTCTACTAATATAAAAGCCATGTCTTTTGTGAGCCCTTCATGAGCTTATGTCTTTGGAGAATCTTTCATGAGCATATTCTAACGAGTTATGAAGTGAAGCTTTATCCATAGAGCTATCCATGATCATATCATACTTCTACACATGTGATCTCAATTAGCTAAGTTCAACGCAATGAAATGTCAGTTTAACATGTGAGACTGTGCTAAGCCAACTAACGGCAGTGTAATAGGCTGCATCCAGTCCAATATTCTGCTAATCTAAAAGCCATGTCTTTTGTGAGCCCTTCCTGAGCTTATGTCTTTGATGAACCTTTCATGAGCTTATTTTAACGAGTTATGAAGTGGACCTTGATCCTAAGAGCTATCCATGTTCATATCATACTTCTACACATGTGATCTCAATTAGCTAAGTTCAACGCAATGAAATGTCTGTTTAACATGTAAAAGTGTGCTAAGCCAGTTAACAGCAGTGTAATAGGTTGCATCTAGTCCAATCTTCTGCTAATAGAAAAGCCATGTCTTTTGTGAGCCCTTCATGAGCTTATGTCTTTGGCAAATCTCTCATGAGCTTATTCTAACGAGTTATGAAGTGAAGCTTTATCCGTAGAGCTATCCATGTTCATATCATACTTCTACACATGTGATCTCAATTAGCTAAGTTCAACGCAATAAAATGTCTTTTTGACATGTGAAACTGTGCTAAGCCAACTAACGGCAGTGTAATAGGCTGCATCCAGTCCAATATTCTGCTAATCTAAAAGCCATGTCTTTTGTGAGCCCTTCGTGAGCTTATGTCTTTGGTGAACCTTGAATGAGATTATTCTAACGAGTTATGAACTGGAGCTTGATCCTTAGAGCTATCCATGTTCATATCATACTTCTACACATGTGATCTCAATTAGCTAAGTTCAACGCAATGAAATGTCTGTTTGACATGTGAAACTGTGCTAAGCCAACTAACGGCAGTGTAATAGGTTGCATCCAGTCCAATCTTCTGCTCATCTAAAAGCCTTGTAATTTTTGAGCTCTTCATGAGCTTATGTCTTTGGTGAACCTTGAATGAGATTATTCTAACGAGTTATGAACTGGAGCTTGATCCTTAGAGCTATCCATGTTCATATCATACTTCTACACATGTGATCTCAATTAGCTAAGTTCAACGCAATGAAATGTCTGTTTGACATGTGAAACTGTGCTAAGCCAACTAACGGCAGTGTAATAGGTTGCATCCAGTCCAATCTTCTGCTAATCTTAAAGCCTTGTCGTTTTTGAGCTCTTCATGAGCTTATGTCTTTGGTAAACCTTCAATGAGCTTATTCTAACGAGTTATGAAATGAAGCTTGATCCTTAGAGCTATCCATGTTCATATTATACTTCTACACATGTGATCTCAATTAGCTAAGTTCAACGCAATGAAATGTCAGTTTAAAATGAGAAAGTGTGCTAAGCCAACTAACGGCGGTGTAAGAGGTTGCATCTAGTCCAATCATCTGCTAATATAAAAGCCATGTCTTTTGTAAACCCTTCATGAGCTTATGTCTTTGGTGAACTTTTCATTAGCTTATTCTAATGAGTTATGAAGTAGAGTTTGATCCTTAGAGCTATCCATGTTCATATCATACTTCTACACATGTGATCTCAATTAGCTAAGTTCAACGCAATGAAATGTCTGTTTAACATGTGAAACTGTGCTAAGCCAACTAACGGCAGTGTAATAGGTTGCATCCAGTCCAATCTTCTGCTAATCTTAAAGCCTTGTCGTTTTTGAGCTCTTCATGAGCTTATGTCTTTGGTAAACCTTCAATGAGCTTATTCTAACGAGTTATGAAATGAAGCTTGATCCTTAGAGCTATCCATGTTCATATTATACTTCTACACATGTGATCTCAATTAGCTAAGTTCAACGCAATGAAATGTCAGTTTAAAATGAGAAAGTGTGCTAAGCCAACTAACGGCGGTGTAAGAGGTTGCATCTAGTCCAATCATCTGCTAATATAAAAGCCATGTCTTTTGTAAACCCTTCATGAGCTTATGTCTTTGGTGAACTTTTCATTAGCTTATTCTAATGAGTTATGAAGTAGAGTTTGATCCTTAGAGCTATCCATGTTCATATCATACTTCTACACATGTGATCTCAATTAGCTAAGTTCAACGCAATGAAATGTCTGTTTAACATGTGAAACTGTGCTAAGCCAACTAACGGCAGTGTAATAGGTTGCATCCAGTCCAATCTTCTGCTAATATAAAAGCCATGTCTTTTGTGAGTCCTTCATGAGCTTATGTCTTTGGCAAATCTCTCATAAGCTTATTCTAACGAGTTATGAAGTGAAGCTTTATCCGTAGAGCTATCCATGTTCATATCATACTTATACACATGTGATCTCAATTAGCTAAGTTCAACGCAATGAAATGTCCGTTTGACATGTGAAAGTGCGCTAAGCCAACTAACGGCAGTGTAATATGTTGCATCCAGTCCAATCTTCTGTTAATCTAAAAGCCTTGTCATTTTTGAGCCCTTCATGAGCTTATGTCTTTGGTAAACCTTGAATGAGCTTATTCTAACGAGTTATGAAATGAAGCTTGATCCTTAGAGCTATCCATGTTCATATCATACTTCTACACATGTGATCTCAATTATCTAAGTTCAACGCAATAAAATGTATGTTTGACATGTGAAAGTGTTGTAAGCAAGTTAACAGCAGTATAATAGGCTACATCAGTCCAATCTTCTGGTAATCTAAAAGCCATGTCTTTTGTGAGCCCTTTATGAGCTTATGTCTTTGGTGAACCTTTCATGAGCTTATTCTAACGAGTTATGAAGACGAGCTTGATCCTTAGAGCTATCCATGTTCATATCATACTTCTACACATGTGATCTCAATTAGCTAAGTTCAACGCAATGAAATGTTTGTTTGAAATGAGAAAGTGTGCTAAGCCAACTAATGGTGGTGTAATAGGTGGAATCCAGTCCAATCTTCTACTAATATAAAAGCCATGTCTTTTGTGAGCCCTTCATGAGCTTATGTCTTTGGAGAATCTTTCATGAGCATATTCTAACGAGTTATGAAGTGAAGCTTTATCCATAGAGCTATCCATGATCATATCATACTTCTACACATGTGATCTCAATTAGCTAAGTTCAACGCAATGAAATGTCAGTTTAACATGTGAGACTGTGCTAAGCCAACTAACGGCAGTGTAATAGGCTGCATCCAGTCCAATATTCTGCTAATCTAAAAGCCATGTCTTTTGTGAGCCCTTCGTGTGCTTATGTCTTTGATGAACCTTTCATGAGCTTATTTTAACGAGTTATGAAGTGGAGCTTGATCCTAAGAGCTATCCATGTTCATATCATACTTCTACACATGTGATCTCAATTAGCTAAGTTCAACGCAATGAAATGTCTGTTTAACATGTAAAAGTGTGCTAAGCCAGTTAACAGCAGTGTAATAGGTTGCATCTAGTCCAATCTTCTGCTAATATAAAAGCCATGTCTTTTGTGAGCCCTTCATGAGCTTATGTCTTTGGCAAATCTCTCATGAGCTTATTCTAACGAGTTATGAAGTGAAGCTTTATCCGTAGAGCTATCCATGTTCATATCATACTTCTACACATGTGATCTCAATTAGCTAAGTTCAACGCAATAAAATGTCTTTTTGACATGTGAAACTGTGCTAAGCCAACTAACGGCAGTGTAATAGGCTGCATCCAGTCCAATATTCTGCTAATCTAAAAGCCATGTCTTTTGTGAGCCCTTCGTGAGCTTATGTCTTTGGTGAACCTTGAATGAGATTATTCTAACGAGTTATGAACTGGAGCTTGATCCTTAGAGCTATCCATGTTCATATCATACTTCTACACATGTGATCTCAATTAGCTAAGTTCAACGCAATGAAATGTCTGTTTGACATGTGAAACTGTGCTAAGCCAACTAACGGCAGTGTAATAGGTTGCATCCAGTCCAATCTTCTGCTCATCTAAAAGCCTTGTAATTTTTGAGCTCTTCATGAGCTTATGTCTTTGGTGAACCTTGAATGAGATTATTCTAACGAGTTATGAACTGGAGCTTGATCCTTAGAGCTATCCATGTTCATATCATACTTCTACACATGTGATCTCAATTAGCTAAGTTCAACCCAATGAAATGTCTGTTTGACATGTGAAACTGTCATAAGCCAACTAACGGCAGTGTAATAGGTTGCATCCAGTCCAATCTTCTGCTAATCTTAAAGCCTTGTCGTTTTTGAGCTCTTCATGAGCTTATGTCTTTGGTAAACCTTCAATGAGCTTATTCTAACGAGTTATGAAATGAAGCTTGATCCTTAGAGCTATCCATGTTCATATTATACTTCTACACATGTGATCTCAATTAGCTAAGTTCAACGCAATGAAATGTCAGTTTAAAATGAGAAAGTGTGCTAAGCCAACTAACGGCGGTGTAAGAGGTTGCATCTAGTCCAATCATCTGCTAATATAAAAGCCATGTCTTTTGTAAACCCTTCATGAGTTTATGTCTTTGGTGAACTTTTCATTAGCTTATTCTAATGAGTTATGAAGTAGAGTTTGATCCTTAGAGCTATCCATGTTCATATCATACTTCTACACATGTGATCTCAATTAGCTAAGTTCAACGCAATGAAATGTCTGTTTAACATGTAAAAGTGTGCTAAGCCAGTTAACAGCAGTGTAATAGGTTGCATCTAGTCCAATCTTCTGCTAATATAAAAGCCATGTCTTTTGTGAGCCCTTCATGAGCTTATGTCTTTGGCAAATCTCTCATGAGCTTATTCTAACGAGTTATGAAGTGAAGCTTTATCCGTAGAGCTATCCATGTTCATATCATACTTCTACACATGTGATCTCAATTAGCTAAGTTCAACGCAATAAAATGTCTTTTTGACATGTGAAACTGTGCTAAGCCAACTAACGGCAGTGTAATAGGCTGCATCCAGTCCAATATTCTGCTAATCTAAAAGCCATGTCTTTTGTGAGCCCTTCGTGAGCTTATGTCTTTGGTGAACCTTGAATGAGATTATTCTAACGAGTTATGAACTGGAGCTTGATCCTTAGAGCTATCCATGTTCATATCATACTTCTACACATGTGATCTCAATTAGCTAAGTTCAACGCAATGAAATGTCTGTTTGACATGTGAAACTGTGCTAAGCCAACTAACGGCAGTGTAATAGGTTGCATCCAGTCCAATCTTCTGCTCATCTAAAAGCCTTGTAATTTTTGAGCTCTTCATGAGCTTATGTCTTTGGTGAACCTTGAATGAGATTATTCTAACGAGTTATGAACTGGAGCTTGATCCTTAGAGCTATCCATGTTCATATCATACTTCTACACATGTGATCTCAATTAGCTAAGTTCAACGCAATGAAATGTCTGTTTGACATGTGAAACTGTGCTAAGCCAACTAACGGCAGTGTAATAGGTTGCATCCAGTCCAATCTTCTGCTAATCTTAAAGCCTTGTCGTTTTTGAGCTCTTCATGAGCTTATGTCTTTGGTAAACCTTCAATGAGCTTATTCTAACGAGTTATGAAATGAAGCTTGATCCTTAGAGCTATCCATGTTCATATTATACTTCTACACATGTGATCTCAATTAGCTAAGTTCAACGCAATGAAATGTCAGTTTAAAATGAGAAAGTGTGCTAAGCCAACTAACGGCGGTGTAAGAGGTTGCATCTAGTCCAATCATCTGCTAATATAAAAGCCATGTCTTTTGTAAACCCTTCATGAGCTTATGTCTTTGGTGAACTTTTCATTAGCTTATTCTAATGAGTTATGAAGTAGAGTTTGATCCTTAGAGCTATCCATGTTCATATCATACTTCTACACATGTGATCTCAATTAGCTAAGTTCAACGCAATGAAATGTCTGTTTAACATGTGAAACTGTGCTAAGCCAACTAACGGCAGTGTAATAGGTTGCATCCAGTCCAATCATCTGCTAATATAAAAGCCATGTCTTTTGTGAGCCCTTCATGAGCTTATGTCTTTGGCAAATCTCTCATGAGCTTATTCTAACGAGTTATGAAGTGAAGCTTTATCCGTAGAGCTATCCATGTTCATATCATACTTCTACACATGTGATCTCAATTAGCTAAGTTCAACGCAATAAAATGTCTTTTTGACATGTGAAACTGTGCTAAGCCAACTAACGGCAGTGTAATAGGCTGCATCCAGTCCAATATTCTGCTAATCTAAAAGCCATGTCTTTTGTGAGCCCTTCGTGAGCTTATGTCTTTGGTGAACCTTGAATGAGATTATTCTAACGAGTTATGAACTGGAGCTTGATCCTTAGAGCTATCCATGTTCATATCATACTTCTACACATGTGATCTCAATTAGCTAAGTTCAACGCAATGAAATGTCTGTTTGACATGTGAAACTGTGCTAAGCCAACTAACGGCAGTGTAATAGGTTGCATCCAGTCCAATCTTCTGCTCATCTAAAAGCCTTGTAATTTTTGAGCTCTTCATGAGCTTATGTCTTTGGTGAACCTTGAATGAGATTATTCTAACGAGTTATGAACTGGAGCTTGATCCTTAGAGCTATCCATGTTCATATCATACTTCTACACATGTGATCTCAATTAGCTAAGTTCAACCCAATGAAATGTCTGTTTGACATGTGAAACTGTCATAAGCCAACTAACGGCAGTGTAATAGGTTGCATCCAGTCCAATCTTCTGCTAATCTTAAAGCCTTGTCGTTTTTGAGCTCTTCATGAGCTTATGTCTTTGGTAAACCTTCAATGAGCTTATTCTAACGAGTTATGAAATGAAGCTTGATCCTTAGAGCTATCCATGTTCATATTATACTTCTACACATGTGATCTCAATTAGCTAAGTTCAACGCAATGAAATGTCAGTTTAAAATGAGAAAGTGTGCTAAGCCAACTAACGGCGGTGTAAGAGGTTGCATCTAGTCCAATCATCTGCTAATATAAAAGCCATGTCTTTTGTAAACCCTTCATGAGTTTATGTCTTTGGTGAACTTTTCATTAGCTTATTCTAATGAGTTATGAAGTAGAGTTTGATCCTTAGAGCTATCCATGTTCATATCATACTTCTACACATGTGATCTCAATTAGCTAAGTTCAACGCAATGAAATGTCTGTTTAACATGTAAAAGTGTGCTAAGCCAGTTAACAGCAGTGTAATAGGTTGCATCTAGTCCAATCTTCTGCTAATATAAAAGCCATGTCTTTTGTGAGCCCTTCATGAGCTTATGTCTTTGGCAAATCTCTCATGAGCTTATTCTAACGAGTTATGAAGTGAAGCTTTATCCGTAGAGCTATCCATGTTCATATCATACTTCTACACATGTGATCTCAATTAGCTAAGTTCAACGCAATAAAATGTCTTTTTGACATGTGAAACTGTGCTAAGCCAACTAACGGCAGTGTAATAGGCTGCATCCAGTCCAATATTCTGCTAATCTAAAAGCCATGTCTTTTGTGAGCCCTTCGTGAGCTTATGTCTTTGGTGAACCTTGAATGAGATTATTCTAACGAGTTATGAACTGGAGCTTGATCCTTAGAGCTATCCATGTTCATATCATACTTCTACACATGTGATCTCAATTAGCTAAGTTCAACGCAATGAAATGTCTGTTTGACATGTGAAACTGTGCTAAGCCAACTAACGGCAGTGTAATAGGTTGCATCCAGTCCAATCTTCTGCTCATCTAAAAGCCTTGTAATTTTTGAGCTCTTCATGAGCTTATGTCTTTGGTGAACCTTGAATGAGATTATTCTAACGAGTTATGAACTGGAGCTTGATCCTTAGAGCTATCCATGTTCATATCATACTTCTACACATGTGATCTCAATTAGCTAAGTTCAACGCAATGAAATGTCTGTTTGACATGTGAAACTGTGCTAAGCCAACTAACGGCAGTGTAATAGGTTGCATCCAGTCCAATCTTCTGCTAATCTTAAAGCCTTGTCGTTTTTGAGCTCTTCATGAGCTTATGTCTTTGGTAAACCTTCAATGAGCTTATTCTAACGAGTTATGAAATGAAGCTTGATCCTTAGAGCTATCCATGTTCATATTATACTTCTACACATGTGATCTCAATTAGCTAAGTTCAACGCAATGAAATGTCAGTTTAAAATGAGAAAGTGTGCTAAGCCAACTAACGGCGGTGTAAGAGGTTGCATCTAGTCCAATCATCTGCTAATATAAAAGCCATGTCTTTTGTAAACCCTTCATGAGCTTATGTCTTTGGTGAACTTTTCATTAGCTTATTCTAATGAGTTATGAAGTAGAGTTTGATCCTTAGAGCTATCCATGTTCATATCATACTTCTACACATGTGATCTCAATTAGCTAAGTTCAACGCAATGAAATGTCTGTTTAACATGTGAAACTGTGCTAAGCCAACTAACGGCAGTGTAATAGGTTGCATCCAGTCCAATCATCTGCTAATATAAAAGCCATGTCTTTTGTGAGCCCTTCATGAGCTTATGTCTTTGGCAAATCTCTCATGAGCTTATTCTAACGAGTTATGAAGTGAAGCTTTATCCGTAGAGCTATCCATGTTCATATCATACTTCTACACATGTGATCTCAATTAGCTAAGTTCAACGCAATAAAATGTCTTTTTGACATGTGAAACTGTGCTAAGCCAACTAACGGCAGTGTAATAGGCTGCATCCAGTCCAATATTCTGCTAATCTAAAAGCCATGTCTTTTGTGAGCCCTTCGTGAGCTTATGTCTTTGGTGAACCTTGAATGAGATTATTCTAACGAGTTATGAACTGGAGCTTGATCCTTAGAGCTATCCATGTTCATATCATACTTCTACACATGTGATCTCAATTAGCTAAGTTCAACGCAATGAAATGTCTGTTTGACATGTGAAACTGTGCTAAGCCAACTAACGGCAGTGTAATAGGTTGCATCCAGTCCAATCTTCTGCTCATCTAAAAGCCTTGTAATTTTTGAGCTCTTCATGAGCTTATGTCTTTGGTGAACCTTGAATGAGATTATTCTAACGAGTTATGAACTGGAGCTTGATCCTTAGAGCTATCCATGTTCATATCATACTTCTACACATGTGATCTCAATTAGCTAAGTTCAACGCAATGAAATGTCTGTTTGACATGTGAAACTGTGCTAAGCCAACTAACGGCAGTGTAATAGGTTGCATCCAGTCCAATCTTCTGCTAATCTTAAAGCCTTGTCGTTTTTGAGCTCTTCATGAGCTTATGTCTTTGGTAAACCTTCAATGAGCTTATTCTAACGAGTTATGAAATGAAGCTTGATCCTTAGAGCTATCCATGTTCATATTATACTTCTACACATGTGATCTCAATTAGCTAAGTTCAACGCAATGAAATGTCAGTTTAAAATGAGAAAGTGTGCTAAGCCAACTAACGGCGGTGTAAGAGGTTGCATCTAGTCCAATCATCTGCTAATATAAAAGCCATGTCTTTTGTAAACCCTTCATGAGTTTATGTCTTTGGTGAACTTTTCATTAGCTTATTCTAATGAGTTATGAAGTAGAGTTTGATCCTTAGAGCTATCCATGTTCATATCATACTTCTACACATGTGATCTCAATTAGCTAAGTTCAACGCAATGAAATGTCTGTTTAACATGTAAAAGTGTGCTAAGCCAGTTAACAGCAGTGTAATAGGTTGCATCTAGTCCAATCTTCTGCTAATATAAAAGCCATGTCTTTTGTGAGCCCTTCATGAGCTTATGTCTTTGGCAAATCTCTCATGAGCTTATTCTAACGAGTTATGAAGTGAAGCTTTATCCGTAGAGCTATCCATGTTCATATCATACTTCTACACATGTGATCTCAATTAGCTAAGTTCAACGCAATAAAATGTCTTTTTGACATGTGAAACTGTGCTAAGCCAACTAACGGCAGTGTAATAGGCTGCATCCAGTCCAATATTCTGCTAATCTAAAAGCCATGTCTTTTGTGAGCCCTTCGTGAGCTTATGTCTTTGGTGAACCTTGAATGAGATTATTCTAACGAGTTATGAACTGGAGCTTGATCCTTAGAGCTATCCATGTTCATATCATACTTCTACACATGTGATCTCAATAAGCTAAGTTCAACGCAATGAAATGTCTGTTTGACATGTGAAACTGTGCTAAACCAACTAACGGCAGTGTAATAGGTTGCATCCAGTCCAATCTTCTGCTAATCTAAAAGCCTTGTCGTTTTTGAGCTCTTCATGAGCTTATGTCTTTGGTAAACCTTGAATGAGCTTATTCTAACGAGTTATGAAAGGAAGCTTGATCCTTAGAGCTATCCATGTTCATATCATACTTCTACACATGTGATCTCAATTAGCTAAGTTCAACGCAATGAAATGTCAGTTTGAAATGAGAAAGTGTGCTAAGCCAACTAACGGCGGTGTAAGAGGTTGCATCTAGTCCAATCATCTGCTAATATAAAAGCCATGTCTTTTGTGAACCCTTCATGAGCTTATGTCTTTGGTGAACCTTTCATGAGCTTATTCTAATGAGTTATGAAGTAGAATTTGATCCTTAGAACTATCCATGTTCATATCATACTTCTACACATGTGATCTCAATTAGCTAAGTTCAACGCAATGAAATGTCTGTTTAACATGTGAAACTGTGCTAAGCCAACTAACGGCAGTGTAATAGGTTGCATCCAGTCCAATCTTCTGCTAATATAAAAGCCATGTCTTTTGTGAGCCCTTCATGAGCTTATGTCTTTGGCAAATCTCTCATGAGCTTATTCTAACGAGTTATGAAGTGAAGCTTTATCCGTAGAGCTATCCATGTTCATATCATACTTATACACATGTGATCTCAATTAGCTAAGTTCAACGCAATGAAATGTCTGTTTGACATGTGAAAGTGCGCTAAGCCAACTAACGACAGTGTAATAGGTTGCATCCAGTCCAATCTTCTGCTAATCTAAAAGCCTTGTCATTTTTGAGCCCTTCATGAGCTTATGTCTTTGGTAAACCTTGAATGAGCTTATTCTAACGAGTTATGAAATGAAGCTTGATCCTTAGAGCTATCCATGTTCATATCATACTTCTACACATGTGATCTCAATTATCTAAGTTCAACGCAATAAAATGTATGTTTGACATGTGAAAGTGTTGTAAGCAAGTTAACAGCAGTATAATAGGCTACATCAGTCCAATCTTCTGGTAATCTAAAAGCCATGTCTTTTGTGAGCCCTTTATGAGCTTATGTCTTTGGTGAACCTTTCATGAGCTTATTCTAACGAGTTATGAAGAGGAGCTTGATCCTTAGAGATATCCATGTTCATATCATACTTCTACACATGTGATCTCAATTAGCTAAGTTCAACGCAATGAAATGTTAGTTTGAAATGAGAAAGTGTGCTAAGCCAACTAATGGTGGTGTAATAGGTGGAATCCAGTCCAATCTTCTGCTAATATAAAAGCCATGTCTTTTGTGAGCCCTTCATGAGCTTATGTCTTTGGCGAATCTTTCATGAGCTTATGCTAACGAGTTATGAAGTGAAGCTTTATCCATATAGCTATCCATGTTCATATCATACTTATACACATGTGATCTCAATTAGCTAAGTTCAACGCAATGAAATGTCTGTTTAACATGTGAAACTGTGCTAAGCTACCTAACGGCAGTGTAATAGGCTGCATCCAGTCCAATATTCTGCTAATCTAAAAGCCATGTCTTTTGTGAGCCCTTCGTGAGCTTATGTCTTTGGTGAACCTTTCATGAGCTTATTTTAATGAGTTATGAAGTGGAGCTTGATCCTAAGAGCTATCCATGTTCATATTATACTTCTACACATGTGATCTCAATTAGCTAAGTTCAACGCAATGAAATGTCTGTTTAACATGTGAAACTGTGCTAAGCCAACTAACGGCAGTGTAATAGGCTGCATCCAGTCCAATATTCTGCTAATCTAAAAGCCATGTCTTTTGTGAGCCCTTCGTGAGCTTATGTCTTTGGTGAACCTTTCATGAGCTTATTTTAATGAGTTATGAAGTGGAGCTTGATCCTAAGAGCTATCCATGTTCATATCATACTTCTACACATGTGATCTCAATTAGCTAAGTTCAACACAATGAAATGTCTGTTTAACATGTGAAACTGTGCTAAGCCAACTAACGGCAGTGTAATAGGCTGCATCCAGTCCAATATTCTGCTAATCTAAAAGCCATGTCTTTTGTGAGCCCTTCGTGAGCTTATGTCTTTGGTGAACCTTTCATGAGCTTATTTTAATGAGTTATGAAGTGGAGCTTGATCCTAAGAGCTATCCATGTTCATATCATACTTATACACATGTGATCTCAATTAGCTAAGTTCAACGCAATGAAATGTCTGTTTGACATGTGAAAGTGCGCTAAACCAACTACCGGCAGTGTAATAGGTTGCATCCAGTCCAATCTTCTGCTAATCTAAAAGCCTTGTCATTTTTGAGCCCTTCATGAGCTTATGTCTTTGGTAAACCTTGAATGAGCTTATTCTAACGAGTTATGAAATGAAGCTTGATCCTTAGAGCTATCCATGTTCATATCATACTTCTACACATGTGATCTCAATTATCTAAGTTCAACGCAATAAAATGTATGTTTGACATGTGAAAGTGTTGTAAGCAAGTTAACAGTAGTATAATAGGCTACATCAGTCCAATCTTCTGCTAATCTAAAAGCCATGTCTTTTGTGAGCCCTTCATGAGCTTATGTCTTTGGTGAACCTTTCATGAGCTTATTCTAACGAGTTATGAAGTGGAGCTTGATCCTTAGAGCTATCCATGATCATATCATACTTCTACACATGTGATCTCAATTAGCTAAGTTCAACGCAATAAAATGTATGTTTAACATGTAAAACTGTGCTAAGCCAAGTAACGGCAGTGTAATAGGCTGCATCCAGTCCAATATTCTGCTAATCTAAAAGCCATGTCTTTTGTGAGCCTTTCGTGAGCTTATGTCTTTGGTGAACCTTTCATGAGCTTATTTTAACGAGTTATGAAGTGGAGCTTGATCCTAAGAGCTATCCATGTTCATATCATACTTCTACACATGTGATCTCAATTAGCTAAGTTCAACGCAATGAAATGTCTGTTTGACATGTGAAAGTGTGCTAAGCCAGTTAACAGCAGTGTAATAGGTTGCATGCAGTCCAATCTTCTCCTAATCTAAAAGCCATGTCTTTTGTGAGCCCTTCATGAGCTTATGTCTTTGGCAAATCTCTCATGAGCTTATTCTAACGAGTTATGAAGTTAAGCTTTATCCGTAGAGCTATCCATGTTCATATCATACTTATACACATGTGATCTCAATTAGCTAAGTTCAACGCAATGAAATGTCTGTTTGACATGTGAAAGTGCGCTAAGCCAACTAACGGCAGTGTAATAGGTTGCATCCAGTCCAATCTTCTGCTAATCTAAAAGCCTTGTCATTTTTGAGCCCTTCATGAGCTTATGTCTTTGGTAAACCTTGAATGAGCTTATTCTAACGAGTTATGAAATGAAGCTTGATCCTTAGAGCTATCCATGTTCATATCATACTTCTACACATGTGATCTCAATTATCTAAGTTCAACGCAATAAAATGTATGTTTGACATGTGAAAGTGTTGTAAGCAAGTTAACAGTAGTATAATAGGCTACATCAGTCCAATCTTCTGCTAATCTAAAAGCCATGTCTTTTGTGAGCCCTTCATGAGCTTATGTCTTTCGTGAACCTTTCATGAGCTTATTCTAACGAGTTATGAAGTGGAGCTTGATCCTTAGAGCTATCCATGTTCATATCATACTTCTACACATGTGATCTCAATTAGCTAAGTTCAACGCAATAAAATGTATGTTTAACATGTAAAACTGTGCTAAGCCAAGTAACGGCAGTGTAATAGGCTGCATCCAGTCCAATATTCTGCTAATCTAAAAGCCATGTCTTTTGTGAGCCCTTCGTGAGCTTATGTCTTTGGTAAACCTTGAATGAGCTTATTCTAACGAGTTATGAAATGAAGCTTGATCCTTAGAGCTATCCATGTTCATATCATATTTCTACACATGTGATCTCAATGTATGTTTGACATGTGAAAGTGTTGTAAGCAAGTTAACAGCAGTATAATAGGCTACATCAGTCCAATCTTCTGGTAATCTAAAAGTCATGTCTTTTGTGAGCCCTTTATGAGCTTATGTCTTTGGTGAACCTTTCATGAGCTTATTCTAACGAGTTATGAAGTGGAGCTTGATCCTTAGAGCTATCCATGTTCATATCATACTTCTACACATGTGATCTCAATTAGCTAAGTTCAACGCAATGAAATGTTAGTTTGAAATGAGAAAGTGTGCTAAGCCAACTAATGGTGGTGTAATAGGTGGAATCCAGTCCAATCTTCTGCTAATATAAAAGCCATGTCTTTTGTGAGCCCTTCATGAGCTTATGTCTTTGGCGAATCTTTCATGAGCTTATGCTAACGAGTTATGAAGTGAAGCTTTATCCATAGAGCTATCCATGTTCATATCATACTTCTACACATGTGCTCTCAATTAGCTAAGTTCAACGCAATGAAATGTCTGTTTAACATGTGAAACTGTGCTAAGCCAACTAACGGCAGTGTAATAGGCTGCATCCAGTCCAATATTCTGCTAATCTAAAAGCCATGTCTTTTGTGAGCCCTTCGTGAGCTTATGTCTTTGGTGAACCTTTCATGAGCTTATTTTAATGAGTTATGAAGTGGAGCTTGATCCTAAGAGCTATCCATGTTCATATCATACTTCTACACATGTGATCTCAATTAGCTAAGTTCAACGCAATGAAATGTCTGTTTAACATGTGAAACTGTGCTAAGCCACCTAACGGCAGTGTAATAGGCTGCATCCAGTCCAATATTCTGCTAATCTAAAAGCCATGTCTTTTGTGAGCCCTTCGTGAGCTTATGTCTTTGGTGAACCTTTCATGAGCTTATTTTAATGAGTTATGAAGTGGAGCTTGATCCTAAGAGCTATCCATGTTCATATGATACTTCTACACATGTGATCTCAATTAGCTAAGTTCAACGCAATGAAATGTATGTTTAACATGTGAAACTGTGCTAAGCCAACTAATGGCAGTGTAATAGGTTGCATCCAGTCCAATCTTCTGCTAATATAAAAGCCATGTCTTTTGTGAGCCCTTCATGAGCTTATGTCTTTGGCAAATCTCTCATGAGCTTATTCTAACGAGTTATGAAGTTAAGCTTTATCCGTACAGCTATCCATGTTCATATCATACTTATACACATGTGATCTCAATTAGCTAAGTTCAACACAATGAAATGTCTGTTTGACATGTGAAAGTGCGCTAAGCCAACTAACGGCAGTGTAATAGGTTGCATCCAGTCCAATCTTCTGCTAATCTAAAAGCCTTGTCATTTTTGAGCCCTTCATGAGCTTATGTCTTTGGTAAACCTTGAATGAGCTTCTTCTAACGAGTTATGAAATGAAGCTTGATCCTTAGAGCTATCCATGTTCATATCATACTTCTACACATGTGATCTCAATTAGCTAAGTTCAACGCAATGAAATATCTGTTTAACATGTGAAACTGTGCTAAGCCAACTAACGGCAGTGTAATAGGCTGCATCCAGTCCAATATTCTGCTAATCTAAAAGCCATGTCTTTTGTGAGTCCTTCGTGAGCTTATGTCTTTGGTGAACCTTTCATGAGCTTATTTTAACGAGTTATGAAGTGGAGCTTGATCCTAAGAGCTATCCATGTTCATATCATACTTCTACACATGTGATCTCAATTAGCTAAGTTCAACGCAATGAAATGTCTGTTTAACATGTAAAAGTGTGCTAAGCCAGTTAACAGCAGTGTAATAGGTTGCATCTAGTCCAATCTTCTGCTAATATAAAAGCCATGTCTTTTGTGAGCCCTTCATGAGCTTATGTCTTTGGAGAATCTTTCATGAGCATATTCTAACGAGTTATGAAGTGAAGCTTTATCCATAGAGCTATCCATGTTCATATCATACTTCTACACATGTGATCTCAATTAGCTAAGTTCAACGCAATGAAATGTCTGTTTAACATGTGAAACTGTGCTAAGCCAACTAACGGCAGAGTAATAGGCTGCATCCAGTCCAATATTCTGCTAATCTAAAAGCCATGTCTTTTGTGAGCCTTTCGTGAGCTTATGTCTTTGGTGAACCTTTCATGAGCTTATTTTAACGAGTTATGAAGTGGAGCTTGATCCTAAGAGCTATCCATGTTCATATCATACTTCTACACATGTGATCTCAATTAGCTAAGTTCAACGCAATAAAATGTATGTTTAACATGTAAAACTGTGCTAAGCCAAGTAACGGCAGTGTAATAGGCTGCATCCAGTCCAATATTCTGCTAATCTAAAAGCCATGTCTTTTGTGAGCCTTTCGTGAGCTTATGTCTTTGGTGAACCTTTCATGAGCTTATTTTAACGAGTTATGAAGTGGAGCTTGATCCTAAGAGCTATCCATGTTCATATCATACTTCTACACATGTGATCTCAATTAGCTAAGTTCAACGCAATGAAATGTCTGTTTGACATGTGAAAGTGTGCTAAGCCAGTTAACAGCAGTGTAATAGGTTGCATGCAGTCCAATCTTCTCCTAATCTAAAAGCCATGTCTTTTGTGAGCCCTTCATGAGCTTATGTCTTTGGCAAATCTCTCATGAGCTTATTCTAACGAGTTATGAAGTTAAGCTTTATCCGTAGAGCTATCCATGTTCATATCATACTTATACACATGTGATCTCAATTAGCTAAGTTCAACGCAATGAAATGTCTGTTTGACATGTGAAAGTGCGCTAAGCCAACTAACGGCAGTGTAATAGGTTGCATCCAGTCCAATCTTCTGCTAATCTAAAAGCCTTGTCATTTTTGAGCCCTTCATGAGCTTATGTCTTTGGTAAACCTTGAATGAGCTTATTCTAACGAGTTATGAAATGAAGCTTGATCCTTAGAGCTATCCATGTTCATATCATACTTCTACACATGTGATCTCAATTATCTAAGTTCAACGCAATAAAATGTATGTTTGACATGTGAAAGTGTTGTAAGCAAGTTAACAGTAGTATAATAGGCTACATCAGTCCAATCTTCTGCTAATCTAAAAGCCATGTCTTTTGTGAGCCCTTCATGAGCTTATGTCTTTGGTGAACCTTTCATGAGCTTATTCTAACGAGTTATGAAGTGGAGCTTGATCCTTAGAGCTATCCATGTTCATATCATACTTCTACACATGTGATCTCAATTAGCTAAGTTCAACGCAATAAAATGTATGTTTAACATGTAAAACTGTGCTAAGCCAAGTAACGGCAGTGTAATAGGCTGCATCCAGTCCAATATTCTGCTAATCTAAAAGCCATGTCTTTTGTGAGCCCTTCGTGAGCTTATGTCTTTGGTAAACCTTGAATGAGCTTATTCTAACGAGTTATGAAATGAAGCTTGATCCTTAGAGCTATCCATGTTCATATCATATTTCTACACATGTGATCTCAATGTATGTTTGACATGTGAAAGTGTTGTAAGCAAGTTAACAGCAGTATAATAGGCTACATCAGTCCAATCTTCTGGTAATCTAAAAGCCATGTCTTTTGTGAGCCCTTTATGAGCTTATGTCTTTGGTGAACCTTTCATGAGCTTATTCTAACGAGTTATGAAGAGGAGCTTGATCCTTAGAGATATCCATGTTCATATCATACTTCTACACATGTGATCTCAATTAGCTAAGTTCAACGCAATGAAATGTTAGTTTGAAATGAGAAAGTGTGCTAAGCCAACTAATGGTGGTGTAATAGGTGGAATCCAGTCCAATCTTCTGCTAATATAAAAGCCATGTCTTTTGTGAGCCCTTCATGAGCTTATGTCTTTGGCGAATCTTTCATGAGCTTATGCTAACGAGTTATGAAGTGAAGCTTTATCCATATAGCTATCCATGTTCATATCATACTTATACACATGTGATCTCAATTAGCTAAGTTCAACGCAATGAAATGTCTGTTTAACATGTGAAACTGTGCTAAGCTACCTAACGGCAGTGTAATAGGCTGCATCCAGTCCAATATTCTGCTAATCTAAAAGCCATGTCTTTTGTGAGCCCTTCGTGAGCTTATGTCTTTGGTGAACCTTTCATGAGCTTATTTTAATGAGTTATGAAGTGGAGCTTGATCCTAAGAGCTATCCATGTTCATATCATACTTCTACACATGTGATCTCAATTAGCTAAGTTCAACGCAATGAAATGTCTGTTTAACATGTGAAACTGTGCTAAGCCAACTAACGGCAGTGTAATAGGCTGCATCCAGTCCAATATTCTGCTAATCTAAAAGCCATGTCTTTTGTGAGCCCTTCGTGAGCTTATGTCTTTGGTGAACCTTTCATGAGCTTATTTTAATGAGTTATGAAGTGGAGCTTGATCCTAAGAGCTATCCATGTTCATATCATACTTCTACACATGTGATCTCAATTAGCTAAGTTCAACACAATGAAATGTCTGTTTAACATGTGAAACTGTGCTAAGCCAACTAACGGCAGTGTAATAGGCTGCATCCAGTCCAATATTCTGCTAATCTAAAAGCCATGTCTTTTGTGAGCCCTTCGTGAGCTTATGTCTTTGGTGAACCTTTCATGAGCTTATTTTAATGAGTTATGAAGTGGAGCTTGATCCTAAGAGCTATCCATGTTCATATCATACTTATACACATGTGATCTCAATTAGCTAAGTTCAACGCAATGAAATGTCTGTTTGACATGTGAAAGTGCGCTAAACCAACTACCGGCAGTGTAATAGGTTGCATCCAGTCCAATCTTCTGCTAATCTAAAAGCCTTGTCATTTTTGAGCCCTTCATGAGCTTATGTCTTTGGTAAACCTTGAATGAGCTTATTCTAACGAGTTATGAAATGAAGCTTGATCCTTAGAGCTATCCATGTTCATATCATACTTCTACACATGTGATCTCAATTATCTAAGTTCAACGCAATAAAATGTATGTTTGACATGTGAAAGTGTTGTAAGCAAGTTAACAGTAGTATAATAGGCTACATCAGTCCAATCTTCTGCTAATCTAAAAGCCATGTCTTTTGTGAGCCCTTCATGAGCTTATGTCTTTGGTGAACCTTTCATGAGCTTATTCTAACGAGTTATGAAGTGGAGCTTGATCCTTAGAGCTATCCATGATCATATCATACTTCTACACATGTGATCTCAATTAGCTAAGTTCAACGCAATAAAATGTATGTTTAACATGTAAAACTGTGCTAAGCCAAGTAACGGCAGTGTAATAGGCTGCATCCAGTCCAATATTCTGCTAATCTAAAAGCCATGTCTTTTGTGAGCCTTTCGTGAGCTTATGTCTTTGGTGAACCTTTCATGAGCTTATTTTAACGAGTTATGAAGTGGAGCTTGATCCTTAGAGCTATCCATGTTCATATCATACTTCTACACATGTGATCTCAATTAGCTAAGTTCAACGCAATGAAATGTCTGTTTGACATGTGAAAGTGTGCTAAGCCAGTTAACAGCAGTGTAATAGGTTGCATGCAGTCCAATCTTCTCCTAATCTAAAAGCCATGTCTTTTGTGAGCCCTTCATGAGCTTATGTCTTTGGCAAATCTCTCATGAGCTTATTCTAACGAGTTATGAAGTTAAGCTTTATCCGTAGAGCTATCCATGTTCATATCATACTTATACACATGTGATCTCAATTAGCTAAGTTCAACGCAATGAAATGTCTGTTTGACATGTGAAAGTGCGCTAAGCCAACTAACGGAAGTGTAATAGGTTGCATCCAGTCCAATCTTCTGCTAATCTAAAAGCCTTGTCATTTTTGAGCCCTTCATGAGCTTATGTCTTTGGTAAACCTTGAATGAGCTTATTCTAACGAGTTATGAAATGAAGCTTGATCCTTAGAGCTATCCATGTTCATATCATACTTCTACACATGTGATCTCAATTATCTAAGTTCAACGCAATAAAATGTATGTTTGACATGTGAAAGTGTTGTAAGCAAGTTAACAGTAGTATAATAGGCTACATCAGTCCAATCTTCTGCTAATCTAAAAGCCATGTCTTTTGTGAGCCCTTCATGAGCTTATGTCTTTGGTGAACCTTTCATGAGCTTATTCTAACGAGTTATGAAGTGGAGCTTGATCCTTAGAGCTATCCATGTTCATATCATACTTCTACACATGTGATCTCAATTAGCTAAGTTCAACGCAATAAAATGTATGTTTAACATGTAAAACTGTGCTAAGCCAAGTAACGGCAGTGTAATAGGCTGCATCCAGTCCAATATTCTGCTAATCTAAAAGCCATGTCTTTTGTGAGCCCTTCGTGAGCTTATGTCTTTGGTAAACCTTGAATGAGCTTATTCTAACGAGTTATGAAATGAAGCTTGATCCTTAGAGCTATCCATGTTCATATCATATTTCTACACATGTGATCTCAATGTATGTTTGACATGTGAAAGTGTTGTAAGCAAGTTAACAGCAGTATAATAGGCTACATCAGTCCAATCTTCTGGTAATCTAAAAGTCATGTCTTTTGTGAGCCCTTTATGAGCTTATGTCTTTGGTGAACCTTTCATGAGCTTATTCTAACGAGTTATGAAGTGGAGCTTGATCCTTAGAGCTATCCATGTTCATATCATACTTCTACACATGTGATCTCAATTAGCTAAGTTCAACGCAATGAAATGTTAGTTTGAAATGAGAAAGTGTGCTAAGCCAACTAATGGTGGTGTAATAGGTGGAATCCAGTCCAATCTTCTGCTAATATAAAAGCCATGTCTTTTGTGAGCCCTTCATGAGCTTATGTCTTTGGCGAATCTTTCATGAGCTTATGCTAACGAGTTATGAAGTGAAGCTTTATCCATAGAGCTATCCATGTTCATATCATACTTCTACACATGTGCTCTCAATTAGCTAAGTTCAACGCAATGAAATGTCTGTTTAACATGTGAAACTGTGCTAAGCCAACTAACGGCAGTGTAATAGGCTGCATCCAGTCCAATATTCTGCTAATCTAAAAGCCATGTCTTTTGTGAGCCCTTCGTGAGCTTATGTCTTTGGTGAACCTTTCATGAGCTTATTTTAACGAGTTATGAAGTGGAGCTTGATCCTAAGAGCTATCCATGTTCATATCATACTTCTACACATGTGATCTCAATTAGCTAAGTTCAACGCAATGAAATGTCTGTTTAACATGTGAAACTGTGCTAAGCCACCTAACGGCAGTGTAATAGGCTGCATCCAGTCCAATATTCTGCTAATCTAAAAGCCATGTCTTTTGTGAGCCCTTCGTGAGCTTATGTCTTTGGAGAATCTTTCATGAGCATATTCTAACGAGTTATGAAGTGAAGCTTTATCCATAGAGCTATCCATGTTCATATCATACTTCTACACATGTGATCTCAATTAGCTAAGTTCAACGCAATGAAATGTCTGTTTAACATGTGAAACTGTGCTAAGCCAACTAACGGCAGAGTAATAGGTTGCATCCAGTCCAATCTTCTGCTAATATAAAAGCCATGTCTTTTGTGAGCCCTTCATGAGCTTATGTCTTTGGCAAATCTCTCATGAGCTTATTCTAACGAGTTATGAAGTTAAGCTTTATCCGTACAGCTATCCATGTTCATATCATACTTATACACATGTGATCTCAATTAGCTAAGTTCAACACAATGAAATGTCTGTTTGACATGTGAAAGTGCGCTAAGCCAACTAACGGCAGTGTAATAGGTTGCATCCAGTCCAATCTTCTGCTAATCTAAAAGCCTTGTCATTTTTGAGCCCTTCATGAGCTTATGTCTTTGGTAAACCTTGAATGAGCTTCTTCTAACGAGTTATGAAATGAAGCTTGATCCTTAGAGCTATCCATGTTCATATCATACTTCTACACATGTGATCTCAATTAGCTAAGTTCAACGCAATGAAATATCTGTTTAACATGTGAAACTGTGCTAAGCCAACTAACGGCAGTGTAATAGGCTGCATCCAGTCCAATATTCTGCTAATCTAAAAGCCATGTCTTTTGTGAGTCCTTCGTGAGCTTATGTCTTTGGTGAACCTTTCATGAGCTTATTTTAACGAGTTATGAAGTGGAGCTTGATCCTAAGAGCTATCCATGTTCATATCATACTTCTACACATGTGATCTCAATTAGCTAAGTTCAACGCAATGAAATGTCTGTTTAACATGTAAAAGTGTGCTAAGCCAGTTAACAGCAGTGTAATAGGTTGCATCTAGTCCAATCTTCTGCTAATATAAAAGCCATGTCTTTTGTGAGCCCTTCATGAGCTTATGTCTTTGGAGAATCTTTCATGAGCATATTCTAACGAGTTATGAAGTGAAGCTTTATCCATAGAGCTATCCATGTTCATATCATACTTCTACACATGTGATCTCAATTAGCTAAGTTCAACGCAATGAAATGTCTGTTTAACATGTGAAACTGTGCTAAGCCAACTAACGGCAGAGTAATAGGTTGCATCCAGTCCAATCTTCTGCTAATATAAAAGCCATGTCTTTTGTGAGCCCTTCATGAGCTTATGTCTTTGGTGAACCTTGAATGAGCTTATTCTAACGAGTTATGAAATGAAGCTTGATCCTTAGAGCTATCCATGTTCATATCATACTTCTACACATGTGATCTCAATTAGCGAAGTTCAACGCAATGAAATGTCTGTTTGACATGTGAAAGTGCGCTAAGCCAACTAACGGCAGTGTAATAGGTTGCATCCAGTCCAATCTTCTGCTAATCTAAAAGCCTTGTCGTTTTTGAGCTCTTCATGAGCTTATGTCTTTGGTAAACCTTGAATGAGCTTATTCTAACGAGTTATGAAATGAAGCTTGATCCTTAGAGCTATCCATGTTCATATCATACTTCTACACATGTGATCTCAATTAGCTAAGTTCAACGCAATGAAATGTCTGTTTTACATTTGAAACTGTGCTAAGCCAACTAACGGCAGTGTAATAGGTTGCATCCAGTCCAATCTTCTGCTAATCTAAAAGCCTTCTAATTTTTGAGCTCTTCATGAGCTTATGTCTTTGGCGAACCTTGAATGAGATTATTCTAACGAGTTATGAACTGGAGCTTGATCCTTAGAGCTATCCATGTTCATATCATACTTCTACACATGTGATCTCAATTAGCTAAGTTCAACGCAATGAAATGTCTGTTTGACATGTGAAACTGTGCTAAGCCAACTAACGGCAGTGTAATAGGTTGCATCCAGTCCAATCTTCTGCTAATCTAAAAGCCTTGTCGTTTTTGAGCTCTTCATGAGCTTATGTCTTTGGTAAACCTTGAATGAGCTTATTCTAACGAGTTATGAAATGAAGCTTGATCCTTAGAGCTATCCATGTTCATATCATACTTCTACACATGTGATCTCAATTAGCTAAGTTCAACGCAATGAAATGTCTGTTTGACATGTGAAACTGTGCTAAGCCAACTAACGGCAGTGTAATAGGTTGCATCCAGTCCAATCTTCTGCTAATCTAAAAGCCTTGTCATTTTTGAGCTCTTCATGAGCTTATGTCTTTGGTAAACCTTGAATGAGTTTATTCTAACGAGTTATGAAATGAAGCTTGATCCTTAGAGCTATCCATGTTCATATCATACTTCTACACATGTGATCTCAATTAGCTAAGTTCAACGCAATGAAATGTCAGTTTGAAATGAGAAAGTGTGCTAAGCCAACTAACGGCGGTGTAATAGGTTGCATCTAGTCCAATCTTCTGCTAATATAAAAACCATGTCTTTTGTGAACCCTTCATGAGCTTATGTCTTTGGTGAACCTTTCATGAGCTTATTCTAATGAGTTATGAAGTAGAGTTTGATCCTTAGAGCTATCCATGTTCATATCATACTTCTACACATGTGATCTCAATTAGCTAAGTTCAACGCAATGAAATGTCTGTTTAACATGTAAAAGTGTGCTAAGCCAGTTAACAGCAGTGTAATAGGTTGCATCTAGTCCAATCTTCTGCTAATATAAAAGCCATGTCTTTTGTGAGCCCTTCATGAGCTTATGTCTTTGGAGAATCTTTCATGAGCATATTCTAACGAGTTATGAAGTGAAGCTTTATCCATAGAGCTATCCATGTTCATATCATACTTCTACACATGTGATCTCAATTAGCTAAGTTCAACGCAATGAAATGTCTGTTTAACATGTGAAACTGTGCTAAGCCAACTAACGGCAGAGTAATAGGTTGCATCCAGTCCAATCTTCTGCTAATATAAAAGCCATGTCTTTTGTGAGCCCTTCATGAGCTTATGTCTTTGGTGAACCTTGAATGAGCTTATTCTAACGAGTTATGAAATGAAGCTTGATCCTTAGAGCTATCCATGTTCATATCATACTTCTACACATGTGATCTCAATTAGCGAAGTTCAACGCAATGAAATGTCTGTTTGACATGTGAAAGTGCGCTAAGCCAACTAACGGCAGTGTAATAGGTTGCATCCAGTCCAATCTTCTGCTAATCTAAAAGCCTTGTCGTTTTTGAGCTCTTCATTAGCTTATGTCTTTGGTAAACCTTGAATGAGCTTATTCTAACGAGTTATGAAATGAAGCTTGATCCTTAGAGCTATCCATGTTCATATCATACTTCTACACATGTGATCTCAATTAGCTAAGTTCAACGCAATGAAATGTCTGTTTTACATTTGAAACTGTGCTAAGCCAACTAACGGCAGTGTAATAGGTTGCATCCAGTCCAATCTTCTGCTAATCTAAAAGCCTTCTAATTTTTGAGCTCTTCATGAGCTTATGTCTTTGGCGAACCTTGAATGAGATTATTCTAACGAGTTATGAACTGGAGCTTGATCCTTAGAGCTATCCATGTTCATATCATACTTCTACACATGTGATCTCAATTAGCTAAGTTCAACGCAATGAAATGTCTGTTTGACATGTGAAACTGTGCTAAGCCAACTAACGGCAGTATAATAGGCTACATCAGTCTAATCTTCTGCTAATCTAAAAGCCATGTCTTTTGTGAGCCCTTCATGAGCTTATGTCTTTGGTAAACCTTGAATGAGCTTATTCTAACGAGTTATGAAATGAAGCTTGATCCTTAGACCTATCCATGTTCATATCATACTTCTACACATGTGATCTCAATTAGCTAAGTTCAACGCAATGAAATGTCTGTTTGACATGTGAAACTGTGCTAAGCCAACTAACGGCAGTGTAATAGGTTGCATCCAGTCCAATCTTCTGCTAATCTAAAAGCCTTGTCGTTTTTGAGCTCTTCATGAGCTTATGTCTTTGGTAAACCTTGAATGAGCTTATTCTAACGAGTTATGAAATGAAGCTTGATCCTTAGAGCTATCCATGTTCATATCATACTTCTACACATGTGATCTCAATTACCTAAGTTCAACGCAATGAAATGTCTGTTTGACATGTGAAACTGTGCTAAGCCAACTAACGGCAGTGTAATAGGTTGCATCCAGTCCAATCTTCTGCTAATCTAAAAGCCTTGTCCTTTTTGAGCTCTTCATGAGCTTATGTCTTTGGTAAACCTTGAATGAGTTTATTCTAACGAGTTATGAAATGAAGCTTGATCCTTAGAGCTATCCATGTTCATATCATACTTCTACACATGTGATCTCAATTACCTAAGTTCAACGCAATGAAATGTCTGTTTGACATGTGAAACTGTGCTAAGCCAACTAACGGCAGTGTAATAGGTTGCATCCAGTCCAATCTTCTGCTAATCTAAAAGCCTTGTCATTTTTGAGCTCTTCATGAGCTTATGTCTTTGGTAAACCTTGAATGAGTTTATTCTAACGAGTTATGAAATGAAGCTTGATCCTTAGAGCTATCCATGTTCATATCATACTTCTACACATGTGATCTCAATTAGCTAAGTTCAACGCAATGAAATGTCAGTTTGAAATGAGAAAGTGTGCTAAGCCAACTAACGGCGGTGTAATAGGTTGCATCTAGTCCAATCTTCTGCTAATATAAAAACCATGTCTTTTGTGAACCCTTCATGAGCTTATGTCTTTGGTGAACCTTTCATGAGCTTATTCTAATGAGTTATGAAGTAGAGTTTGATCCTTAGAGCTATCCATGTTCATATCATACTTCTACACATGTGATCTCAATTAGCTAAGTTCAACGCAATGAAATATCTGTTTGACATGTGAAACTGTGCTAAGCAAGTTAACAGTAGTATAATAGGCTACATCAGTCCAATCTTCTGCTAATATAAAAGCCATGTCTTTTGTGAGCTTTTCATGAGCTTATGTCTTTGGAGAATCTTTCATGAGCATATTCTAACGAGTTATGAAGTGAAGCTTTATCCATAGAGCTGTCCATGTTCATATCATACTTATACACATGTGATCTCAATTAGCTAAGTTCAACGCAATGAAATGTCTGTTTAACATGTGAAACTGTGCTAAGCCAACTAACGGCAGTGTAATAGGCTGCATCCAGTCCAATATTCTGTTAATCTAAAAGCCATGTCTTTTGTGAGCCCTTCGTGAGCTTATGTCTTTGGTGAACCTTTCATGAGCTTATTTTAACGAGTTATGAAGTGGAGCTTGATCCTAAGAGCTATCCATGTTCATATCATACTTCTATACATGTGATCTCAATTAGCTAAGTTCAACGTAATGAAATATCTGTTTAACATGTAAAAGTGTGCTAAGCCAGTTAACAGCAGTGTAATAGGTTGCATCTAATCCAATCTTCTGCTAATATAAAAGCCATGTCTTTTGTGAGCCCTTCATGAGCTTATGTCTTTGGCAAATCTCTCATGAGCTTATTCTAACGAGTTATGAAGTGAAGCTTTATCCGTAGAGCTATCCATGTTCATATCATACTTCTACACATGTGATCTCAATTAGCTAAGTTCAACGCAATGAAATGTCTGTTTGACATGTGAAACTGTGCTAAGCCAACTAACGTCAGTGTAATAGGTTGCATCCAGTCCAATCTTCTGCTAATCTAAAAGCCTTCTAATTTTTGAGCTCTTCATGAGCTTATGTCTTTGGTGAACCTTGAATGAGATTATTCTAACGAGTTATGAACTGGAGCTTGATCCTTAGAGCTATCCATCTTCATATCATACTTCTACACATGTGATCTCAATTAGCTAAGTTCAACGCAATGAAATGTCTGTTTGACATGTGAAACTGTGCTAAGCCAACTAACGGCAGTATAATAGGCTACATCAGTCTAATCTTCTGCTAATCTAAAAGCCATGTCTTTTGTGAGCCCTTCATGAGCTTATGTCTTTGGTAAACCTTGAATGAGCTTATTCTAACGAGTTATGAAATGAAGCTTGATCCTTAGACCTATCCATGTTCATATCATACTTCTACACATGTGATCTCAATTAGCTAAGTTCAACGCAATGAAATGTCTGTTTGACATGTGAAACTGTGCTAAGCCAACTAACGGCAGTGTAATAGGTTGCATCCAGTCCAATCTTCTGCTAATCTAAAAGCCTTGTCGTTTTTGAGCTCTTCATGAGCTTATGTCTTTGGTAAACCTTGAATGAGCTTATTCTAACGAGTTATGAAATGAAGCTTGATCCTTAGAGCTATCCATGTTCATATCATACTTCTACACATGTGATCTCAATTAGCTAAGTTCAACGCAATGAAATGTCTGTTTGACATGTGAAACTGTGCTAAGCCAACTAACGGCAGTGTAATAGGTTGCATCCAGTCCAATCTTCTGCTAATCTAAAAGCCTTGTCATTTTTGAGCTCTTCATGAGCTTATGTCTTTGGTAAACCTTGAATGAGTTTATTCTAACGAGTTATGAAATGAAGCTTGATCCTTAGAGCTATCCATGTTCATATCATACTTCTACACATGTGATCTCAATTAGCTAAGTTCAACGCAATGAAATGTCAGTTTGAAATGAGAAAGTGTGCTAAGCCAACTAACGGCGGTGTAATAGGTTGCATCTAGTCCAATCTTCTGCTAATATAAAAACCATGTCTTTTGTGAACCCTTCATGAGCTTATGTCTTTGGTGAACCTTTCATGAGCTTATTCTAATGAGTTATGAAGTAGAGTTTGATCCTTAGAGCTATCCATGTTCATATCATACTTCTACACATGTGATCTCAATTAGCTAAGTTCAACGCAATGAAATATCTGTTTGACATGTGAAACTGTGCTAAGCAAGTTAACAGTAGTATAATAGGCTACATCAGTCCAATCTTCTGCTAATATAAAAGCCATGTCTTTTGTGAGCCCTTCATGAGCTTATGTCTTTGGAGAATCTTTCATGAGCATATTCTAACGAGTTATGAAGTGAAGCTTTATCCATAGAGCTATCCATGTTCATATCATACTTATACACATGTGATCTCAATTAGCTAAGTTCAACGCAATGAAATGTCTGTTTAACATGTGAAACTGTGCTAAGCCAACTAACGGCAGTGTAATAGGCTGCATCCAGTCCAATATTATGTTAATCTAAAAGCCATGTCTTTTGTGAGCCCTTCGTGAGCTTATGTCTTTGGTGAACCTTTCATGAGCTTATTTTAACGAGTTATGAAGTGGAGCTTGATCCTAAGAGCTATCCATTTTCATATCAAACTTCTATACATGTGATCTCAATTAGCTAAGTTCAACGTAATGAAATGTCTGTTTAACATGTAAAAGTGTGCTAAGCCAGTTAACAGCAGTGTAATAGGTTGCATCTAATCCAATCTTCTGCTAATATAAAAGCCATGTCTTTTGTGAGCCCTTCATGAGCTTATGTCTTTGGCAAATCTCTCATGAGCTTATTCTAACGAGTTATGAAGTGAAGCTTTATCCGTAGAGCTATCCATGTTCATATCATACTTCTACACATGTGATCTCAATTAGCTAAGTTCAACGCAATGAAATGTCTGTTTGACATGTGAAACTGTGCTAAGCCAACTAACGTCAGTGTAATAGGTTGCATCCAGTCCAATCTTCTGCTAATCTAAAAGCCTTGTCATTTTTGAGCTCTTCATGAGCTTATGTCTTTGGTAAACCTTGAATGAGTTTATTCTAACGAGTTATGAAATGAAGCTTGATCCTTAGAGCTATCCATGTTCATATCATACTTCTACACATGTGATCTCAATTAGCTAAGTTCAACGCAATGAAATGTCAGTTTGAAATGAGAAAGTGTGCTAAGCCAACTAACGGCGGTGTAATAGGTTGCATCTAGTCCAATCTTCTGCTAATATAAAAACCATGTCTTTTGTGAACCCTTCATGAGCTTATGTCTTTGGTGAACCTTTCATGAGCTTATTCTAATGAGTTATGAAGTAGAGTTTGATCCTTAGAGCTATCCATGTTCATATTATACTTCTACACATGTGATCTCAATTAGCTAAGTTCAACGCAATGAAATGTCTGTTTGACATGTGAAACTGTGCTAAGCCAACTAACGGCAGTGTAATAGGTTGCATCCAGTCCAATCTTCTGCTAATCTAAAAGCCTTGTCGTTTTTGAGCTCTTCATGAGCTTATGTCTTTGGTAAACCTTGAATGAGCTTATTCTAACGAGTTATGAAATGAAGCTTGATCCTTAGACCTATCCATGTTCATATCATACTTCTACACATGTGATCTCAATTAGCTAAGTTCAACGCAATGAAATGTCTGTTTGACATGTGAAACTGTGCTAAGCCAACTAACGGCAGTGTAATAGGCTGCATCCAGTCCAATATTCTGTTAATCTAAAAGCCATGTCTTTTGTGAGCCCTTCGTGAGCTTATGTCTTTGGTGAACCTTTCATGAGCTTATTTTAACTAGTTATGAAGTGGAGCTTGATCCTAAGAGCTATCCATGTTCATATCATACTTCTATACATGTGATCTCAATTAGCTAAGTTCAACGTAAATATCTGTTTAACATGTAAAAGTGTGCTAAGCCAGTTAACAGCAGTGTAATAGGTTGCATCTAATCCAATCTTCTGCTAATATAAAAGCCATGTCTTTTGTGAGCCCTTCATGAGCTTATGTCTTTGGCAAATCTCTCATGAGCATATTCTAACGAGTTATGAAGTGAAGCTTTATCCATAGAGCTATCCATGTTCATATCATACTTCTACACATGTGATCTCAATTAGCTAAGTTCAACGCAATGAAATGTCTGTTTGACATGTGAAACAGTGCTAAGCCAACTAACGGCAGTGTAATAGGTTGCATCCAGTCCAATCTTCTGCTAATCTAAAAGCCTTGTCGTTTTTGAGCTCTTCATGAGCTTATGTCTTTGGTAAACCTTGAATGAGCTTATTCTAACGAGTTATGAAATGAAGCTTGATCCTTAGAGCTATCCATGTTCATATCATACTTCTACACATGTGATCTCAATTAGCTAAGTTCAACGCAATGAAATGTCTGTTTGACATGTGAAACTGTGCTAAGCCAACTAACGGCAGTATAATAGGCTACATCAGTCTAATCTTCTGCTAATCTAAAAGCCATGTCTTTTGTGAGCCCTTCATGAGCTTATGTCTTTGGTAAACCTTGAATGAGCTTATTCTAACGAGTTATGAAATGAAGCTTGATCCTTAGACCTATCCATGTTCATATCATACTTCTACACATGTGATCTCAATTAGCTAAGTTCAACGCAATGAAATGTCTGTTTGACATGTGAAACTGTGCTAAGCCAACTAACGGCAGAGTAATAGGTTGCATCCAGTCCAATCTTCTGCTAATCTAAAAGCCTTGTCGTTTTTGAGCTCTTCATGAGCTTATGTCTTTGGTAAACCTTGAATGAGCTTATTCTAACGAGTTATGAAATGAAGCTTGATCCTTAGAGCTATCCATGTTCATATCATACTTCTACACATGTGATCTCAATTAGCTAAGTTCAACGCAATGAAATGTCTGTTTGACATGTGAAACTGTGCTAAGCCAACTAACGGCAGTGTAATAGGTTGCATCCAGTCCAATCTTCTGCTAATCTAAAAGCCTTGTCATTTTTGAGCTCTTCATGAGCTTATGTCTTTGGTAAACCTTGAATGAGTTTATTCTAACGAGTTATGAAATGAAGCTTGATCCTTAGAGCTATCCATGTTCATATCATACTTCTACACATGTGATCTCAATTAGCTAAGTTCAACGCAATGAAATGTCAGTTTGAAATGAGAAAGTGTGCTAAGCCAACTAACGGCGGTGTAATAGGTTGCATCTAGTCCAATCTTCTGCTAATATAAAAGCCATGTCTTTTGTGAACCCTTCATGAGCTTATGTCTTTGGTGAACCTTTCATGAGCTTATTCTAATGAGTTATGAAGTAGAGTTTGATCCTTAGAGCTATCCATGTTCATATCATACTTCTACACATGTGATCTCAATTAGCTAAGTTCAACGCAATGAAATATCTGTTTGACATGTGAAACTGTGCTAAGCAAGTTAACAGTAGTATAATAGGCTACATCAGTCCAATCTTCTGCTAATATAAAAGCCATGTCTTTTGTGAGCCCTTCATGAGCTTATGTCTTTGGAGAATCTTTCATGAGCATATTCTAACGAGTTATGAAGTGAAGCTTTATCCATAGAGCTATCCATGTTCATATCATACTTATACACATGTGATCTCAATTAGCTAAGTTCAACGCAATGAAATGTCTGTTTAACATGTGAAACTGTGCTAAGCCAACTAACGGCAGAGTAATAGGTTGCATCCAGTCCAATCTTCTGCTAATATAAAAGCCATGTCTTTTGTGAGCCCTTCATGAGCTTATGTCTTTGGCAAATCTCTCATGAGCTTATTCTAACGAGTTATGAAGTGAAGCTTTATCCGTAGAGCTATCCATGTTCATATCATACTTCTACACATGTGATCTCAATTAGCTAAGTTCAACGCAATGAAATGCCTGTTTGACATGTGAAACTGTGCTAAGCCAACTAACGGCAGTGTAATAGGTTGCATCCAGTCCAATCTTCTGCTAATCTAAAAGCCTTGTCGTTTTTGAGCTCTTCATGAGCTTATGTCTTTGGTAAACCTTGAATGAGCTTATTCTAACGAGTTATGAAATGAAGCTTGATCCTTAGAGCTATCCATGTTCATATCATACTTCTACACATGTGATCTCAATTAGCTAAGTTCAACGCAATGAAATGTCTGTTTGACATGTGAAACTGTGCTAAGCCAACTAACGGCAGTATAATAGGCTACATCAGTCTAATCTTCTGCTAATCTAAAAGCCATGTCTTTTTTGAGCCCTTCATGAGCTTATGTCTTTGGTAAACCTTGAATGAGCTTATTCTAACGAGTTATGAAATGAAGCTTGATCCTTAGACCTATCCATGTTCATATCATACTTCTACACATGTGATCTCAATTAGCTAAGTTCAACGCAATGAAATGTCTGTTTGACATGTGAAACTGTGCTAAGCCAACTAACGGCAGTGTAATAGGTTGCATCCAGTCCAATCTTCTGCTAATCTAAAAGCCTTGTCGTTTTTGAGCTCTTCATGAGCTTATGTCTTTGGTAAACCTTGAATGAGCTTATTCTAACGAGTTATGAAATGAAGCTTGATCCTTAGAGCTATCCATGTTCATATCATACTTCTACACATGTGATCTCAATTAGCTAAGTTCAACGCAATGAAATGTCTGTTTGACATGTGAAACTGTGCTAAGCCAACTAACGGCAGTGTAATAGGTTGCATCCAGTCCAATCTTCTGCTAATCTAAAAGCCTTGTCATTTTTGAGCTCTTCATGAGCTTATGTCTTTGGTAAACCTTGAATGAGTTTATTCTAACGAGTTATGAAATGAAGCTTGATCCTTAGAGCTATCCATGTTCATATCATACTTCTACACATGTGATCTCAATTAGCTAAGTTCAACGCAATGAAATGTCAGTTTGAAATGAGAAAGTGTGCTTAGCCAACTAACGGCGGTGTAATAGGTTGCATCTAGTCCAATCTTCTGCTAATATAAAAGCCATGTCTTTTGTGAACCCTTCATGAGCTTATGTCTTTGGTGAACCTTTCATGAGCTAATTCTAATGAGTTATGAAGTGGAGTTTGATCCTTAGAGCTATCCATGTTCATATCATACTTCTACACATGTGATCTCAATTAGCTAAGTTCAACGCAATGAAATATCTGTTTGACATGTGAAACTGTGCTAAGCAAGTTAACAGTAGTATAATAGGCTACATCAGTCCAATCTTCTGCTAATATAAAAGCCATGTCTTTTGTGAGCCCTTCATGAGCTTATGTCTTTGGAGAATCTTTCATGAGCATATTCTAACGAGTTATGAAGTGAAGCTTTATCCATAGAGCTATCCATGTTCATATCATACTTATACACATGTGATCTCAATTAGCTAAGTTCAACGCAATGAAATGTCTGTTTAACATGTGAAACTGTGCTAAGCCAACTAACGGCAGTGTAATAGGCTGCATCCAGTCCAATATTCTTTTAATCTAAAAGCCATGTCTTTTGTGAGCCCTTCGTGAGCTTATGTCTTTGGTGAACCTTTCATGAGCTTATTTTAACTAGTTATGAAGTGGAGCTTGATCCTAAGAGCTATCCATGTTCATATCATACTTCTATACATGTGATCTCAATTAGCTAAGTTCAACGTAATGAAATGTCTGTTTAACATGTAAAAGTGTGCTAAGCCAGTTAACAGCAGTGTAATAGGTTGCATCTAATCCAATCTTCTGCTAATATAAAAGCCATGTCTTTTGTGAGCCCTTCATGAGCTTATGTCTTTGGCAAATCTCTCATGAGCTTATTCTAACGAGTTATGAAGTGAAGCTTTATCCGTAGAGCTATCCATGTTCATATCATACTTCTACACATGTGATCTCAATTAGCTAAGTTCAACGCAATGAAATATCTGTTTGACATGTGAAACTGTGCTAAGCAAGTTAACAGTAGTATAATAGGCTACATCAGTCCAATCTTCTGCTAATATAAAAGCCATGTCTTTTGTGAGCCCTTCATGAGCTTATGTCTTTGGAGAATCTTTCATGAGCATATTCTAACGAGTTATGAAGTGAAGCTTTATCCATAGAGCTATCCATGTTCATATCATACTTATACACATGTGATCTCAATTAGCTAAGTTCAACGCAATGAAATGTCTGTTTAACATGTGAAACTGTGCTAAGCCAACTAACGGCAGAGTAATAGGTTGCATCCAGTCCAATCTTCTGCTAATATAAAAGCCATGTCTTTTGTGAGCCCTTCATGAGCTTATGTCTTTGGCAAATCTCTCATGAGCTTATTCTAACGAGTTATGAAGTGAAGCTTTATCCGTAGAGCTATCCATGTTCATATCATACTTCTACACATGTGATCTCAATTAGCTAAGTTCAACGCAATGAAATGTCTGTTTGACATGTGAAACTGTGCTAAGCCAACTAACGGCAATGTAATAGGTTGCATCCAGTCCAATCTTCTGCTAATCTAAAAGCCTTGTCATTTTTGAGCTCTTCATGAGCTTATGTCTTTGGTAAACCTTGAATGAGTTTATTCTAACGAGTTATGAAATGAAGCTTGATCCTTAGAGCTATCCATGTTCATATCATACTTCTACACATGTGATCTCAATTAGCTAAGTTCAACGCAATGAAATGTCAGTTTGAAATGAGAAAGTGTGCTAAGCCAACTAACGGCGGTGTAATAGGTTGCATCTAGTCCAATCTTCTGCTAATATAAAAACCATGTCTTTTGTGAACCCTTCATGAGCTTATGTCTTTGGTGAACCTTTCATGAGCTTATTCTAATGAGTTATGAAGTAGAGTTTGATCCTTAGAGCTATCCATGTTCATATTATACTTCTACACATGTGATCTCAATTAGCTAAGTTCAACGCAATGAAATGTCTGTTTGACATGTGAAACTGTGCTAAGCCAACTAACGGCAGTGTAATAGGTTGCATCCAGTCCAATCTTCTGCTAATCTAAAAGCCTTGTCGTTTTTGAGCTCTTCATGAGCTTATGTCTTTGGTAAACCTTGAATGAGCTTATTCTAACGAGTTATGAAATGAAGCTTGATCCTTAGACCTATCCATGTTCATATCATACTTCTACACATGTGATCTCAATTAGCTAAGTTCAACGCAATGAAATGTCTGTTTGACATGTGAAACTGTGCTAAGCCAACTAACGGCAGTGTAATAGGCTGCATCCAGTCCAATATTCTGTTAATCTAAAAGCCATGTCTTTTGTGAGCCCTTCGTGAGCTTATGTCTTTGGTGAACCTTTCATGAGCTTATTTTAACTAGTTATGAAGTGGAGCTTGATCCTAAGAGCTATCCATGTTCATATCATACTTCTATACATGTGATCTCAATTAGCTAAGTTCAACGTAATGAAATATCTGTTTAACATGTAAAAGTGTGCTAAGCCAGTTAACAGCAGTGTAATAGGTTGCATCTAATCCAATCTTCTGCTAATATAAAAGCCATGTCTTTTGTGAGCCCTTCATGAGCTTATGTCTTTGGCAAATCTCTCATGAGCTTATTCTAACGAGTTATGAAGTGAAGCTTTATCCGTAGAGCTATCCATGTTCATATCATACTTCTACACATGTGATCTCAATTAGCTAAGTTCAACGCAATGAAATATCTGTTTGACATGTGAAACTGTGCTAAGCAAGTTAACAGTAGTATAATAGGCTACATCAGTCCAATCTTCTGCTAATATAAAAGCCATGTCTTTTGTGAGCCCTTCATGAGCTTATGTCTTTGGAGAATCTTTCATGAGCATATTCTAACGAGTTATGAAGTGAAGCTTTATCCATAGAGCTATCCATGTTCATATCATACTTCTACACATGTGATCTCAATTAGCTAAGTTCAACGCAATGAAATGTCTGTTTGACATGTGAAACAGTGCTAAGCCAACTAACGGCAGTGTAATAGGTTTCATCCAGTCCAATCTTCTGCTAATCTAAAAGCCTTGTCGTTTTTGAGCTCTTCATGAGCTTATGTCTTTGGTAAACCTTGAATGAGCTTATTCTAACGAGTTATGAAATGAAGCTTGATCCTTAGAGCTATCCATGTTCATATCATACTTCTACACATGTGATCTCAATTAGCTAAGTTCAACGCAATGAAATGTCTGTTTGACATGTGAAACTGTGCTAAGCCAACTAACGGCAGTATAATAGGCTACATCAGTCTAATCTTCTGCTAATCTAAAAGCCATGTCTTTTGTGAGCCCTTCATGAGCTTATGTCTTTGGTAAACCTTGAATGAGCTTATTCTAACGAGTTATGAAATGAAGCTTGATCCTTAGACCTATCCATGTTCATATCATACTTCTACACATGTGATCTCAATTAGCTAAGTTCAACGCAATGAAATGTCTGTTTGACATGTGAAACTGTGCTAAGCCAACTAACGGCAGTGTAATAGGTTGCATCCAGTCCAATCTTCTGCTAATCTAAAAGCCTTGTCGTTTTTGAGCTCTTCATGAGCTTATGTCTTTGGTAAACCTTGAATGAGCTTATTCTAACGAGTTATGAAATGAAGCTTGATCCTTAGAGCTATCCATGTTCATATCATACTTCTACACATGTGATCTCAATTAGCTAAGTTCAACGCAATGAAATGTCTGTTTGACATGTGAAACTGTGCTAAGCCAACTAACGGCAGTGTAATAGGTTGCATCCAGTCCAATCTTCTGCTAATCTAAAAGCCTTGTCATTTTTGAGCTCTTCATGAGCTTATGTCTTTGGTAAACCTTGAATGAGTTTATTCTAACGAGTTATGAAATGAAGCTTGATCCTTAGAGCTATCCATGTTCATATCATACTTCTACACATGTGATCTCAATTAGCTAAGTTCAACGCAATGAAATGTCAGTTTGAAATGAGAAAGTGTGCTAAGCTAACTAACGGCGGTGTAATAGGTTGCATCTAGTCCAATCTTCTGCTAATATAAAAGCCATGTCTTTTGTGAACCCTTCATGAGCTTATGTCTTTGGTGAACCTTTCATGAGCTTATTCTAATGAGTTATGAAGTGGAGTTTGATCCTTAGAGCTATCCATGTTCATATCATACTTCTACACATGTGATCTCAATTAGCTAAGTTCAACGCAATGAAATGTCTCTTTAACATGTGAAACTGTGCTAAGCCAACTAACGGCAGAGTAATAGGTTGCATCCAGTCCAATCTTCTGCTAATATAAAAGCCATGTCTTTTGTGAGCCCTTCATGAGCTTATGTCTTTGGCAAATCTCTCATGAGCTTATTCTAACGAGTTATGAAGTGAAGCTTTATCCGTAGAGCTATCCATGTTCATATCATACTTCTACACATGTGATCTCAATTAGCTAAGTTCAACGCAATGAAATGCCTGTTTGACATGTGAAACTGTGCTAAGCCAACTAACGGCAGTGTAATAGGTTGCATCCAGTCCAATCTTCTGCTAATCTAAAAGCCTTGTCGTTTTTGAGCTCTTCATGAGCTTATGTCTTTGGTAAACCTTGAATGAGCTTATTCTAACGAGTTATGAAATGAAGCTTGATCCTTAGAGCTATCCATGTTCATATCATACTTCTACACATGTGATCTCAATTAGCTAAGTTCAACGCAATGAAATGTCTGTTTGACATGTGAAACTGTGCTAAGCCAACTAACGGCAGTATAATAGGCTACATCAGTCTAATCTTCTGCTAATCTAAAAGCCATGTCTTTTGTGAGCCCTTCATGAGCTTATGTCTTTGGTAAACCTTGAATGAGCTTATTCTAACGAGTTATGAAATGAAGCTTGATCCTTAGACCTATCCATGTTCATATCATACTTCTACACATGTGATCTCAATTAGCTAAGTTCAACGCAATGAAATGTCTGTTTGACATGTGAAACTGTGCTAAGCCAACTAACGGCAGTGTAATAGGTTGCATCCAGTCCAATCTTCTGCTAATCTAAAAGCCTTGTCGTTTTTGAGCTCTTCATGAGCTTATGTCTTTGGTAAACCTTGAATGAGCTTATTCTAACGAGTTATGAAATGAAGCTTGATCCTTAGAGCTATCCATGTTCATATCATACTTCTACACATGTGATCTCAATTAGCTAAGTTCAACGCAATGAAATGTCTGTTTGACATGTGAAACTGTGCTAAGCCAACTAACGGCAGTGTAATAGGTTGCATCCAGTCCAATCTTCTGCTAATCTAAAAGCCTTGTCATTTTTGAGCTCTTCATGAGCTTATGTCTTTGGTAAACCTTGAATGAGTTTATTCTAACGAGTTATGAAATGAAGCTTGATCCTTAGAGCTATCCATGTTCATATCATACTTCTACACATGTGATCTCAATTAGCTAAGTTCAACGCAATGAAATGTCAGTTTGAAATGAGAAAGTGTGCTTAGCCAACTAACGGCGGTGTAATAGGTTGCATCTAGTCCAATCTTCTGCTAATATAAAAGCCATGTCTTTTGTGAACCCTTCATGAGCTTATGTCTTTGGTGAACCTTTCATGAGCTTATTCTAATGAGTTATGAAGTGGAGTTTGATCCTTAGAGCTATCCATGTTCATATCATACTTCTACACATGTGATCTCAATTAGCTAAGTTCAACGCAATGAAATATCTGTTTGACATGTGAAACTGTGCTAAGCAAGTTAACAGTAGTATAATAGGCTACATCAGTCCAATCTTCTGCTAATATAAAAGCCATGTCTTTTGTGAGCCCTTCATGAGCTTATGTCTTTGGAGAATCTTTCATGAGCATATTCTAACGAGTTATGAAGTGAAGCTTTATCCATAGAGCTATCCATGTTCATATCATACTTATACACATGTGATCTCAATTAGCTAAGTTCAACGCAATGAAATGTCTGTTTAACATGTGAAACTGTGCTAAGCCAACTAACGGCAGTGTAATAGGCTGCATCCAGTCCAATATTCTGTTAATCTAAAAGCCATGTCTTTTGTGAGCCCTTCGTGAGCTTATGTCTTTGGTGAACCTTTCATGAGCTTATTTTAACTAGTTATGAAGTGGAGCTTGATCCTAAGAGCTATCCATGTTCATATCATACTTCTATACATGTGATCTCAATTAGCTAAGTTCAACGTAATGAAATGTCTGTTTAACATGTAAAAGTGTGCTAAGCCAGTTAACAGCAGTGTAATAGGTTGCATCTAATCCAATCTTCTGCTAATATAAAAGCCATGTCTTTTGTGAGCCCTTCATGAGCTTATGTCTTTGGCAAATCTCTCATGAGCTTATTCTAACGAGTTATGAAGTGAAGCTTTATCCGTAGAGCTATCCATGTTCATATCATACTTCTACACATGTGATCTCAATTAGCTAAGTTCAACGCAATGAAATATCTGTTTGACATGTGAAACTGTGCTAAGCAAGTTAACAGTAGTATAATAGGCTACATCAGTCCAATCTTCTGCTAATATAAAAGCCATGTCTTTTGTGAGCCCTTCATGAGCTTATGTCTTTGGAGAATCTTTCATGAGCATATTCTAACGAGTTATGAAGTGAAGCTTTATCCATAGAGCTATCCATGTTCATATCATACTTCTACACATGTGATCTCAATTAGCTAAGTTCAACGCAATGAAATGTCTGTTTGACATGTGAAACTGTGCTAAGCCAACTAACGGCAGTGTAATAGGTTGCATCCAGTCCAATCTTCTGCTAATCTAAAAGCCTTGTCGTTTTTGAGCTCTTCATGAGCTTATGTCTTTGGTAAACCTTGAATGAGCTTATTCTAACGAGTTATGAAATGAAGCTTGATCCTTAGAGCTATCCATGTTCATATCATACTTCTACACATGTGATCTCAATTAGCTAAGTTCAACGCAATGAAATGTCTGTTTGACATGTGAAACTGTGCTAAGCCAACTAACGGCAGTATAATAGGCTACATCAGTCTAATCTTCTGCTAATCTAAAAGCCATGTCTTTTGTGAGCCCTTCATGAGCTTATGTCTTTGGTAAACCTTGAATGAGCTTATTCTAACGAGTTATGAAATGAAGCTTGATCCTTAGACCTATCCATGTTCATATCATACTTCTACACATGTGATCTCAATTAGCTAAGTTCAACGCAATGAAATGTCTGTTTGACATGTGAAACTGTGCTAAACCAACTAACGGCAGTGTAATAGGTTGCATCCAGTCCAATCTTCTGCTAATCTAAAAGCCTTGTCGTTTTTGAGCTCTTCATGAGCTTATGTCTTTGGTAAACCTTGAATGAGCTTATTCTAACGAGTTATGAAATGAAGCTTGATCCTTAGAGCTATCCATGTTCATATCATACTTCTACACATGTGATCTCAATTAGCTAAGTTCAACGCAATGAAATGTCTGTTTGACATGTGAAACTGTGCTAAGCCAACTAACGGCAGTGTAATAGGTTGCATCCAGTCCAATCTTCTGCTAATCTAAAAGCCTTGTCATTTGTGAACCCTTCATGAGCTTATGTCTTTGGTGAACCTTTCATGAGCTTATTCTAATGAGTTATGAAGTAGAGTTTGATCCTTAGAGCTATCCATGTTCATATCATACTTCTACACATGTGATCTCAATTAGCTAAGTTCAACGCAATGAAATGTCAGTTTGAAATGAGAAAGTGTGCTAAGCCAACTAACGGCGGTGTAATAGGTAGCATCTAGTCCAATCTTCTGCTAATATAAAAGCCATGTCTTTTGTGAACCCTTCATGAGCTTATGTCTTTGGTGAACCTTTCATGAGCTTATTCTAATGAGTTATGAAGTAGAGTTTGATCCTTAGAGCTATCCATGTTCATATCATACTTCTACACATGTGATCTCAATTAGCTAAGTTCAACGCAATGAAATATCTGTTTGACATGTGAAACTGTGCTAAGCAAGTTAACAGTAGTATAATAGGCTACATCAGTCCAATCTTCTGCTAATATAAAAGCCATGTCTTTTGTGAGCCCTTCATGAGCTTATGTCTTTGGAGAATCTTTCATGAGCATATTCTAACGAGTTATGAAGTGAACCTTTATCCATAGAGCTATCCATGTTCATATCATACTTATACACATGTGATCTCAATTAGCTAAGTTCAACGCAATGAAATGTCTGTTTAACATGTGAAACTGTGCTAAGCCAACTAACGGCAGTGTAATAGGCTGCATCCAGTCCAATATTCTGTTAATCTAAAAGCCATGTCTTTTGTGAGCCCTTCGTGAGCTTATGTCTTTGGTGAACCTTTCATGAGCTTATTTTAACTAGTTATGAAGTGGAGCTTGATCCTAAGAGCTATCCATGTTCATATCATACTTCTATACATGTGATCTCAATTAGCTAAGTTCAACGTAATGAAATGTCTGTTTAACATGTAAAAGTGTGCTAAGCCAGTTAACAGCAGTGTAATAGGTTGCATCTAATCCAATCTTCTGCTAATATAAAAGCCATGTCTTTTGTGAGCCCTTCATGAGCTTATGTCTTTGGCAAATCTCTCATGAGCTTATTCTAACGAGTTATGAAGTGAAGCTTTATCCGTAGAGCTATCCATGTTCATATCATACTTCTACACATGTGATCTCAATTAGCTAAGTTCAACGCAATGAAATATCTGTTTGACATGTGAAACTGTGCTAAGCAAGTTAACAGTAGTATAATAGGCTACATCAGTCCAATCTTCTGCTAATATAAAAGCCATGTCTTTTGTGAGCCCTTCATGAGCTTATGTCTTTGGAGAATCTTTCATGAGCATATTCTAACGAGTTATGAAGTGAAGCTTTATCCATAGAGCTATCCATGTTCATATCATACTTCTACACATGTGATCTCAATTAGCTAAGTTCAACGCAATGAAATGTCTGTTTGACATGTGAAACTGTGCTAAGCCAACTAACGGCAGTGTAATAGGTTGCATCCAGTCCAATCTTCTGCTAATCTAAAAGCCTTGTCGTTTTTGAGCTCTTCATGAGCTTATGTCTTTGGTAAACCTTGAATGAGCTTATTCTAACGAGTTATGAAATGAAGCTTGATCCTTAGACCTATCCATGTTCATATCATACTTCTACACATGTGATCTCAATTAGCTAAGTTCAACGCAATGAAATGTCTGTTTGACATGTGAAACTGTGCTAAGCCAACTAACGGCAGTATAATAGGCTACATCAGTCTAATCTTCTGCTAATCTAAAAGCCATGTCTTTTGTGAGCCCTTCATGAGCTTATGTCTTTGGTAAACCTTGAATGAGCTTATTCTAACGAGTTATGAAATGAAGCTTGATCCTTAGACCTATCCATGTTCATATCATACTTCTACACATGTGATCTCAATTAGCTAAGTTCAACGCAATGAAATGTCTGTTTGACATGTGAAACTGTGCTAAACCAACTAACGGCAGTGTAATAGGTTGCATCCAGTCCAATCTTCTGCTAATCTAAAAGCCTTGTCGTTTTTGAGCTCTTCATGAGCTTATGTCTTTGGTAAACCTTGAATGAGCTTATTCTAACGAGTTATGAAATGAAGCTTGATCCTTAGAGCTATCCATGTTCATATCATACTTCTACACATGTGATCTCAATTAGCTAAGTTCAACGCAATGAAATGTCTGTTTGACATGTGAAACTGTGCTAAGCCAACTAACGGCAGTGTAATAGGTTGCATCCAGTCCAATCTTCTGCTAATCTAAAAGCCTTGTCATTTGTGAACCCTTCATGAGCTTATGTCTTTGGTGAACCTTTCATGAGCTTATTCTAATGAGTTATGAAGTAGAGTTTGATCCTTAGAGCTATCCATGTTCATATCATACTTCTACACATGTGATCTCAATTAGCTAAGTTCAACGCAATGAAATGTCAGTTTGAAATGAGAAAGTGTGCTAAGCCAACTAACGGCGGTGTAATAGGTAGCATCTAGTCCAATCTTCTGCTAATATAAAAGCCATGTCTTTTGTGAACCCTTCATGAGCTTATGTCTTTGGTGAACCTTTCATGAGCTTATTCTAATGAGTTATGAAGTAGAGTTTGATCCTTAGAGCTATCCATGTTCATATCATACTTCTACACATGTGATCTCAATTAGCTAAGTTCAACGCAATGAAATATCTGTTTGACATGTGAAACTGTGCTAAGCAAGTTAACAGTAGTATAATAGGCTACATCAGTCCAATCTTCTGCTAATATAAAAGCCATGTCTTTTGTGAGCCCTTCATGAGCTTATGTCTTTGGAGAATCTTTCATGAGCATATTCTAACGAGTTATGAAGTGAACCTTTATCCATAGAGCTATCCATGTTCATATCATACTTATACACATGTGATCTCAATTAGCTAAGTTCAACGCAATGAAATGTCTGTTTAACATGTGAAACTGTGCTAAGCCAACTAACGGCAGTGTAATAGGCTGCATCCAGTCCAATATTCTGTTAATCTAAAAGCCATGTCTTTTGTGAGCCCTTCGTGAGCTTATGTCTTTGGTGAACCTTTCATGAGCTTATTTTAACTAGTTATGAAGTGGAGCTTGATCCTAAGAGCTATCCATGTTCATATCATACTTCTATACATGTGATCTCAATTAGCTAAGTTCAACGTAATGAAATGTCTGTTTAACATGTAAAAGTGTGCTAAGCCAGTTAACAGCAGTGTAATAGGTTGCATCTAATCCAATCTTCTGCTAATATAAAAGCCATGTCTTTTGTGAGCCCTTCATGAGCTTATGTCTTTGGCAAATCTCTCATGAGCTTATTCTAACGAGTTATGAAGTGAAGCTTTATCCGTAGAGCTATCCATGTTCATATCATACTTCTACACATGTGATCTCAATTAGCTAAGTTCAACGCAATGAAATATCTGTTTGACATGTGAAACTGTGCTAAGCAAGTTAACAGTAGTATAATAGGCTACATCAGTCCAATCTTCTGCTAATATAAAAGCCATGTCTTTTGTGAGCCCTTCATGAGCTTATGTCTTTGGAGAATCTTTCATGAGCATATTCTAACGAGTTATGAAGTGAAGCTTTATCCATAGAGCTATCCATGTTCATATCATACTTCTACACATGTGATCTCAATTAGCTAAGTTCAACGCAATGAAATGTCTGTTTGACATGTGAAACTGTGCTAAGCCAACTAACGGCAGTGTAATAGGTTGCATCCAGTCCAATCTTCTGCTAATCTAAAAGCCTTGTCGTTTTTGAGCTCTTCATGAGCTTATGTCTTTGGTAAACCTTGAATGAGCTTATTCTAACGAGTTATGAAATGAAGCTTGATCCTTAGAGCTATCCATGTTCATATCATACTTCTACACATGTGATCTCAATTAGCTAAGTTCAACGCAATGAAATGTCTGTTTGACATGTGAAACTGTGCTAAGCCAACTAACGGCAGTATAATAGGCTACATCAGTCTAATCTTCTGCTAATCTAAAAGCCATGTCTTTTGTGAGCCCTTCATGAGCTTATGTCTTTGGTAAACCTTGAATGAGCTTATTCTAACGAGTTATGAAATGAAGCTTGATCCTTAGACCTATCCATGTTCATATCATACTTCTACACATGTGATCTCAATTAGCTAAGTTCAACGCAATGAAATGTCTGTTTGACATGTGAAACTGTGCTAAGCCAACTAACGGCAGTGTAATAGGTTGCATCCAGTCCAATCTTCTGCTAATCTAAAAGCCTTGTCGTTTTTGAGCTCTTCATGAGCTTATGTCTTTGGTAAACCTTGAATGAGCTTATTCTAACGAGTTATGAAATGAAGCTTGATCCTTAGAGCTATCCATGTTCATATCATACTTCTACACATGTGATCTCAATTAGCTAAGTTCAACGCAATGAAATGTCTGTTTGACATGTGAAACTGTGCTAAGCCAACTAACGGCAGTGTAATAGGTTGCATCCAGTCCAATCTTCTGCTAATCTAAAAGCCTTGTCATTTGTGAACCCTTCATGAGCTTATGTCTTTGGTGAACCTTTCATGAGCTTATTCTAATGAGTTATGAAGTAGAGTTTGATCCTTAGAGCTATCCATGTTCATATCATACTTCTACACATGTGATCTCAATTAGCTAAGTTCAACGCAATGAAATGTCAGTTTGAAATGAGAAAGTGTGCTAAGCCAACTAACGGCGGTGTAATAGGTAGCATCTAGTCCAATCTTCTGCTAATATAAAAGCCATGTCTTTTGTGAACCCTTCATGAGCTTATGTCTTTGGTGAACCTTTCATGAGCTTATTCTAATGAGTTATGAAGTAGAGTTTGATCCTTAGAGCTATCCATGTTCATATCATACTTCTACACATGTGATCTCAATTAGCTAAGTTCAACGCAATGAAATATCTGTTTGACATGTGAAACTGTGCTAAGCAAGTTAACAGTAGTATAATAGGCTACATCAGTCCAATCTTCTGCTAATATAAAAGCCATGTCTTTTGTGAGCCCTTCATGAGCTTATGTCTTTGGAGAATCTTTCATGAGCATATTCTAACGAGTTATGAAGTGAACCTTTATCCATAGAGCTATCCATGTTCATATCATACTTATACACATGTGATCTCAATTAGCTAAGTTCAACGCAATGAAATGTCTGTTTAACATGTGAAACTGTGCTAAGCCAACTAACGGCAGTGTAATAGGCTGCATCCAGTCCAATATTCTGTTAATCTAAAAGCCATGTCTTTTGTGAGCCCTTCGTGAGCTTATGTCTTTGGTGAACCTTTCATGAGCTTATTTTAACTAGTTATGAAGTGGAGCTTGATCCTAAGAGCTATCCATGTTCATATCATACTTCTATACATGTGATCTCAATTAGCTAAGTTCAACGTAATGAAATGTCTGTTTAACATGTAAAAGTGTGCTAAGCCAGTTAACAGCAGTGTAATAGGTTGCATCTAATCCAATCTTCTGCTAATATAAAAGCCATGTCTTTTGTGAGCCCTTCATGAGCTTATGTCTTTGGCAAATCTCTCATGAGCTTATTCTAACGAGTTATGAAGTGAAGCTTTATCCGTAGAGCTATCCATGTTCATATCATACTTCTACACATGTGATCTCAATTAGCTAAGTTCAACGCAATGAAATGTCTGTTTGACATGTGAAACTGTGCTAAGCCAACTAACGGCAGTGTAATAGGTTGCATCCAGTCCAATCTTCTGCTAATCTAAAAGCCTTGTAATTTTTGAGCTCTTCATGAGCTTATGTCTTTGGTGAACCTTGAATGAGATTATTCTAACGAGTTATGAACTGGAGCTTGATCCTTAGAGCTATCCATGTTCATATCATACTTCTACACATGTGATCTCAATAAGCTAAGTTCAACGCAATGAAATGTCTGTTTGACATGTGAAACTGTGCTAAACCAACTAACGGCAGTGTAATAGGTTGCATCCAGTCCAATCTTCTGCTAATCTAAAAGCCTTGTCGTTTTTGAGCTCTTCATGAGCTTATGTCTTTGGTAAACCTTGAATGAGCTTATTCTAACGAGTTATGAAATGAAGCTTGATCCTTAGAGCTATCCATGTTCATATCATACTTCTACACATGTGATCTCAATTAGCTAAGTTCAACGCAATGAAATGTCAGTTTGAAATGAGAAAGTGTGCTAAGCCAACTAACGGCGGTGTAAGAGGTTGCATCTAGTCCAATCTTCTGCTAATATAAAAGCCATGTCTTTTGTGAACCCTTCATGAGCTTATGTCTTTGGTGAACCTTTCATGAGCTTATTCTAATGAGTTATGAAGTAGAGTTTGATCCTTAGAGCTATCCATGTTCATATCATACTTCTACACATGTGATCTCAATTAGCTAAGTTCAACGCAATGAAATGTCTGTTTAACATGTGAAACTGTGCTAAGCCAACTAACGGCAGAGTAATAGGTTGCATCCAGTCCAATCATCTGCTAATATAAAAGCCATGTCTTTTGTGAGCCCTTCATGAGCTTATGTCTTTGGCAAATCTCTCATGAGCTTATTCTAACGAGTTATGAAGTGAAGCTTTATCCGTAGAGCTATCCATGTTCATATCATACTTATACACATGTGATCTCAATTAGCTAAGTTCAACGCAATGAAATGTCTGTTTGACATGTGAAAGTGCGCTAAGCCAACTAACGGCAGTGTAATAGGTTGCATCCAGTCCAATCTTCTGCTAATCTAAAAGCCTTGTCATTTTTGAGCCCTTCATGAGCTTATGTCTTTGGTAAACCTTGAATGAGCTTATTCTAACGAGTTATGAAATGAAGCTTGATCCTTAGAGCTATCCATGTTCATATCATACTTCTACACATGTGATCTCAATTATCTAAGTTCAACGCAATAAAATGTATGTTTGACATGTGAAAGTGTTGTAAGCAAGTTAACAGCAATATAATAGGCTACATCAGTCCAATCTTCTGGTAATCTAAAAGCCATGTCTTTTGTGAGCCCTTTATGAGCTTATGTCTTTGGTGAACCTTTCATGAGCTTATTCTAACGAGTTATGAAGTGGAGCTTGATCCTTAGAGCTATCCATGTTCATATCATACTTCTACACATGTGATCTCAATTAGCTAAGTTCAACGCAATGAAATGTTAGTTTGAAATGAGAAAGTGTGCTAAGCCAACTAATGGTTGTGTAATAGGTGGAATCCAGTCCAATCTTCTGCTAATATAAAAGCCATGTCTTTTGTGAGCCCTTCATGAGCTTATGTCTTTGGCGAATCTTTCATGAGCTTATTCTAACGAGTTATGAAATGAAGATTTATCCATAGAGCTATCCATGTTCATATCATACTTATACACATGTGATCTCAATTACCTAAGTTCAACGCAATGAAATGTCTGTTTAACATGTGAAACTGTGCTAAGCCAACTAACGGCAGTGTAATAGGCTGCATCCAGTCAAATATTTTGCTAATCTAAAAGCCATGTCTTTTGTGAGCCCTTCGTGAGGTTATGTCTTTGGTGAACCTTTCATGAGCTTATTTTAACGAGTTATGAAGTGGAGCTTGATCCTAAGAGCTATCCATGTTCATATCATACTTATACACATGTGATCTCAATTAGCTAAGTTCAACGCAATGAAATGTCTGTTTGACATGTGAAACTGTGCTAAGCCAACTAACGGCAGTGTAATAGGTTGCATCCAGTCCAATCTTCTGCTAATCTAAAAGCCTTGTCATTTTTGAGCTCTTCATGAGCTTATGTCTTTGGTAAACTTTGAATGAGCTTATTCTAACGAGTTATGAAATGAAGCTTGATCCTTAGAGCTATCCATGTTCATATCATACTTCTACACATGTGATCTCAATTAGCTAAGTTCAACGCAATGAAATGTCAGTTTGAAATGAGAAAGTGTGCTAAGCCAACTAACGGCGGTGTAATAGGTTGCATCTAGTCCAATCTTCTGCTAATATAAAAGCCATGTCTTTTGTGAACCCTTCATGAGCTTATGTCTTTGGTGAACCTTTCATGAGCTTATTCTAATGAGTTATGAAGTAGAGTTTGATCCTTAGAGCTATCCATGTTCATATCATACTTCTACACATGTGATCTCAATTAGCTAAGTTCAACGCAATGAAATATCTGTTTGACATGTGAAACTGTGCTAAGCAAGTTAACAGTAGTATAATAGGCTACATCAGTCCAATCTTCTGCTAATATAAAAGCCATGTCTTTTGTGAGCCCTTCATGAGCTTATGTCTTTGGAGAATCTTTCATGAGCATATTCTAACGAGTTATGAAGTGAAGCTTTATCCATAGAGCTATCCATGTTCATATCATACTTATACACATGTGATCTCAATTAGCTAAGTTCAACGCAACGAAATGTCTGTTTAACATGTGAAACTGTGCTAAGCCAACTAACGGCAGTGTAATAGGCTGCATCCAGTCCAATATTCTGTTAATCTAAAAGCCATGTCTTTTGTGAGCCCTTCGTGAGCTTATGTCTTTGGTGAACCTTTCATGAGCTTATTTTAACTAGTTATGAAGTGGAGCTTGATCCTAAGAGCTATCCATGTTCATATCATACTTCTATACATGTGATCTCAATTAGCTAAGTTCAACGTAATGAAATGTCTGTTTAACATGTAAAAGTGTGCTAAGCCAGTTAACAGCAGTGTAATAGGTTGCATCTAATCCAATCTTCTGCTAATATAAAAGCCATGTCTTTTGTGAGCCCTTCATGAGCTTATGTCTTTGGCAAATCTCTCATGAGCTTATTCTAACGAGTTATGAAGTGAAGCTTTATCCGTAGACCTATCCATGTTCATATCATACTTCTACACATGTGATCTCAATTAGCTAAGTTCAACGCAATGAAATGTCTGTTTGACATGTGAAACTGTGCTAAGCCAACTAACGGCAGTGTAATAGGTTGCATCCAGTCCAATCTTCTGCTAATCTAAAAGCCTTGTAATTTTTGAGCTCTTCATGAGCTTATGTCTTTGGTGAACCTTGAATGAGATTATTCTAACGAGTTATGAACTGGAGCTTGATCCTTAGAGCTATCCATGTTCATATCATACTTCTACACATGTGATCTCAATAAACTAAGTTCAACGCAATAAAATGTCTGTTTGACATGTGAAACTGTGCTAAACCAACTAACGGCAGTGTAATAGGTTGCATCCAGTCCAATCTTCTGCTAATCTAAAAGCCTTGTCGTTTTTGAGCTCTTCATGAGCTTATGTCTTTGGTAAACCTTGAATGAGCTTATTCTAACGAGTTATGAAATGAAGCTTGATCCTTAGAGCTATCCATGTTCATATCATACTTCTACACATGTGATCTCAATTAGCTAAGTTCAACGCAATGAAATGTCAGTTTGAAATGAGAAAGTGTGCTAAGCCAACTAACGGCGGTGTAAGAGGTTGCATCTAGTCCAATCTTCTGCTAATATAAAAGCCATGTCTTTTGTGAACCCTTCATGAGCTTATGTCTTTGGTGAACCTTTCATGAGCTTATTCTAATGAGTTATGAAGTAGAGTTTGATCCTTAGAGCTATCCATGTTCATACCATACTTCTACACATGTGATCTCAATTAGCTAAGTTCAACGCAATGAAATGTCTGTTTAACATGTGAAACTGTGCTAAGCCAACTAACGGCAGAGTAATAGGTTGCATCCAGTCCAATCTTCTGCTAATATAAAAGCCATGTCTTTTGTGAGCCCTTCATGAGCTTATGTCTTTGGCAAATCTCTCATGAGCTTATTCTAACGAGTTATGAAGTGAAGCTTTATCCGTAGAGCTATCCATGTTCATATCATACTTATACACATGTGATCTCAATTAGCTAAGTTCAACGCAATGAAATGTCTGTTTGACATGTGAAAGTGCGCTAAGCCAACTAACGGCAGTGTAATAGGTTGCATCCAGTCCAATCTTCTGCTAATCTAAAAGCCTTGTCATTTTTGAGCCCTTCATGAGCTTATGTCTTTGGTAAACCTTGAATGAGCTTATTCTAACGAGTTATGAAATGGAGCTTGATCCTAAGAGCTATCCATGTTCATATCATACTTATACACATGTGATCTCAATTAGCTGAGTTCAACGCAATGAAATGTCTGTTTGACATGTGAAACTGTGCTAAGCCAACTAACGGCAGTGTAATAGGTTGCATCCAGTCCAATCTTCTGCTAATCTAAAAGCCTTGTCATTTTTGAGCTCTTCATGAGCTTATGTCTTTGGTAAACTTTGAATGAGCTTATTCTAACGAGTTATGAAATGAAGCTTAATCCTTAGAGCTATCCATGTTCATATCATACTTCTACACATGTGATCTCAATTAGCTAAGTTCAACGCAATGAAATGTCAGTTTGAAATGAGAAAGTGTGCTAAGCCAACTAACGGCGGTGTAATAGGTTGCATCTAGTCCAATCTTCTGCTAATATAAAAGCCATGTCTTTTGTGAACCCTTCATGAGCTTATGTCTTTGGTGAACCTTTCATGAGCTTATTCTAATGAGTTATGAAGTAGAGTTTGATCCTTAGAGCTATCCATGTTCATATCATACTTCTACACATGTGATCTCAATTAGCTAAGTTCAACGCAATGAAATATCTGTTTGACATGTGAAACTGTGCTAAGCAAGTTAACAGTAGTATAATAGGCTACATCAGTCCAATCTTCTGCTAATATAAAAGCCATGTCTTTTGTGAGCCCTTCATGAGCTTATGTCTTTGGAGAATCTTTCATGAGCATATTCTAACGAGTTATGAAGTGAAGCTTTATCCATAGAGCTATCCATGTTCATATCATACTTATACACATGTGATCTCAATTAGCTAAGTTCAACGCAACGAAATGTCTGTTTAACATGTGAAACTGTGCTAAGCCAACTAACGGCAGTGTAATAGGCTGCATCCAGTCCAATATTCTGTTAATCTAAAAGCCATGTCTTTTGTGAGCCCTTCGTGAGCTTATGTCTTTGGTGAACCTTTCATGAGCTTATTTTAACTAGTTATGAAGTGGAGCTTGATCCTAAGAGCTATCCATGTTCATATCATACTTCTATACATGTGATCTCAATTAGCTAAGTTCAACGTAATGAAATGTCTGTTTAACATGTAAAAGTGTGCTAAGCCAGTTAACAGCAGTGTAATAGGTTGCATCTAATCCAATCTTCTGCTAATATAAAAGCCATGTCTTTTGTGAGCCCTTCATGAGCTTATGTCTTTGGCAAATCTCTCATGAGCTTATTCTAACGAGTTATGAAGTGAAGCTTTATCCGTAGACCTATCCATGTTCATATCATACTTCTACACATGTGATCTCAATTAGCTAAGTTCAACGCAATGAAATGTCTGTTTGACATGTGAAACTGTGCTAAGCCAACTAACGGCAGTGTAATAGGTTGCATCCAGTCCAATCTTCTGCTAATCTAAAAGCCTTGTAATTTTTGAGCTCTTCATGAGCTTATGTCTTTGGTGAACCTTGAATGAGATTATTCTAACGAGTTATGAACTGGAGCTTGATCCTTAGAGCTATCCATGTTCATATCATACTTCTACACATGTGATCTCAATAAACTAAGTTCAACGCAATAAAATGTCTGTTTGACATGTGAAACTGTGCTAAACCAACTAACGGCAGTGTAATAGGTTGCATCCAGTCCAATCTTCTGCTAATCTAAAAGCCTTGTCGTTTTTGAGCTCTTCATGAGCTTATGTCTTTGGTAAACCTTGAATGAGCTTATTCTAACGAGTTATGAAATGAAGCTTGATCCTTAGAGCTATCCATGTTCATATCATACTTCTACACATGTGATCTCAATTAGCTAAGTTCAACGCAATGAAATGTCAGTTTGAAATGAGAAAGTGTGCTAAGCCAACTAACGGCGGTGTAAGAGGTTGCATCTAGTCCAATCTTCTGCTAATATAAAAGCCATGTCTTTTGTGAACCCTTCATGAGCTTATGTCTTTGGTGAACCTTTCATGAGCTTATTCTAATGAGTTATGAAGTAGAGTTTGATCCTTAGAGCTATCCATGTTCATACCATACTTCTACACATGTGATCTCAATTAGCTAAGTTCAACGCAATGAAATGTCTGTTTAACATGTGAAACTGTGCTAAGCCAACTAACGGCAGAGTAATAGGTTGCATCCAGTCCAATCTTCTGCTAATATAAAAGCCATGTCTTTTGTGAGCCCTTCATGAGCTTATGTCTTTGGCAAATCTCTCATGAGCTTATTCTAACGAGTTATGAAGTGAAGCTTTATCCGTAGAGCTATCCATGTTCATATCATACTTATACACATGTGATCTCAATTAGGTAAGTTCAACGCAATGAAATGTCTGTTTGACATGTGAAAGTGCGCTAAGCCAACTAACGGCAGTGTAATAGGTTGCATCCAGTCCAATCTTCTGCTAATCTAAAAGCCTTGTCATTTTTGAGCCCTTCATGAGCTTATGTCTTTGGTAAACCTTGAATGAGCTTATTCTAACGAGTTATGAAATGGAGCTTGATCCTAAGAGCTATCCATGTTCATATCATACTTATACACATGTGATCTCAATTAGCTGAGTTCAACGCAATGAAATGTCTGTTTGACATGTGAAACTGTGCTAAGCCAACTAACGGCAGTGTAATAGGTTGCATCCAGTCCAATCTTCTGCTAATCTAAAAGCCTTGTCATTTTTGAGCTCTTCATGAGCTTATGTCTTTGGTAAACTTTGAATGAGCTTATTCTAACGAGTTATGAAATGAAGCTTAATCCTTAGAGCTATCCATGTTCATATCATACTTCTACACATGTGATCTCAATTAGCTAAGTTCAACGCAATGAAATGTCAGTTTGAAATGAGAAAGTGTGCTAAGCCAACTAACGGCGGTGTAATAGGTTGCATCTAGTCCAATCTTCTGCTAATATAAAAGCCATGTCTTTTGTGAACCCTTCATGAGCTTATGTCTTTGGTGAACCTTTCATGAGCTTATTCTAATGAGTTATGAAGTAGAGTTTGATCCTTAGAGCTATCCATGTTCATATCATACTTCTACACATGTGATCTCAATTAGCTAAGTTCAACGCAATGAAATATCTGTTTGACATGTGAAACTGTGCTAAGCAAGTTAACAGTAGTATAATAGGCTACATCAGTCCAATCTTCTGCTAATATAAAAGCCATGTCTTTTGTGAGCCCTTCATGAGCTTATGTCTTTGGAGAATCTTTCATGAGCATATTCTAACGAGTTATGAAGTGAAGCTTTATCCATAGAGCTATCCATGTTCATATCATACTTATACACATGTGATCTCAATTAGCTAAGTTCAACGCAACGAAATGTCTGTTTAACATGTGAAACTGTGCTAAGCCAACTAACGGCAGTGTAATAGGCTGCATCCAGTCCAATATTCTGTTAATCTAAAAGCCATGTCTTTTGTGAGCCCTTCGTGAGCTTATGTCTTTGGTGAACCTTTCATGAGCTTATTTTAACTAGTTATGAAGTGGAGCTTGATCCTAAGAGCTATCCATGTTCATATCATACTTCTATACATGTGATCTCAATTAGCTAAGTTCAACGTAATGAAATGTCTGTTTAACATGTAAAAGTGTGCTAAGCCAGTTAACAGCAGTGTAATAGGTTGCATCTAATCCAATCTTCTGCTAATATAAAAGCCATGTCTTTTGTGAGCCCTTCATGAGCTTATGTCTTTGGCAAATCTCTCATGAGCTTATTCTAACGAGTTATGAAGTGAAGCTTTATCCGTAGACCTATCCATGTTCATATCATACTTCTACACATGTGATCTCAATTAGCTAAGTTCAACGCAATGAAATGTCTGTTTGACATGTGAAACTGTGCTAAGCCAACTAACGGCAGTGTAATAGGTTGCATCCAGTCCAATCTTCTGCTAATCTAAAAGCCTTGTAATTTTTGAGCTCTTCATGAGCTTATGTCTTTGGTGAACCTTGAATGAGATTATTCTAACGAGTTATGAACTGGAGCTTGATCCTTAGAGCTATCCATGTTCATATCATACTTCTACACATGTGATCTCAATAAACTAAGTTCAACGCAATAAAATGTCTGTTTGACATGTGAAACTGTGCTAAACCAACTAACGGCAGTGTAATAGGTTGCATCCAGTCCAATCTTCTGCTAATCTAAAAGCCTTGTCGTTTTTGAGCTCTTCATGAGCTTATGTCTTTGGTAAACCTTGAATGAGCTTATTCTAACGAGTTATGAAATGAAGCTTGATCCTTAGAGCTATCCATGTTCATATCATACTTCTACACATGTGATCTCAATTAGCTAAGTTCAACGCAATGAAATGTCAGTTTGAAATGAGAAAGTGTGCTAAGCCAACTAACGGCGGTGTAAGAGGTTGCATCTAGTCCAATCTTCTGCTAATATAAAAGCCATGTCTTTTGTGAACCCTTCATGAGCTTATGTCTTTGGTGAACCTTTCATGAGCTTATTCTAATGAGTTATGAAGTAGAGTTTGATCCTTAGAGCTATCCATGTTCATATCATACTTCTACACATGTGATCTCAATTAGCTAAGTTCAACGCAATGAAATGTCTGTTTAACATGTGAAACTGTGCTAAGCCAACTAACGGCAGAGTAATAGGTTGCATCCAGTCCAATCTTCTGCTAATATAAAAGCCATGTCTTTTGTGAGCCCTTCATGAGCTTATGTCTTTGGCAAATCTCTCATGAGCTTATTCTAACGAGTTATGAAGTGAAGCTTTATCCGTAGAGCTATCCATGTTCATATCATACTTATACACATGTGATCTCAATTAGCTAAGTTCAACGCAATGAAATGTCTGTTTGACATGTGAAAGTGCGCTAAGCCAACTAACGGCAGTGTAATAGGTTGCATCCAGTCCAATCTTCTGCTAATCTAAAAGCCTTGTCATTTTTGAGCCCTTCATGAGCTTATGTCTTTGGTAAACCTTGAATGAGCTTATTCTAACGAGTTATGAAATGAAGCTTGATCCTTAGAGCTATCCATGTTCATATCATACTTCTACACATGTGATCTCAATTATCTAAGTTCAACGCAATAAAATGTATGTTTGACATGTGAAAGTGTTGTAAGCAAGTTAACAGCAATATAATAGGCTACATCAGTCCAATCTTCTGGTAATCTAAAAGCCATGTCTTTTGTGAGCCCTTCATGAGCTTATGTCTTTGGTAAACCTTGAATGAGCTTATTCTAACGAGTTATGAAATGGAGCTTGATCCTAAGAGCTATCCATGTTCATATCATACTTATACACATGTGATCTCAATTAGCTGAGTTCAACGCAATGAAATGTCTGTTTGACATGTGAAACTGTGCTAAGCCAACTAACGGCAGTGTAATAGGTTGCATCCAGTCCAATCTTCTGCTAATCTAAAAGCCTTGTCATTTTTGAGCTCTTCATGAGCTTATGTCTTTGGTAAACTTTGAATGAGCTTATTCTAACGAGTTATGAAATGAAGCTTAATCCTTAGAGCTATCCATGTTCATATCATACTTCTACACATGTGATCTCAATTAGCTAAGTTCAACGCAATGAAATGTCAGTTTGAAATGAGAAAGTGTGCTAAGCCAACTAACGGCGGTGTAATAGGTTGCATCTAGTCCAATCTTCTGCTAATATAAAAGCCATGTCTTTTGTGAACCCTTCATGAGCTTATGTCTTTGGTGAACCTTTCATGAGCTTATTCTAATGAGTTATGAAGTAGAGTTTGATCCTTAGAGCTATCCATGTTCATATCATACTTCTACACATGTGATCTCAATTAGCTAAGTTCAACGCAATGAAATATCTGTTTGACATGTGAAACTGTGCTAAGCAAGTTAACAGTAGTATAATAGGCTACATCAGTCCAATCTTCTGCTAATATAAAAGCCATGTCTTTTGTGAGCCCTTCATGAGCTTATGTCTTTGGAGAATCTTTCATGAGCATATTCTAACGAGTTATGAAGTGAAGCTTTATCCATAGAGCTATCCATGTTCATATCATACTTATACACATGTGATCTCAATTAGCTAAGTTCAACGCAACGAAATGTCTGTTTAACATGTGAAACTGTGCTAAGCCAACTAACGGCAGTGTAATAGGCTGCATCCAGTCCAATATTCTGTTAATCTAAAAGCCATGTCTTTTGTGAGCCCTTCGTGAGCTTATGTCTTTGGTGAACCTTTCATGAGCTTATTTTAACTAGTTATGAAGTGGAGCTTGATCCTAAGAGCTATCCATGTTCATATCATACTTCTATACATGTGATCTCAATTAGCTAAGTTCAACGTAATGAAATGTCTGTTTAACATGTAAAAGTGTGCTAAGCCAGTTAACAGCAGTGTAATAGGTTGCATCTAATCCAATCTTCTGCTAATATAAAAGCCATGTCTTTTGTGAGCCCTTCATGAGCTTATGTCTTTGGCAAATCTCTCATGAGCTTATTCTAACGAGTTATGAAGTGAAGCTTTATCCGTAGACCTATCCATGTTCATATCATACTTCTACACATGTGATCTCAATTAGCTAAGTTCAACGCAATGAAATGTCTGTTTGACATGTGAAACTGTGCTAAGCCAACTAACGGCAGTGTAATAGGTTGCATCCAGTCCAATCTTCTGCTAATCTAAAAGCCTTGTAATTTTTGAGCTCTTCATGAGCTTATGTCTTTGGTGAACCTTGAATGAGATTATTCTAACGAGTTATGAACTGGAGCTTGATCCTTAGAGCTATCCATGTTCATATCATACTTCTACACATGTGATCTCAATAAACTAAGTTCAACGCAATAAAATGTCTGTTTGACATGTGAAACTGTGCTAAACCAACTAACGGCAGTGTAATAGGTTGCATCCAGTCCAATCTTCTGCTAATCTAAAAGCCTTGTCGTTTTTGAGCTCTTCATGAGCTTATGTCTTTGGTAAACCTTGAATGAGCTTATTCTAACGAGTTATGAAATGAAGCTTGATCCTTAGAGCTATCCATGTTCATATCATACTTCTACACATGTGATCTCAATTAGCTAAGTTCAACGCAATGAAATGTCAGTTTGAAATGAGAAAGTGTGCTAAGCCAACTAACGGCGGTGTAAGAGGTTGCATCTAGTCCAATCTTCTGCTAATATAAAAGCCATGTCTTTTGTGAACCCTTCATGAGCTTATGTCTTTGGTGAACCTTTCATGAGCTTATTCTAATGAGTTATGAAGTAGAGTTTGATCCTTAGAGCTATCCATGTTCATATCATACTTCTACACATGTGATCTCAATTAGCTAAGTTCAACGCAATGAAATGTCTGTTTAACATGTGAAACTGTGCTAAGCCAACTAACGGCAGAGTAATAGGTTGCATCCAGTCCAATCTTCTGCTAATATAAAAGCCATGTCTTTTGTGAGCCCTTCATGAGCTTATGTCTTTGGCAAATCTCTCATGAGCTTATTCTAACGAGTTATGAAGTGAAGCTTTATCCGTAGAGCTATCCATGTTCATATCATACTTATACACATGTGATCTCAATTAGCTAAGTTCAACGCAATGAAATGTCTGTTTGACATGTGAAAGTGCGCTAAGCCAACTAACGGCAGTGTAATAGGTTGCATCCAGTCCAATCTTCTGCTAATCTAAAAGCCTTGTCATTTTTGAGCCCTTCATGAGCTTATGTCTTTGGTAAACCTTGAATGAGCTTATTCTAACGAGTTATGAAATGAAGCTTGATCCTTAGAGCTATCCATGTTCATATCATACTTCTACACATGTGATCTCAATTATCTAAGTTCAACGCAATAAAATGTATGTTTGACATGTGAAAGTGTTGTAAGCAAGTTAACAGCAATATAATAGGCTACATCAGTCCAATCTTCTGGTAATCTAAAAGCCATGTCTTTTGTGAGCCCTTTATGAGCTTATGTCTTTGGTGAACCTTTCATGAGCTTATTCTAACGAGTTATGAAGTGGAGCTTGATCCTTAGAGCTATCCATGTTCATATCATACTTCTACACATGTGATCTCAATTAGCTAAGTTCAACGCAATGAAATGTTAGTTTGAAATGAGAAAGTGTGCTAAGCCAACTAATGGTTGTGTAATAGGTGGAATCCAGTCCAATCTTCTACTAATATAAAAGCCATGTCTTTTGTGAGCCCTTCATGAGCTTATGTCTTTGGCGAATCTTTCATGAGCTTATTCTAACGAGTTATGAAATGAAGATTTATCCATAGAGCTATCCATGTTCATATCATACTTATACACATGTGATCTCAATTACCTAAGTTCAACGCAATGAAATGTCTGTTTAACATGTGAAACTGTGCTAAGCCAACTAACGGCAGTGTAATAGGCTGCATCCAGTCAAATATTTTGCTAATCTAAAAGCCATGTCTTTTGTGAGCCCTTCGTGAGGTTATGTCTTTGGTGAACCTTTCATGAGCTTATTTTAACGAGTTATGAAGTGGAGCTTGATCCTAAGAGCTATCCATGTTCATATCATACTTATACACATGTGATCTCAATTAGCTAAGTTCAACGCAATGAAATGTCTGTTTGACATGTGAAACTGTGCTAAGCCAACTAACGGCAGTGTAATAGGTTGCATCAAGTCCAATCTTCTGCTAATCTAAAAGCCTTGTCATTTTTGAGCTCTTCATGAGCTTATGTCTTTGGTAAACTTTGAATGAGCTTATTCTAACGAGTTATGAAATGAAGCTTGATCCTTAGAGCTATCCATGTTCATATCATACTTCTACACATGTGATCTCAATTAGCTAAGTTCAACGCAATGAAATGTCAGTTTGAAATGAGAAAGTGTGCTAAGCCAACTAACGGCGGTGTAATAGGTTGCATCTAGTCCAATCTTCTGCTAATATAAAAGCCATGTCTTTTGTGAACCCTTCATGAGCTTATGTCTTTGGTGAACCTTTCATGAGCTTATTCTAATGAGTTATGAAGTAGAGTTTGATCCTTAGAGTTATCCATGTTCATATCATACTTCTACACATGTGATCTCAATTAGCTAAGTTCAACGCAATGAAATGTCTGTTTAACATGTGAAACTGTGCTAAGCCAACTAACGGCAGTGTAATAGGTTGCATCCAGTCCAATCTTCTGCTAATATAAAAGCCATGTCTTTTGTGAGCCCTTCATGAGCTTATGTCTTTGGTAAACCTTGAATGAGCTTATTTTAACGAGTTATGAAGTGGAGCTTGATCCTAAGAGCTATCCATGTTCATATCATACTTATACACATGTGATCTCAATTAGCTAAGTTCAACGCAATGAAATGTCTGTTTGACATGTGAAACTGTGCTAAGCCAACTAACGGCAGTGTAATAGGTTGCATCCAGTCCAATCTTCTGCTAATCTAAAAGCCTTGTCATTTTTGAGCTCTTCATGAGCTTATGTCTTTGGTAAACTTTGAATGAGCTTATTCTAACGAGTTATGAAATGAAGCTTGATCCTTAGAGCTATCCATGTTCATATCATACTTCTACACATGTGATCTCAATTAGCTAAGTTCAACGCAATGAAATGTCTGTTTGAAATGAGAAAGTGTGCTAAGCCAACTAACGGCGGTGTAATAGGTTGCATCTAGTCCAATCTTCTGCTAATATAAAAGCCATGTCTTTTGTGAACCCTTCATGAGCTTATGTCTTTGGTGAACCTTTCATGAGCTTATTCTAATGAGTTATGAAGTAGAGTTTGATCCTTAGAGCGATCCATGTTCATATCATACTTCTACACATGTGATCTCAATTAGCTAAGTTCAACGCAATGAAATGTCTGTTTAACATGTGAAACTGTGCTAAGCCAACTAACGGCAGAGTAATAGGTTGCATCCAGTCCAATCTTCTGCTAATATAAAAGCCATGTCTTTTGTGAGCCCTTCATGAGCTTATGTCTTTGGCAAATCTCTCATGAGCTTATTCTAACGAGTTATGAAATGAAGCTTGATCCTTAGAGCTATCCATGTTCATATCATACTTCTACACATGTGATCTAAATTAGCTAGGTTCAACGCAATGAAATGTCTGTTTGAAATGAGAAAGTGTGCTAAGCCAACTAATGACGGTGTAATAGGTTGCATCCAGTCCAATCTTCTCCTAATCTAAAAGCCATGTCTTTTGTGAGCCCTTCATGAGATTATGTCTTTGGTGAACCTTTCATGAGCTTATTCTAACAAGTTATGAAGTGGAGCTTGATCCTTAGAGCTATCCATGTTCATATCATACTTCTACACATGTGATCTAAATTAGCTAAGTTCAACGCAATGAAATGTCAGTTTGAAATGAGAAAGTGTGCTAAGCCAACTAACGGCGGTGTAATAGGTTGCATCTAGTCCAATCTTCTGCTAATATAAAAGCCATGTCTTTTGTGAACCCTTCATGAGCTTATGTCTTTGGTGAACCTTTCATGAGCTTATTCTAATGAGTTATGAAGTAGAGTTTGATCCTTAGAGCTATCCATGTTCATATCATACTTCTACACATGTGATCTCAATTAGCTAAGTTCAACGCAATGAAATATCTGTTTGACATGTGAAACTGTGCTAAGCAAGTTAACAGTAGTATAATAGGCTACATCAGTCCAATCTTCTGCTAATATAAAAGCCATGTCTTTTGTGAGCCCTTCATGAGCTTATGTCTTTGGAGAATCTTTCATGAGCATATTCTAACGAGTTATGAAGTGAAGCTTTATCCATAGAGCTATCCATGTTCATATCATACTTATACACATGTGATCTCAATTAGCTAAGTTCAACGCAATGAAATGTCTGTTTAACATGTGAAACTGTGCTAAGCCAACTAACGGCAGTGTAATAGGCTGCATCCAGTCCAATATTCTGTTAATCTAAAAGCCATGTCTTTTGTGAGCCCTTCGTGAGCTTATGTCTTTGGTGAACCTTTCATGAGCTTATTTTAACGAGTTATGAAGTGGAGCTTGATCCTAAGAGCTATCCATGTTCATATCATACTTCTATACATGTGATCTCAATTAGCTAAGTTCAACGTAATGAAATGTCTGTTTAACATGTAAAAGTGTGCTAAGCCAGTTAACAGCAGTGTAATAGGTTGCATCTAATCCAATCTTCTGCTAATATAAAAGCCATGTCTTTTGTGAGCCCTTCATGAGCTTATGTCTTTGGCAAATCTCTCATGAGCTTATTCTAACGAGTTATGAAGTGAAGCTTTATCCGTAGAGCTATCCATGTTCATATCATACTTCTACACATGTGATCTCAATTAGCTAAGTTCAACGCAATGAAATGTCTGTTTGACATGTGAAACTGTGCTAAGCCAACTAACGGCAGTGTAATAGGTTGCATCCAGTCCAATCTTCTGCTAATCTAAAAGCCTTGTAATTTTTGAGCTCTTCATGAGCTTATGTCTTTGGTGAACCTTGAATGAGATTATTCTAACGAGTTATGAACTGGAGCTTGTACCTTAGAGCTATCCATGTTCATATCATACTTCTACACATGTGATCTCAATAAGCTAAGTTCAACGCAATGAAATGTCTGTTTGATATGTGAAACTGTGCTAAACCAACTAACGGCAGTGTAATAGGTTGCATCCAGTCCAATCTTCTGCTAATCTAAAAGCCTTGTCGTTTTTGAGCTCTTCATGAGCTTATGTCTTTGGTGAACCTTGAATGAGCTTATTCTAACGAGTTATGAAATGAAGCTTGATCCTTAGAGCTATCCATGTTCATATCATACTTCTACACATGTGATCTCAATTAGCTAAGTTCAACGCAATGAAATGTCAGTTTGAAATGAGAAAGTGTGCTAAGCCAACTAACGGCGGTGTAAGAGGTTGCATCTAGTCCAATCTTCTGCTAATATAAAAGCCATATCTTTTGTGAACCCTTCATGAGCTTATGTCTTTGGTGAACCTTTCATGAGCTTATTCTAATGAGTTATGAAGTAGAGTTTGATCCTTAGAGCTATCCATGTTCATATCATACTTCTACACATGTGATCTCAATTAGCTAAGTTCAACGCAATGAAATGTCTGTTTAACATGTGAAACTGTGCTAAGCCATCTAACGGCAGAGTAATAGGTTGCATCCAGTCCAATCTTCTGCTAATATAAAAGCCATGTCTTTTGTGAGCCCTTCATGAGCTTATGTCTTTGGCAAATCTCTCATGAGCTTATTCTAACGAGTTATGAAGTGAAGCTTTATCCGTAGAGCTATCCATGTTCATATCATACTTATACACATGTGATCTCAATTAGCTAAGTTCAACGCAATGAAATGTCTGTTTGACATGTGAAAGTGCGCTAAGCCAACTAACGGCAGTGTAATAGGTTGCATCCAGTCCAATCTTCTGCTAATCTAAAAGCCTTGTCATTTTTGAGCCCTTCATGAGCTTATGTCTTTGGTAAACCTTGAATGAGCTTATTCTAACGAGTTATGAAATGAAGCTTGATCCTTAGAGCTATCCATGTTCATATCATACTTCTACACATGTGATCTCAATTAGCTAAGTTCAACGCAATGAAATGTCAGTTTGAAATGAGAAAGTGTGCTAAGCCAACTAACGGCGGTGTAATAGGTTGCATCTAGTCCAATCTTCTGCTAATATAAAAGCCATGTCTTTTGTGAACCCTTCATGAGCTTATGTCTTTGGTGAACCTTTCATGAGCTTATTCTAATGAGTTATGAAGTAGAGTTTGATCCTTAGAGCTATCCATGTTCATATCATACTTCTACACATGTGATCTCAATTAGCTAAGTTCAACGCAATGAAATATCTGTTTGACATGTGAAACTGTGCTAAGCAAGTTAACAGTAGTATAATAGGCTACATCAGTCCAATCTTCTGCTAATATAAAAGCCATGTCTTTTGTGAGCCCTTCATGAGCTTATGTCTTTGGAGAATCTTTCATGAGCATATTCTAACGAGTTATGAAGTGAACCTTTATCCATAGAGCTATCCATGTTCATATCATACTTATACACATGTGATCTCAATTAGCTAAGTTCAACGCAATGAAATGTCTGTTTAACATGTGAAACTGTGCTAAGCCAACTAACGGCAGTGTAATAGGCTGCATCCAGTCAAATATTTTGCTAATCTAAAAGCCATGTCTTTTGTGAGCCCTTCGTGAGGTTATGTCTTTGGTGAACCTTTCATGAGCTTATTTTAACGAGTTATGAAGTGGAGCTTGATCCTAAGAGCTATCCATGTTCATATCATACTTATACACATGTGATCTCAATTAGCTAAGTTCAACGCAATGAAATGTCTGTTTGACATGTGAAACTGTGCTAAGCCAGTTAACAGCAGTGTAATAGGTTGCATCTAATCCAATCTTCTGCTAATATAAAAGCCATGTCTTTTGTGAGCCCTTCATGAGCTTATGTCTTTGGCAAATCTCTCATGAGCTTATTCTAACGAGTTATGAAGTGAAGCTTTATCCGTAGAGCTATCCATGTTCATATCATACTTCTACACATGTGATCTCAATTAGCTAAGTTCAACGCAATGAAATGTCTGTTTGACATGTGAAACTGTGCTAAGCCAACTAACGGCAGTGTAATAGGTTGCATCCAGTCCAATCTTCTGCTAATCTAAAAGCCTTGTAATTTTTGAGCTCTTCATGAGCTTATGTCTTTGGCAAATCTCTCATGAGCTTATTCTAACGAGTTATGAAGTGAAGCTTTATCCGTAGAGCTATCCATGTTCATATCATACTTCTACACATGTGATCTCAATTAGCTAAGTTCAACGCAATGAAATGTCTGTTTGACATGTGAAACTGTGCTAAGCCAACTAACGGCAGTGTAATAGGTTGCATCCAGTCCAATCTTCTGCTAATCTAAAAGCCTTGTAATTTTTGAGCTCTTCATGAGCTTATGTCTTTGGTGAACCTTGAATGAGATTATTCTAACGAGTTATGAACTGGAGCTTGTACCTTAGAGCTATCCATGTTCATATCATACTTCTACACATGTGATCTCAATAAGCTAAGTTCAACGCAATGAAATGTCTGTTTGATATGTGAAACTGTGCTAAACCAACTAACGGCAGTGTAATAGGTTGCATCCAGTCCAATCTTCTGCTAATCTAAAAGCCTTGTCGTTTTTGAGCTCTTCATGAGCTTATGTCTTTGGTAAACCTTGAATGAGCTTATTCTAACGAGTTATGAAATGAAGCTTGATCCTTAGAGCTATCCATGTTCATATCATACTTCTACACATGTGATCTCAATTAGCTAAGTTCAACGCAATGAAATGTCAGTTTGAAATGAGAAAGTGTGCTAAGCCAACTAACGGCGGTGTAAGAGGTTGCATCTAGTCCAATCTTCTGCTAATATAAAAGCCATATCTTTTGTGAACCCTTCATGAGCTTATGTCTTTGGTGAACCTTTCATGAGCTTATTCTAATGAGTTATGAAGTAGAGTTTGATCCTTAGAGCTATCCATGTTCATATCATACTTCTACACATGTGATCTCAATTAGCTAAGTTCAACGCAATGAAATGTCTGTTTAACATGTGAAACTGTGCTAAGCCATCTAACGGCAGAGTAATAGGTTGCATCCAGTCCAATCTTCTGCTAATATAAAAGCCATGTCTTTTGTGAGCCCTTCATGAGCTTATGTCTTTGGCAAATCTCTCATGAGCTTATTCTAACGAGTTATGAAGTGAAGCTTTATCCGTAGAGCTATCCATGTTCATATCATACTTATACACATGTGATCTCAATTAGCTAAGTTCAACGCAATGAAATGTCTGTTTGACATGTGAAAGTGCGCTAAGCCAACTAACGGCAGTGTAATAGGTTGCATCCAGTCCAATCTTCTGCTAATCTAAAAGCCTTGTCATTTTTGAGCCCTTCATGAGCTTATGTCTTTGGTAAACCTTGAATGAGCTTATTCTAACGAGTTATGAAATGAAGCTTGATCCTTAGAGCTATCCATGTTCATATCATACTTCTACACATGTGATCTCAATTAGCTAAGTTCAACGCAATGAAATGTCAGTTTGAAATGAGAAAGTGTGCTAAGCCAACTAACGGCGGTGTAATAGGTTGCATCTAGTCCAATCTTCTGCTAATATAAAAGCCATGTCTTTTGTGAACCCTTCATGAGCTTATGTCTTTGGTGAACCTTTCATGAGCTTATTCTAATGAGTTATGAAGTAGAGTTTGATCCTTAGAGCTATCCATGTTCATATCATACTTCTACACATGTGATCTCAATTAGCTAAGTTCAACGCAATGAAATATCTGTTTGACATGTGAAACTGTGCTAAGCAAGTTAACAGTAGTATAATAGGCTACATCAGTCCAATCTTCTGCTAATATAAAAGCCATGTCTTTTGTGAGCCCTTCATGAGCTTATGTCTTTGGAGAATCTTTCATGAGCATATTCTAACGAGTTATGAAGTGAAGCTTTATCCATAGAGCTATCCATGTTCATATCATACTTATACACATGTGATCTCAATTAGCTAAGTTCAACGCAATGAAATGTCTGTTTAACATGTGAAACTGTGCTAAGCCAACTAACGGCAGTGTAATAGGCTGCATCCAGTCCAATATTCTGTTAATCTAAAAGCCATGTCTTTTGTGAGCCCTTCGTGAGCTTATGTCTTTGGTGAACCTTTCATGAGCTTATTTTAACGAGTTATGAAGTGGAGCTTGATCCTAAGAGCTATCCATGTTCATATCATACTTCTATACATGTGATCTCAATTAGCTAAGTTCAACGTAATGAAATGTCTGTTTAACATGTAAAAGTGTGCTAAGCCAGTTAACAGCAGTGTAATAGGTTGCATCTAATCCAATCTTCTGCTAATATAAAAGCCATGTCTTTTGTGAGCCCTTCATGAGCTTATGTCTTTGGCAAATCTCTCATGAGCTTATTCTAACGAGTTATGAAGTGAAGCTTTATCCGTAGAGCTATCCATGTTCATATCATACTTCTACACATGTGATCTCAATTAGCTAAGTTCAACGCAATGAAATGTCTGTTTGACATGTGAAACTGTGCTAAGCCAACTAACGGCAGTGTAATAGGTTGCATCCAGTCCAATCTTCTGCTAATCTAAAAGCCTTGTAATTTTTGAGCTCTTCATGAGCTTATGTCTTTGGTAAACCTTGAATGAGCTTATTCTAACGAGTTATGAAATGAAGCTTGATCCTTAGAGCTATCCATGTTCATATCATACTTCTACACATGTGATCTCAATTAGCTAAGTTCAACGCAATGAAATGTCAGTTTGAAATGAGAAAGTGTGCTAAGCCAACTAACGGCGGTGTAATAGGTTGCATCTAGTCCAATCTTCTGCTAATATAAAAGCCATGTCTTTTGTGAACCCTTCATGAGCTTATGTATTTGGTGAACCTTTCATGAGCTTATTCTAATGAGTTATGAAGTAGAGTTTGATCCTTAGAGCTATCCATGTTCATATCATACTTCTACACATGTGATCTCAATTAGCTAAGTTCAACGCAATGAAATATCTGTTTGACATGTGAAACTGTGCTAAGCAAGTTAACAGTAGTATAATAGGCTACATCAGTCCAATCTTCTGCTAATATAAAAGCCATGTCTTTTGTGAGCCCTTCATGAGCTTATGTCTTTGGAGAATCTTTCATGAGCATATTCTAACGAGTTATGAAGTGAAGCTTTATCCATAGAGCTATCCATGTTCATATCATACTTATACACATGTGATCTCAATTAGCTAAGTTCAACGCAATGAAATGTCTGTTTAACATGTGAAACTGTGCTAAGCCAACTAACGGCAGTGTAATAGGCTGCATCCAGTCCAATATTCTGTTAATCTAAAAGCCATGTCTTTTGTGAGCCCTTCGTGAGCTTATGTCTTTGGTGAACCTTTCATGAGCTTATTTTAACGAGTTATGAAGTGGAGCTTGATCCTAAGAGCTATCCATGTTCATATCATACTTCTATACATGTGATCTCAATTAGCTAAGTTCAACGTAATGAAATGTCTGTTTAACATGTAAAAGTGTGCTAAGCCAGTTAACAGCAGTGTAATAGGTTGCATCTAATCCAATCTTCTGCTAATATAAAAGCCATGTCTTTTGTGAGCCCTTCATGAGCTTATGTCTTTGGCAAATCTCTCATGAGCTTATTCTAACGAGTTATGAAGTGAAGCTTTATCCGTAGAGCTATCCATGTTCATATCATACTTCTACACATGTGATCTCAATTAGCTAAGTTCAACGCAATGAAATGTCTGTTTGACATGTGAAACTGTGCTAAGCCAACTAACGGCAGTGTAATAGGTTGCATCCAGTCCAATCTTCTGCTAATCTAAAAGCCTTGTAATTTTTAAGCTCTTCATGAGCTTATGTCTTTGGTAAACCTTGAATGAGCTTATTCTAACGAGTTATGAAATGAAGCTTGATCCTTAGAGCTATCCATGTTCATATCATACTTCTACACATGTGATCTCAATTAGCTAAGTTCAACGCAATGAAATGTCAGTTTGAAATGAGAAAGTGTGCTAAGCCAACTAACGGCGGTGTAATAGGTTGCATCTAGTCCAATCTTCTGCTAATATAAAAGCCATGTCTTTTGTGAACCCTTCATGAGCTTATGTATTTGGTGAACCTTTCATGAGCTTATTCTAATGAGTTATGAAGTAGAGTTTGATCCTTAGAGCTATCCATGTTCATATCATACTTCTACACATGTGATCTCAATTAGCTAAGTTCAACGCAATGAAATATCTGTTTGACATGTGAAACTGTGCTAAGCAAGTTAACAGTAGTATAATAGGCTACATCAGTCCAATCTTCTGCTAATATAAAAGCCATGTCTTTTGTGAGCCCTTCATGAGCTTATGTCTTTGGAGAATCTTTCATGAGCATATTCTAACGAGTTATGAAGTGAAGCTTTATCCATAGAGCTATCCATGTTCATATCATACTTATACACATGTGATCTCAATTAGCTAAGTTCAACGCAATGAAATGTCTGTTTAACATGTGAAACTGTGCTAAGCCAACTAACGGCAGTGTAATAGGCTGCATCCAGTCCAATATTCTGTTAATCTAAAAGCCATGTCTTTTGTGAGCCCTTTGTGAGCTTATGTCTTTGGTGAACCTTTCATGAGCTTATTTTAACGAGTTATGAAGTGGAGCTTGATCCTAAGAGCTATCCATGTTCATATCATACTTCTATACATGTGATCTCAATTAGCTAAGTTCAACGTAATGAAATGTCTGTTTAACATGTAAAAGTGTGCTAAGCCAGTTAACAGCAGTGTAATAGGTTGCATCTAATCCAATCTTCTGCTAATATAAAAGCCATGTCTTTTGTGAGCCCTTCATGAGCTTATGTCTTTGGCAAATCTCTCATGAGCTTATTCTAACGAGTTATGAAGTGAAGCTTTATCCGTAGAGCTATCCATGTTCATATCATACTTCTACACATGTGATCTCAATTAGCTAAGTTCAACGCAATGAAATGTCTGTTTGACATGTGAAACTGTGCTAAGCCAACTAACGGCAGTGTAATAGGTTGCATCCAGTCCAATCTTCTGCTAATCTAAAAGCCTTGTAATTTTTGAGCTCTTCATGAGCTTATGTCTTTGGTGAACCTTGAATGAGATTATTCTAACGAGTTATGAACTGGAGCTTGTACCTTAGAGCTATCCATGTTCATATCATACTTCTACACATGTGATCTCAATAAGCTAAGTTCAACGCAATGAAATGTCTGTTTGATATGTGAAACTGTGCTAAACCAACTAACGGCAGTGTAATAGGTTGCATCCAGTCCAATCTTCTGCTAATCTAAAAGCCTTGTCGTTTTTGAGCTCTTCATGAGCTTATGTCTTTGGTAAACCTTGAATGAGCTTATTCTAACGAGTTATGAAATGAAGCTTGATCCTTAGAGCTATCCATGTTCATATCATACTTCTACACATGTGATCTCAATTAGCTAAGTTCAACGCAATGAAATGTCAGTTTGAAATGAGAAAGTGTGCTAAGCCAACTAACGGCGGTGTAAGAGGTTGCATCTAGTCCAATCTTCTGCTAATATAAAAGCCATGTCTTTTGTGAACCCTTCATGAGCTTATGTCTTTGGTGAACCTTTCATGAGCTTATTCTAACGAGTTATGAAGTGAAGCTTTATCCATAGAGCTATCCATGTTCATATCATACTTATACACATGTGATCTCAATTACCTAAGTTCAACGCAATGAAATGTCTGTTTAACATGTGAAACTGTGCTAAGCCAACTAACGGCAGTGTAATAGGCTGCATCCAGTCCAATCTTCTGCTAATATAAAAGCCATGTCTTTTGTGAGCCCTTCATGAGCTTATGTCTTTGGCAAATCTCTCATGAGCTTATTCTAACGAGTTATGAAGTGAAGCTTTATCCGTAGAGCTATCCATGTTCATATCATACTTATACACATGTGATCTCAATTAGCTAAGTTCAACGCAATGAAATGTCTGTTTGACATGTGAAAGTGCGCTAAGCCAACTAACGGCAGTGTAATAGGTTGCATCCAGTCCAATCTTCTGCTAATCTAAAAGCCTTGTCATTTTTGAGCCCTTCATGAGCTTATGTCTTTGGTAAACCTTGAATGAGCTTATTCTAACGAGTTATGAAATGAAGCTTGATCCTTAGAGCTATCCATGTTCATATCATACTTCTACACATGTGATCTCAATTAGCTAAGTTCAACGCAATGAAATGTCAGTTTGAAATGAGAAAGTGTGCTAAGCCAACTAACGGCGGTGTAATAGGTTGCATCTAGTCCAATCTTCTGCTAATATAAAAGCCATGTCTTTTGTGAACCCTTCATGAGCTTATGTCTTTGGTGAACCTTTCATGAGCTTATTCTAATGAGTTATGAAGTAGAGTTTGATCCTTAGAGCTATCCATGTTCATATCATACTTCTACACATGTGATCTCAATTAGCTAAGTTCAACGCAATGAAATATCTGTTTGACATGTGAAACTGTGCTAAGCAAGTTAACAGTAGTGTAATAGGTTGCATCCAGTCCAATCTTCTGCTAATATAAAAGCCATGTCTTTTGTGAGCCCTTCATGAGCTTATGTCTTTGGCAAATCTCTCATGAGCTTATTCTAACGAGTTATGAAGTGAAGCTTTATCCGTAGAGCTATCCATGTTCATATCATACTTCTACACATGTGATCTCAATTAGCTAAGTTCAACGCAATGAAATGTCTGTTTGACATGTGAAACTGTGCTAAGCCAACTAACGGCAGTGTAATAGGTTGCATCCAGTCCAATCTTCTGCTAATCTAAAAGCCTTGTAATTTTTGAGCTCTTCATGAGCTTATGTCTTTGGTGAACCTTGAATGAGATTATTCTAACGAGTTATGAACTGGAGCTTGTACCTTAGAGCTATCCATGTTCATATCATACTTCTACACATGTGATCTCAATTAGCTAAGTTCAACGCAATGAAATGTCAGTTTGAAATGAGAAAGTGTGCTAAGCCAACTAACGGCGGTGTAAGAGGTTGCATCTAGTCCAATCTTCTGCTAATATAAAAGCCATGTCTTTTGTGAACCCTTCATGAGCTTATGTCTTTGGTGAACCTTTCATGAGCTTATTCTAATGAGTTATGAAGTAGAGTTTGATCCTTAGAGCTATCCATGTTCATATCATACTTCTACACATGTGATCTCAATTAGCTAAGTTCAACGCAATGAAATGTCTGTTTAACATGTGAAACTGTGCTAAGCCAACTAACGGCAGAGTAATAGGTTGCATCCAGTCCAATCTTCTGCTAATATAAAAGCCATGTCTTTTGTGAGCCCTTCATGAGCTTATGTCTTTGGCAAATCTCTCATGAGCTTATTCTAACGAGTTATGAAGTGAAGCTTTATCCGTAGAGCTATCCATGTTCATATCATACTTATACACATGTGATCTCAATTAGCTAAGTTCAACGCAATGAAATGTCTGTTTGACATGTGAAAGTGCGCTAAGCCAACTAACGGCAGTGTAATAGGTTGCATCCAGTCCAATCTTCTGCTAATCTAAAAGCCTTGTCATTTTTGAGCCCTTCATGAGCTTATGTCTTTGGTAAACCTTGAATGAGCTTATTCTAACGAGTTATGAAATAAAGCTTGATCCTTAGAGCTATCCATGTTCATATCATACTTCTACACATGTGATCTCAATTATCTAAGTTCAACGCAATAAAATGTATGTTTGACATGTGAAAGTGTTGTAAGCAAGTTAACAGCAATATAATAGGCTACATCAGTCCAATCTTCTGGTAATCTAAAAGCCATGTCTTTTGTGAGCCCTTTATGAGCTTATGTGTTTGGTGAACCTTTCATGAGCTTATTCTAACGAGTTATGAAGTGGAGCTTGATCCTTAGAGCTATCCATGTTCATATCATACTTCTACACATGTGATCTCAATTAGCTAAGTTCAACGCAATGAAATGTTAGTTTGAAATGAGAAAGTGTGCTAAGCCAACTAATGGTTGTGTAATAGGTGGAATCCAGTCAAATCTTCTGCTAATATAAAAGCCATGTCTTTTGTGAGCCCTTCATGAGCTTATGTCTTTGGCGAATCTTTCATGAGCTTATTCTAACGAGTTATGAAATGAAGATTTATCCATAGAGCTATCCATGTTCATATCATACTTATACACATGTGATCTCAATTACCTAAGTTCAACGCAATGAAATGTCTGTTTAACATGTGAAACTGTGCTAAGCCAACTAACGGCAGTGTAATAGGCTGCATCCAGTCAAATATTTTGCTAATCTAAAAGCCATGTCTTTTGTGAGCCCTTCGTGAGGTTATGTCTTTGGTGAACCTTTCATGAGCTTATTTTAACGAGTTATGAAGTGGAGCTTGATCCTAAGAGCTATCCATGTTCATATCATACTTATACACATGTGATCTCAATTAGCTAAGTTCAACGCAATGAAATGTCTGTTTGACATGTGAAACTGTGCTAAGCCAACTAACGGCAGTGTAATAGGTTGCATCCAGTCCAATCTTCTGCTAATCTAAAAGCCTTGTCATTTTTGAGCTCTTCATGAGCTTATGTCTTTGGTAAACTTTGAATGAGCTTATTCTAACGAGTTATGAAATGAAGCTTGATCCTTAGAGCTATCCATGTTCATATCATACTTCTACACATGTGATCTCAATTAGCTAAGTTCAACGCAATGAAATGTCAGTTTGAAATGAGAAAGTGTGCTAAGCCAACTAACGGCGGTGTAATAGGTTGCATCTAGTCCAATCTTCTGCTAATATAAAAGCCATGTCTTTTGTGAACCCTTCATGAGCTTATGTCTTTGGTGAACCTTTCATGAGCTTATTCTAATGAGTTATGAAGTAGAGTTTGATCCTTAGAGCTATCCATGTTCATATCATACTTCTACACATGTGATCTCAATTAGCTAAGTTCAACGCAATGAAATGTCTGTTTAACATGTAAAAGTGTGCTAAGCCAGTTAACAGCAGTGTAATAGGCTGCATCCAGTCAAATATGTTGCTAATCTAAAAGTCATGTCTTTTGTGAGCCCTTCGTGAGCTTATGTCTTTGGTGAACCTTTCATGAGCTTATTTTAACGAGTTATGAAGTGGAGCTTGATCCTAAGAGCTATCCATGTTCATATCATACTTCTACACATGTGATCTCAATTAGCTAAGTTCAACGCAATGAAATGTCTGTTTGACATGTGAAACTGTGCTAAGCCAACTAACGGCAGTGTAATAGGTTGCATCCAGTCCAATCTTCTGCTAATCTAAAAGCCTTGTCATTTTTGAGCTCTTCATGAGCTTATGTCTTTGGTAAACCTTGAATGAGCTTATTCTAACGAGTTATGAAATGAAGCTTGATCCTTAGAGCTATCCATGTTCATATCATACTTCTACACATGTGATCTCAATTAGCTAAGTTCAACGCAATGAAATGTCAGTTTGAAATGAGAAAGTGTGCTAAGCCAACTAACGGCGGTGTAATAGGTTGCATCTAGTCCAATCTTCTGCTAATATAAAAGCCATGTCTTTTGTGAACCCTTCATGAGCTTATGTCTTTGGTGAACCTTTCATGAGCTTATTCTAATGAGTTATGAAGTAGAGTTTGATCCTTAGAGTTATCCATGTTCATATCATACTTCTACACATGTGATCTCAATTAGCTAAGTTCAACGCAATGAAATGTCTGTTTAACATGTGAAACTGTGCTAAGCCAACTAACGGCAGTGTAATAGGTTGCATCCAGTCCAATCTTCTGCTAATCTAAAAGCCTTGTCATATTTGAGCTCTTCATGAGCTTATGTCTTTGGTAAACCTTGAATGAGCTTATTCTAACGAGTTATGAAATGAAGCTTGATCCTTAGAGCTATCCATGTTCATATCATACTTCTACACATGTGATCTCAATTAGCTAAGTTCAACGCAATGAAATGTCTGTTTGACATGTGAAACTGTGCTAAGCCAACTAACGGCAGTATAATAGGCTACATCACTCTAATCTTCTGCTAAACTAAAAGCCATGTCTTTTGTGAGCCCTTCATGAGCTTATGTCTTTGGTGAACCTTTCATGAGCTTATTCTAACGAGTTATGAAGTGGAGCTTGATCCTTAGAGCTATCCATGTTCATATCATACTTCTACACATGTGATCTCAATTAGCTAAGTTCAACGCAATGAAATGTCTGTTTAATATGTGAAACTGTGCTAACCAACTAACGGCAGTGTAATAGGTTGCATTCAGTCCAATCTTCTGCTAATATAAAAGCCATGTCTTTTGTGAGCCCTTCATGAGCTTATGTCTTTGGCGAATCTTTCATGAGCTTATTCTAACGAGTTATGAAGTGAAGATTTATCCATATTTATATCATACTTATACACATGTGATCTCAATTAGCTAAGTTCAACGCAATGAAATGTCTGTTTAACATGTGAAACTGTGCTAAGCCAACTAACGGCAGTGTAATAGGCTGCATCCAGTCCAATATTTTGCTAATCTAAAAGCCATGTCTTTTGTGGGCCCTTTATGAGCTTATGTCTTTGGTGAACATTTCATGAGCTTATTTTAACGAGTTATGAAGTGGAGCTTGATCCTAAGAGCTATCCATGTTCATATCATACTTATACACATGTGATCTCAATTAGCTAAGTTCAACGCAATGAAATGTCTGTTTGACATGTGAAACTGTGCTAAACCAACTAACGGCAGTGTAATAGGTTGCATCCAGTCCAATCTTCTGCTAATCTAAAAGCCTTGTCATTTTTGAGCTCTTCATGAGCTTATGTCTTTAGTAAACCTTGAATGAGCTTATTCTAACGAGTTATGAAATGAAGCTTGATCCTTAGAGCTATCCATGTTCATATCATACTTCTACACATGTGATCTCAATTAGCTAAGTTCAACGCAATGAAATGTCTGTTTGACATGTGTGCTAAGCCAACTAACGGCAGTATAATAGGCTACATCAGTCTAATCTTCTGCTAATCTAAAAGTCATGTCTTTTGTGAGCCCTTCATGAGCTTATGTCTTTGGTGAACCTTTCATGAGCTTATTCTAACGAGTTATGAAGTGGAGCTTGATCCTTAGAGCTATCCATGTTCATATCATACTTCTACACATGTGATCTCAATTAGCTAAGTTCAACGCAATGAAATGTCTGTTTAATATGTGAAACTGTGCTAACCAACTAACGGCAGTGTAATAGGTTGCATTCAGTCCAATCTTCTGCTAATATAAAAGCCATGTCTTTTGTGAGCCCTTCATGAGCTTATGTCTTTGGCGAATCTTTCATGAGCTTATTCTAACGAGTTATGAAGTGAAGATTTATCCATAGAGCTATCCATGTTCATATCATACTTATACACATGTGATCTCAATTAGCTAAGTTCAACGCAATGAAATGTCTGTTTAACATGTGAAACTGTGCTAAGCCAACTAACGGCAGTGTAATAGGCTGCATCCAGTCCAATATTTTGCTAATCTAAAAGCCATGTCTTTTGTGAGCCTTTCATGAGCTTATGTCTTTGGCAAATCTTTCATGAGCTTATTCTAACGAGTTATGAAGTGAAGCTTTATCCGTAGAGCTATCCATGTTCATATCATACTTCTACACATGTGATCTCAATTAGCTAAGTTCAACACAATGAAATGTCAGTTTGAAATGAGAAAGTGTGCTAAGCCAACTAACGGCGGTGTAAGAGGTTGCATCTAGTCCAATCTTCTGCTAATATAAAAGCCATGTCTTTTGTGAACCCTTCATGAGCTTATGTCTTTGGTGAACCTTTCATGAGCTTATTCTAATGAGTTATGAAGTAGAGTTTGATCCTTAGAGCTATCCATGTTCATATCATACTTCTACACATGTGATCTCAATTAGCTAAGTTCAACGCAATGAAATGTCTGTTTAACATGTAAAAGTGTGCTAAGCCAGTTAACAGCAGTGTAATAGGCTGCATCCAGTCAAATATGTTGCTAATCTAAAAGTCATGTCTTTTGTGAGCCCTTCGTGAGCTTATGTCTTTGGTGAACCTTTCATGAGCTTATTTTAACGAGTTATGAAGTGGAGCTTGATCCTAAGAGCTATCCATGTTCATATCATACTTCTACACATGTGATCTCAATTAGCTAAGTTCAACGCAATGAAATGTCTGTTTGACATGTGAAACTGTGCTAAGCCAACTAACGGCAGTGTAATAGGTTGCATCCAGTCCAATCTTCTGCTAATCTAAAAGCCTTGTCATTTTTGAGCTCTTCATGAGCTTATGTCTTTGGTAAACCTTGAATGAGCTTATTCTAACGAGTTATGAAATGAAGCTTGATCCTTAGAGCTATCCATGTTCATATCATACTTCTACACATGTGATCTCAATTAGCTAAGTTCAACGCAATGAAATGTCAGTTTGAAATGAGAAAGTGTGCTAAGCCAACTAACGGCGGTGTAATAGGTTGCATCTAGTCCAATCTTCTGCTAATATAAAAGCCATGTCTTTTGTGAACCCTTCATGAGCTTATGTCTTTGGTGAACCTTTCATGAGCTTATTCTAATGAGTTATGAAGTAGAGTTTGATCCTTAGAGTTATCCATGTTCATATCATACTTCTACACATGTGATCTCAATTAGCTAAGTTCAACGCAATGAAATGTCTGTTTAACATGTGAAACTGTGCTAAGCCAACTAACGGCAGTGTAATAGGTTGCATCCAGTCCAATCTTCTGCTAATCTAAAAGCCTTGTCATATTTGAGCTCTTCATGAGCTTATGTCTTTGGTAAACCTTGAATGAGCTTATTCTAAGGAGTTATGAAATGAAGCTTGATCCTTAGAGCTATCCATGTTCATATCATACTTCTACACATGTGATCTCAATTAGCTAAGTTCAACGCAATGAAATGTCTGTTTGACATGTGAAACTGTGCTAAGCCAACTAACGGCAGTATAATAGGCTACATCACTCTAATCTTCTGCTAATCTAAAAGCCATGTCTTTTGTGAGCCCTTCATGAGCTTATGTCTTTGGTGAACCTTTCATGAGCTTATTCTAACGAGTTATGAAGTGGAGCTTGATCCTTAGAGCTATCCATGTTCATATCATACTTCTACACATGTGATCTCAATTAGCTAAGTTCAACGCAATGAAATGTCTGTTTAATATGTGAAACTGTGCTAACCAACTAACGGCAGTGTAATAGGTTGCATTCAGTCCAATCTTCTGCTAATATAAAAGCCATGTCTTTTGTGAGCCCTTCATGAGCTTATGTCTTTGGCGAATCTTTCATGAGCTTATTCTAACGAGTTATGAAGTGAAGATTTATCCATATTTATATCATACTTATACACATGTGATCTCAATTAGCTAAGTTCAACGCAATGAAATGTCTGTTTAACATGTGAAACTGTGCTAAGCCAACTAACGGCAGTGTAATAGGCTGCATCCAGTCCAATATTTTGCTAATCTAAAAGCCATGTCTTTTGTGGGCCCTTTATGAGCTTATGTCTTTGGTGAACATTTCATGAGCTTATTTTAACGAGTTATGAAGTGGAGCTTGATCCTAAGAGCTATCCATGTTCATATCATACTTATACACATGTGATCTCAATTAGCTAAGTTCAACGCAATGAAATGTCTGTTTGACATGTGAAACTGTGCTAAACCAACTAACGGCAGTGTAATAGGTTGCATCCAGTCCAATCTTCTGCTAATCTAAAAGCCTTGTCATTTTTAAGCTCTTCATGAGCTTATGTCTTTAGTAAACCTTGAATGAGCTTATTCTAACGAGTTATGAAATGAAGCTTGATCCTTAGAGCTATCCATGTTCATATCATACTTCTACACATGTGATCTCAATTAGCTAAGTTCAACGCAATGAAATGTCTGTTTGACATGTGTGCTAAGCCAACTAACGGCAGTATAATAGGCTACATCAGTCTAATCTTCTGCTAATCTAAAAGTCATGTCTTTTGTGAGCCCTTCATGAGCTTATGTCTTTGGTGAACCTTTCATGAGCTTATTCTAACGAGTTATGAAGTGGAGCTTGATCCTTAGAGCTATCCATGTTCATATCATACTTCTACACATGTGATCTCAATTAGCTAAGTTCAACGCAATGAAATGTCTGTTTAATATGTGAAACTGTGCTAACCAACTAACGGCAGTGTAATAGGTTGCATTCAGTCCAATCTTCTGCTAATATAAAAGCCATGTCTTTTGTGAGCCCTTCATGAGCTTATGTCTTTGGCGAATCTTTCATGAGCTTATTCTAACGAGTTATGAAGTGAAGATTTATCCATAGAGCTATCCATGTTCATATCATACTTATACACATGTGATCTCAATTAGCTAAGTTCAACGCAATGAAATGTCTGTTTAACATGTGAAACTGTGCTAAGCCAACTAACGGCAGTGTAATAGGCTGCATCCAGTCCAATATTTTGCTAATCTAAAAGCCATGTCTTTTGTGAGCCCTTCATGAGCTTATGTCTTTGGCAAATCTTTCATGAGCTTATTCTAACGAGTTATGAAGTGAAGCTTTATCCGTAGAGCTATCCATGTTCATATCATACTTCTACACATGTGATCTCAATTAGCTAAGTTCAACACAATGAAATGTCAGTTTGAAATGAGAAAGTGTGCTAAGCCAACTAACGGCGGTGTAAGAGGTTGCATCTAGTCCAATCTTCTGCTAATATAAAAGCCATGTCTTTTGTGAACCCTTCATGAGCTTATGTCTTTGGTGAACCTTTCATGAGCTTATTCTAATGAGTTATGAAGTAGAGTTTGATCCTTAGAGCTATCCATGTTCATATCATACTTCTACACATGTGATCTTAATTAGCTAAGTTCAACGCAATGAAATGTCTGTTTAACATGTAAACGTGTGCTAAGCCAGTTAACAGCAGTGTAATAGGTTGCATCTAGTCCAATCTTCTGCTAATATAAAAGCCATGTCTTTTGTGAGCCCTTCATGAGCTTATGTCTTTGGCAAATCTCTCATGAGCTTATTCTAACGAGTTATGAAGTGAAGCTTTATCCGTAGAGCTATCCATGTTCATATCATACTTCTACACATGTGATCTCAATTAGCTAAGTTCAACGCAATGAAATGTCTATTTGACATGTGAAACTGTGCTAAACCAACTAACGGCAGTGTAATAGGTTGCATCCAGTCCAATCTTCTGCTAATCTAAAAGCCTTGTCATTTTTGAGCTCTTCATGAGCTTATGTCTTTGGTAAACCTTGAATGAGCTTATTCTAACGAGTTATGAAATGAAGCTTGATCCTTAGACCTATCCATGTTCATATCATACTTCTACACATGTGATCTCAATTAGCTAAGTTCAAGGCAATGAAATGTCAGTTTGAAATGAGAAAGTGTGCTAAGCCAACTAACGGCGGTGTAATAGGTTGCATCTAGTCCAATCTTCTGCTAATATAAAAGCCATGTCTTTTGTGAACCCTTCATGAGCTTATGTCTTTGGTGAACCTTTCATGAGCTTATTCTAATGAGTTATGAAGTAGAGTTTGATCCTTAGAGCTATCCATGTTCATATCATACTTCTACACATGTGATCTCAATTAGCTAAGTTCAACGCAATGAAATGTCTGTTTAACATGTGAAACTGTGCTAAGCCAACTAACGGCAGTGTAATAGGTTGCATCCAGTCCAATCTTCTGCTAATATAAAAGCCATGTCATTTGTGAGCCCTTCATGAGCTTATGTCTTTGGCAAATCTCTCATGAGCTTATTCTAACGAGTTATGAAGTGAAGCTTTATCCGTAGAGCTATCCATGTTCATATCATACTTCTACACATGTGATCTCAATTAGCTAAGTTCAACGCAATGAAATGTCTGTTTTACATGTGAAACTGTGCTAAGCCAACTAACGGTAGTGTAATAGGTTGCATCCAGTCCAATCTTCTCCTAATCTAAAAGCCTTGTAATTTTTGAGGTCTTCATGAGCTTATGTCTTTGGTGAACCTTGAATGAGATTATTCTAACGAGTTATGAACTGGAGCTTGATCCTTAGAGCTATCCATGTTCATATCATACTTCTACACATGTGATCTCAATTAGCTAAGTTCAACGCAATGAAATGTCTGTTTGACATGTGAAACTGTGCTAAGCCAACTAACGGCAGTATAATAGGCTACATCAGTCTAATCTTCTGCTAATCTAAAAGCCATGTCTTTTGTGAGCCCTTCATGAGCTTATGTCTTTGGTGAACCTTTCATAAGCTTATTCTAACGAGTTATGAAGTGGAGCTTGATCCTTAGAGCTATCCATGTTCATATCATACTTCTACACATGTGATCTCAATTAGCTAAGTAAAACGCAATAAAATGTCTGTTTGACATGTGAAAGTGTTGTAAGCAAGTTAACAACAGTATAATAGGCTACATCAGTCCAATCTTCTGCTAATCTAAAAGCCATGTCTTTTGTGAGCCCTTCATGAGCTTATGTCTTTGGTGAACCTTTCATGAGCTTATTCTAACGAGTTATGAAGTGGAGCTTGATCCTTAGAGCTATCCATGTTCATATCATACTTCTACACATGTGATCTCAATTAGCTAAGTTCAACGCAATGAAATGTCTATTTAACATGTGAAACTGTGCTAAGCCAACTAACGGCAGTGTAATAGGCTGCATCCAGTCCAATCTTCTGCTAATATAAAAGCCATGTCTTTTGTGAGCCCTTCATGAGCTTATGTCTTTGGCGAATCTTTCATGAGCTTATTCTAACGAGTTATGAAGTGAAGCTTTATCCATAGAGCTATCCATGTTCATATCATACTTATACACATGTGATCTCAATTAGCTAAGTTCAACGCAATGAAATGTCTGTTTAACATGTGAAACTGTGCTAAGCCAACTAACAGCAGTGTAATAGGCTGTATCCAGTCCAATATTCTGCTAATCTAAAAGCCATGTCTTTTGTGAGCCCTTCGTGAGCTTATGTCTTTGGTGAACCTTTCATGAGCTTATTTTAACGAGTTATGAAGTGAAGCTTTATCCGTAGAGCTATCCATGTTCATATCATACTTCTACACATGTGATCTCAATTAGCTAAGTTCAACGCAATGAAATGTCTGTTTAACATGTAAAAGTGTGCTAAGCCAGTTAACAGCAGTGTAATAGGTTGCATCTAGTCCAATCTTCTGCTAATATAAAAGCCATGTCTTTTGTGAGCCCTTCATGAGCTTATGTCTTTGGCAAATCTCTCATGAGCTTATTCTAACGAGTTATGAAGTGAAGCATTATCCGTAGAGCTATCCATGTTCATATAATACTTCTACACATGTGATCTCAATTAGCTAAGTTCAACGCAATGAAATGTCTGTTTGACATGTGAAACTATGCTAAGCCAACTAACGGCAGTGTAATAGGTTGCATCCAGTCCAATCTTCTGCTAATATAAAAGCCATGTCTTTTGTGAACCCTTCATGAGCTTATGTCTTTGGTGAACCTTTCATGAGCTTATTCTAATGAGTTATGAAGTAGAGTTTGATCCTTAGAGCTATCCATGTTCATATCATACTTCTACACATGTGATCTTAATTAGCTAAGTTCAACGCAATGAAATGTCTGTTTAACATGTGAAACTGTGCTAAACCAACTAACGGCAGTGTAATAGGTTGCATCCAGTCCAATCTTTGCTAATATAAAAGCCATGTCTTTTGTGAGCCCTTCATGAGCTTATGTCTTTGGCAAATCTCTCATGAGCTTATTCTAACGGGTTATGAAGTGAAGCTTTATCCATAGAGCTATCCATGTTCATATCATACTTATACACATGTGATCTCAATTAGCTAAGTTCAACGCAATGAAATGTCTGTTTGACATGTAAAAGTGCGCTAAGCCAACTAATGGCAGTGTAATAGGTTGCATCCAGTCCAATCTTTTGCTAATCTAAAAGCCTTGTCATTTTTGAGCCCTTCATGAGCTTATGTCTTTGGTAAACCTTGAATGAGCTTATTCTAACGAGTTATGAAATGAAGCTTGATCCTTAGAGCTATCCATGTTCATATGATACTTCTACACATGTGATCTCAATTATCTAAGTTCAACGCAGTAAAATGTATGTTTGACATGTGAAAGTGTAGTAAGCAAGTTAACAACAGTATAATAGGCTACATCAGTCCAATCTTCTGCTAATCTAAAAGCCATGTCTTTTGTGAGCCTTTCATGAGCTTATGTCTTTGGTGAACCTTTCATAAGCTTATTCTAACGAGTTATGAAGTGGAGCTTGATCCTTAGAGCTATCCATGTTCATATCATACTTCTACACATGTGATCTCAATTAGCTAAGTTCAACGCAATAAAATGTATGTTTGACATGTGAAAGTGTTGTAAGCAAGTTAACAACAGTATAATAGGCTACATCAGTCCAATCTTCTGCTAATCTAAAAGGCATGTCTTTTGTGAGCCCTTCATGAGCTTATGTCTTTGGTGAACCTTTCATGAGCTTATTCTAACGAGTTATGAAGTGGAGCTTGATCCTTAGAGCTATCCATGTTCATATCATACTTCTACACATGTGATCTCAATTAGCTAAGTTCAACGCAATGAAATGTTAGTTTGAAATGAGAAAGTGTGCTAAGCCAACTAATGGTGGTGTAATAGGTGGAATCCAGTCCAATCTTCTGCTAATATAAAAGCCATGTCTTTTGTGAGCCCTTCATGAGCTTATGTCTTTGGCGAATCTTTCATGAGCTTATTCTAACGAGTTATGAAGTGAAGCTTTATCCATAGAGCTATCCATGTTCATATCATACTTATACACAAGTGATCTCAATTAGCTAAGTTCAACGCAATGAAATGTCTGTTTAAAATGTGAAACTGTGCTAAGCCAACTAACGGCAGTGTAATAGGCTGCATCCAGTCCAATATTCTGCTAATCTAAAAGCCATGTCTTTTGTGAGCCCTTCGTGAGCTTATATCTTTGGTGAACCTTTCATGAGCTTATTTTAACGAGTTATGAAGTGAAGCTTTATCCGTAGAGCTATCCATGTTCATATCATACTTCTACACATGTGATCTCAATTAGCTAAGTTCAACGCAATGAATTGTCTGTTTAACATGTAAAAGTGTGCTAAGCCAGTTAACAGCAGTGTAATAGGTTGCATCTAGTCCAATCTTCTGCTAATATAAAAGCCATGTCTTTTGTGAGCCCTTCATGAGCTTATGTCTTTGGCAAATTTCTCATGAGCTTATTCTAACGAGTTATGAAGTGAAGCTTTATCCGTAGAGCTATCCATGTTCATATCATACTTCTACACATGTGATCTCAATTAGCTAAGTTCAACGCAATGAAATGTCAGTTTTAAATGAGAAAGTGTGCTAAGCCAACTAATGGTGGTGTAATGGGTGGAATCCACTCCAATCTTCTGCTAATATAAAAGCCATGTCTTTTGTGCGCCCTTCATAAGCTTATGTCTTTGGCGAATCTTTCATGAGCTTATTCTAACGAGTTATGAAGTAAAGCTTTATCCATAGAGCTATCCATGTTCATATCATACTTATACACATGTGATCTCAATTAGCTAAGTTCAACGCAATGAAATGTCTGTTTGACATGTAAAAGTGCGCTAAGCCAACTAATGGCAGTGTAATAGGTTGCATCCAGTCCAATCTTTTGCTAATCTAAAAGCCTTGTCATTTTTGAGCCCTTCATGAGCTTATGTCTTTGGTAAACCTTGAATGAGCTTATTCTAACGAGTTATGAAATGAAGCTTGATCCTTAGAGCTATCCATGTTCATATGATACTTCTACACATGTGATCTCAATTATCTAAGTTCAACGCAGTAAAATGTATGTTTGACATGTGAAAGTGTAGTAAGCAAGTTAACAACAGTATAATAGGCTACATCAGTCCAATCTTCTGCTAATCTAAAAGCCATGTCTTTTGTGAGCCTTTCATGAGCTTATGTCTTTGGTGAACCTTTTATAAGCTTATTCTAACGAGTTATGAAGTGGAGCTTGATCCTTAGAGCTATCCATGTTCATATCATACTTCTACACATGTGATCTCAATTAGCTAAGTTCAACGCAATAAAATGTATGTTTGACATGTGAAAGTGTTGTAAGCAAGTTAACAACAGTATAATAGGCTACATCAGTCCAATCTTCTGCTAATCTAAAAGGCATGTCTTTTGTGAGCCCTTCATGAGCTTATGTCTTTGGTGAACCTTTCATGAGCTTATTCTAACGAGTTATGAAGTGGAGCTTGATCCTTAGAGCTATCCATGTTCATATCATACTTCTACACATGTGATCTCAATTAGCTAAGTTCAACGCAATGAAATGTTAGTTTGAAATGAGAAAGTGTGCTAAGCCAACTAATGGTGGTGTAATAGGTGGAATCCAGTCCAATCTTCTGCTAATATAAAAGCCATGTCTTTTGTGAGCCCTTCATGAGCTTATGTCTTTGGCGAATCTTTCATGAGCTTATTCTAACGAGTTATGAAGTGAAGCTTTATCCATAGAGCTATCCATGTTCATATCATACTTATACACAAGTGATCTCAATTAGCTAAGTTCAACGCAATGAAATGTCTGTTTAAAATGTGAAACTGTGCTAAGCCAACTAACGGCAGTGTAATAGGCTGCATCCAGTCCAATATTCTGCTAATCTAAAAGCCATGTCTTTTGTGAGCCCTTCGTGAGCTTATATCTTTGGTGAACCTTTCATGAGCTTATTTTAACGAGTTATGAAGTGAAGCTTTATCCGTAGAGCTATCCATGTTCATATCATACTTCTACACATGTGATCTCAATTAGCTAAGTTCAACGCAATGAATTGTCTGTTTAACATGTAAAAGTGTGCTAAGCCAGTTAACAGCAGTGTAATAGGTTGCATCTAGTCCAATCTTCTGCTAATATAAAAGCCATGTCTTTTGTGAGCCCTTCATGAGCTTATGTCTTTGGCAAATTTCTCATGAGCTTATTCTAACGAGTTATGAAGTGAAGCTTTATCCGTAGAGCTATCCATGTTCATATCATACTTCTACACATGTGATCTCAATTAGCTAAGTTCAACGCAATGAAATGTCAGTTTTAAATGAGAAAGTGTGCTAAGCCAACTAATGGTGGTGTAATGGGTGGAATCCACTCCAATCTTCTGCTAATATAAAAGCCATGTCTTTTGTGCGCCCTTCATAAGCTTATGTCTTTGGCGAATCTTTCATGAGCTTATTCTAACGAGTTATGAAGTAAAGCTTTATCCATAGAGCTATCCATGTTCATATCATACTTATACACATGTGATCTCAATTAGCTAAGTTCAACGCAATGAAATGTCTGTTTAACATGTGAAACTGTGCTAAGCCAACTAACGGCAGTGTAATAGGCTGCATCCAGTCCAATATTCTGCTAATCTAAAAGCCATGTCTTTTGTGAGCCCTTCGTGAGCTTATGTCTTTGGTGAACCTTTCATGAGCTTATTTTAACGAGTTATGAAGTGGAACTTGATCCTAAGAGCTATCCATGTTCATATCATACTTCTACACATGTGATCTCAATTAGCTAAGTTCAACGCAATGAAATGTCTGTTTAACATGTAAAAGTGTGCTAAGCCAGTTAACAGTAGTGTAATAGGTTGCATCTAGTCCAATCTTCTGCTAATATAAAAGCCATGTCTTTTGTGAGCTCTTCATGAGCTTATGTCTTTGGCAAATCTCATGAGCTTATTCTAACGAGTTATGAAGTGAAGCTTTATCCGTAGAGCTATCCATGTTCATATCATACTTCTACACATGTGATCTCAATTAGCTAAGTTCAACGCAATGAAATGTCAGTTTTAAATGAGAAAGTGTGCTAAGCCAACTAATGGTGGTGAAATGGGTGGAATCCACTCCAATCTTTTGCTAATATAAAAGCCATGTCTTTTGTGAGCCCTTCATGAGCTTATGTCTTTGGCAAATCTCTCATGAGCTTATTCTAACGAGTTATGAAGTGAAGCTTTATCCGTAGAGCTATCCATGTTCATATCATATTTCTACACATGTGATCTCAATTAGCTAAGTTCAACGCAATGAAATGTCTGTTTGACATGTGAAACTGTGCTAAGCCAACTAACGACAGTGTAATAGGTTGCATCTAGTCCAATCTTCTGCTAATCTAAAAGCCTTGTCATTTTTGAGCTCTTCATGAGCTTATGTCTTTGGTGAACCTTGAATGAGATTATTCTAACGAGTTATGAACTGGAGCTTGATCCTTAGAGCTATCCATGCTCATATCATACTTATTAGTCATGAGTCCTCACTAGGCCACCCCTAAACCCATCCAAGAGGCCTAGTGACCTATCTATCACCTGATTCCATGATCCACCCTATACATGTCCGTACATACATGATCACTTAGTGTCTGAACATTGTGTATTGGGGCTGAATGAAGTTGCTGGGTTACATAAGGTAATGGAGGAGTGTTTTAGGTCCATGAAGCCCATTTAGGGACAATATGACCGTTGGTAGGCTGAGGATAAGGCTCAGCTCAACCTTATTTACATTGTACCATAAAGCATAAAGCAAATTGTGCTTTATGCTTTATCCTTTTCATTTAAACGTTGGGACCACTTCTATATATGTAACCTTGCTGTGTCATTTACAAATTAATGAATGAGAATCAGTTTTATCATTTTCTCTCTATTCTCTCTACTCTCAACAATGGCTGCTTCTTAATCTCCTTTAATCCGCTGCCTATGTGGCCTTTGATTCCAAAACCAACAATACTTATACACATGTGATCTCAATTAGCTAAGTTCAACGCAATGAAATGTCTATTTGACATGTGAAAGTGTGCTAAGCCACTTAACAGCAGTGTAATAGGTTGCATCTAGTCCAATCTTCTGCTAATCTAAAAGCCATGTCTTTTGTAAGCCCTTCATTAGCTTATGACTTTGGCGAACCTTTCATGAGCTTATTCTAACGAGTTATGAAGTGGAGCTTGATCCTTAGAGCTATCCATGTTCATATCATACTTCTACACATGTGATCTCAATTAGCTAAGTTCAACGCAATGAAATGTCTGTTTAACATGTGAAACTATGCTAACCAACTAACGGCAGTGTAATAGGTTGCATCCAGTCCAATCTTCTGCTAATCTAAAAGTCATGTCTTTTGTGAGCCCTTCATGTGCTTATGTGTTTGGTGAACCTTTCATGAGCTTATTCTAACGAGTTATGAAGTGGAGCTCTATCCTTAGAGCTATTCATGTTCATATCATACTTCTACACATGTGATCTCAATTAGCTAAGTTCAACGCAATGAAATGTCTATTTAACATGTAAAGTGTGCTAAGCCAGTTAACAGCAGTGTAATAGGTTGCATCTAGTCCAATCTTCTGCTAATATAAAAGCCATGTCTTTTGTGAGCCCTTCATGAGCTTATGTCTTTGGCAAATCTCTCATGAGCTTATTCTAACGAGTTATGAAGTGAAGCTTTATCCGTAGAGCTATCCATGTTCATATCATACTTCTACACATGTGATCTCAATTAGCTAAGTTCAACGCAATGAAATGTCTGTTTGACATGTGAAACTGTGCTAAGCCAACTAACTGCAGTGTAATAGGTTGCATCCAGTCCAATCTTCTGCTAATCTAAAAGCCTTGTCATTTTTAAGCTCTTCATGAGCTTATGTCTCTGGTGAACCTTGAATAAGATTATTCTAACGAGTTATGAAATGGAGCTTGATCCTTAGAGCTATCCATGTTCATATCATACTTATACACATGTGATCTCAATTAGCTAAGTTCAACGCAATGAAATGTCTGTTTGACATGTGAAAGTGTGCTAAGCCAGTTAACATCAGTGTAATAGGTTGCATCTAGTCCAATCTTCTGCTAATCTAAAAGCCATGTCTTTTGTGAGCCCTTCATTAGCTTATGTCTTTGGTGAACCTTTCAGGAGCTTATTCTAACGAGTTATGAAGTGGAGCTTGATCCTTAGAGCTATCCATGTTCATATCATATTTCTACACATGTGATCTCAATTAGCTAAGTTCAACGCAATGAAATGTCAGTTTAAAATGAGAAAGTGTGCTAAGCCAACTAATGGCAGTGTAATAGGTTGAATCCAGTCCAATCTTCTGTTAATATTAAAGCCATGTCTTTCGTGAGCTCTTCATGAGCTTATATCTTTGGCAAATCTCTCATGAGCTTATTCTAACGAGTTATGAAGTGAAGCTTTATCCGTAGAGCTATCCGTGTTCATATCATACTTCTACACATGTGATCTCAATTAGCTAAGTTCAACGCAATGAAATGTCAGTTTTAAATGAGAAAGTGTGCTACGCCAACTAATGCTGGTGTAATGGGTGGAATCCACTCCAATCTTCTGCTAATATAAAAGCCATGTCTTTTGTGAGCCCTTCATGAGCTTATATCTTTTGCGAATCTTTCACGAGCTTATTCTAACGATTTATGAAATGAAGCTTGATCCTTAGAGTTATCCATGTTCATATCATACTTCTACACATGTGATCTCAATTAGCTAAGTTCAACGCAATAAAATGTCAGTTTGACATGTGAAAGTGTGCTAAACCAACTAATGGTGGTGTAATAGGTGGAATCTAGTCCAATCTTCTGCTAATATAAAAGCCATGTCTTTTGTGAGCCCTTCATTAGCTTATGACTTTGGCGAACCTTTCATGAGCTTATTCTAACGAGTTATGAAGTGGAGCTTGATCCTTAGAGCTATCCATGTTCATATCATACTTATACACATGTGATCTCAATTAGCTAAGTTCAACGCAATAAAATGTCAGTTTGACATGTGAAAGTGTGCTAAGCCAGTTAACAACAATGTAATAGGTTGCATCTAGTCCAATCTTCTGCTAATCTAAAAGCCATGTCTTTTGTGAGCCCTTCATTAGCTTATGTCTTTGGTGAACCTTTCAGGAGCTTAGTCTAACGAGTTATGAAGTGGAGCTTGATCCTTAGAGCTATCCATGTTCATATCATACTTCTACACATGTGATCTCAATTAGCTAAGTTCAACGCAATGAAATGTCTATTTAACATGTAAAAGTGTGCTAAGCCAGTTAACAGCAGTGTAATAGGTTGCATCTAGTCCAATCTTCTGCTAATATAAAAGCCATGTCTTTTGTGAGCCCTTCATGAGCTTATGTCTTTGGCAAATCTCTCATGAGTTTATTCTAACGAGTTATGAAGTGAAGCTTTATCCGTAGAGCTATCCATGTTCATATCATACTTCTACACATGTGATCTCAATTAGCTAAGTTCAACGCAATGAAATGTCAGTTTTAAATGAGAAAGTGTGCTAAGCCAACTAATGGTGGTGTAATGGGTGGAATCCACTCCAATATTCTGCTAATATAAAAGCCATGTCTTTTGTGAGCCCTTCATGAGCTTATGTCTTTGGCGAATCTTTCATGAGCTTATTCTAACGAGTTATGAAGTGAAGCTTTATCCGTAGAGCTATCCATGTTCATATCATACTTATACACATGTGATCTCAATTAGCTAAGTTCAACGCAATGAAATGTCTGTTTGACATGTGAAACTGTGCTAAGCCAGTTAATAGTAGTGTAATAGGTTGCATCTAGTCCAATCTTCTGCTAATCTAAAAGCCATGTCTTTTGTGAGCCCTTCATTAGCTTATGTCTTTGGTGAACCTTTCAAGAGCTTATTCTAACGAGTTATGAAGTGGAGCTTGATCCTTAGAGCTATCCATGTTCATATCATATTTCTACACATGTGATCTCAATTAGCTAAGTTCAACGCAATGAAATGTCAGTTTAAAATGAGAAAGTGTGCTAAGCCAACTAATGGCAGTGTAATAGGTTGAATCCAGTCCAATCTTCTGTTAATATTAAAGCCATGTCTTTCGTGAGCTCTTCATGAGCTTATATCTTTGGCAAATCTCTCATGAGCTTATTCTAACGAGTTATGAAGTGAAGCTTTATCCGTAGAGCTATCCGTGTTCATATCATACTTCTACACATGTGATCTCAATTAGCTAAGTTCAACGCAATGAAATGTCAGTTTTAAATGAGAAAGTGTGCTACGCCAACTAATGCTGGTGTAATGGGTGGTATCCACTTCAATCTTCTGCTAATATAAAAGCCATGTCTTTTGTGAGCCCTTCATGAGCTTATGTCTTTTGCGAATCTTTCACGAGCTTATTCTAACGATTTATGAAATGAAGCTTGATCCTTAGAGTTATCCATGTTCATATCATACTTCTACACATGTGATCTCAATTAGCTAAGTTCAACGCAATAAAATGTCAGTTTGACATGTGAAAGTGTGCTAAACCAACTAATGGTGGTGTAATAGGTGGAATCTAGTCCAATCTTCTGCTAATATAAAAGCCATGTCTTTTGTGAGCCCTTCATTAGCTTATGACTTTGGCGAACCTTTCATGAGCTTATTCTAACGAGTTATGAAGTGGAGCTTGATCCTTAGAGCTATCCATGTTCATATCATACTTATACACATGTGATCTCAATTAGGTAAGTTCAACGCAATGAAATGTCTGTTTGACATGTGAAAGTGTGCTAAGCCAGTTAACAACAATGTAATAGGTTGCATCTAGTCCAATCTTCTGCTAATCTAAAAGCCATGTCTTTTGTGAGCCCTTCATTAGCTTATGTCTTTGGTGAACATTTCAGGAGCTTATTCTAACGAGTTATGAAGTGGAGCTTGATCCTTAGAGCTATCCATATTCATATCATACTTCTACACATGTGATCTCAATTAGCTAAGTTCAACGCAATGAAATGTCTATTTAACATGTAAAAGTGTGCTAAGCCAGTTAACAGCAGTGTAATAGGTTGCATCTAGTCCAATCTTCTGCTAATATAAAAGCCATGTCTTTTGTGAGCCCTTCATGAGCTTATGTCTTTGGCAAATCTCTCATGAGTTTATTCTAACGAGTTATGAAGTGAAGCATTATCCGTAGAGCTATCCATGTTCATATCATACTTCTACACATGTGATCTCAATTAGCTAAGTTCAACGCAATGAAATGTCAGTTTTAAATGAGAAAGTGTGCTAAGCCAACTAATGGTGGTGTAATGGGTGGAATCCACTCCAATCTTCTGCTAATATAAAAGCCATGTCTTTTGTGAGCCCTTCATGAGCTTATGTCTTTGGCGAATCTTTCATGAGCTTATTCTAACGAGTTATGAAGTGAAGCTTTATCCGTAGAGCTATCCATGTTCATATCATACTTATACACATGTGATCTCAATTAGCTAAGTTCAACGCAATGAAATGTCTATTTAACATGTAAAAGTGTGCTAAGTCAGTTAACAGCAGTGTAATAGGTTGCATCTAGTCCAATCTTCTGCTAATATAAAAGCCATGTCTTTTGTGAGCCCTTCATGAGCTTATGTCTTTGGCAAATCTCTCATGAGCTTATTCTAACGAGTTATGAAGTGAAGCTTTATCCGTAGAGCTATCCATGTTCATATCATACTTCTACACATGTGATCTCAATTAGCTAAGTTCAATGCAATGAAATGTCTGTTTGACATGTGAAACTGTGCTAAGCCAACTAACGGCAGTGTAATAGGTTGCATCCAGTCCAATCTTCTGCTAATCTAAAAGCCTTGTCATTTTTGAGCTCTTCATGAGCTTATGTCTTTGGTGAACCTTGAATAAGATTATTCTAACGAGTTATGAAATGGAGCTTGATCCTTAGAGCTATCCATGTTCATATCATACTTATACACATGTGATCTCAATTAGCTAAGTTCAACGCAATGAAATATCTGTTTGACATGTGAAAGTGTGCTAAGCCAGTTAACATCAGTGTAATAGGTTGCATCTAGTCCAATCTTCTGCTAATCTAAAAGCCATGTCTTTTGTGAGCCCTTCATTAGCTTATGTCTTTGGTGAACCTTTCAGGAGCTTATTCTAACGAGTTATGAAGTGGAGCTTGATCCTTAGAGCTATCCATGTTCATATCATATTTCTACACATGTGATCTCAATTAGCTAAGTTCAACGCAATGAAATGTCAGTTTAAAATGAGAAAGTGTGCTAAGCCAACTAATGGCAGTGTAATAGGTTGAATCCAGTCCAATCTTCTGTTAATATTAAAGCCATGTCTTTCGTGAGCTCTTCATGAGCTTATATCTTTGGCAAATCTCTCATGAGCTTATTCTAACGAGTTATGAAGTGAAGCTTTATCCGTAGAGCTATCCGTGTTCATATCATACTTCTACACATGTGATCTCAATTAGCTAAGTTCAACGCAATGAAATGTCAGTTTTAAATGAGAAAGTGTGCTAAGCCAACTAATGGTGGTGTAATGGGTGGAATCCACTCCAATCTTCTGCTAATATAAAAGCCATGTCTTTTGTGAGCCCTTCATGAGCTTATGTCTTTGGCGAATCTTTCATGAGCTTATTCTAACGAGTTATGAAGTGAAGCTTTATCCGTAGAGCTATCCATGTTCATATCATACTTATACACATGTGATCTCAATTAGCTAAGTTCAACGCAATGAAATGTCTATTTAACATGTAAAAGTGTGCTAAGTCAGTTAACAGCAGTGTAATAGGTTGCATCTAGTCCAATCTTCTGCTAATATAAAAGCCATGTCTTTTGTGAGCCCTTCATGAGCTTATGTCTTTGGCAAATCTCTCATGAGCTTATTCTAACGAGTTATGAAGTGAAGCTTTATCCGTAGAGCTATCCATGTTCATATCATACTTCTACACATGTGATCTCAATTAGCTAAGTTCAACGCAATAAAATGTCTGTTTGACATGTGAAACTGTGCTAAGCCAACTAACGGCAGTGTAATAGGTTGCATCCAGTCCAATCTTCTGCTAATCTAAAAGCCTTGTCATTTTTGAGCTCTTCATGAGCTTATGTCTTTGGTGAACCTTGAATAAGATTATTCTAACGAGTTATGAAATGGAGCTTGATCCTTAGAGCTATCCATGTTCATATCATACTTATACACATGTGATCTCAATTAGCTAAGTTCAACGCAATGAAATGTCTGTTTGACATGTGAAAGTGTGCTAAGCCAGTTAACATCAGTGTAATAGGTTGCATCTAGTCCAATCTTCTGCTAATCTAAAAGCCATGTCTTTTGTGAGCCCTTCATTAGCTTATGTCTTTGGTGAACCTTTCAGGAGCTTATTCTAACGAGTTATGAAGTGGAGCTTGATCCTTAGAGCTATCCATGTTCATATCATATTTCTACACATGTGATCTCAATTAGCTAAGTTCAACGCAATGAAATGTCAGTTTAAAATGAGAAAGTGTGCTAAGCCAACTAATGGCAGTGTAATAGGTTGAATCCAGTCCAATCTTCTGTTAATATTAAAGCCATGTCTTTCGTGAGCTCTTCATGAGCTTATATCTTTGGCAAATCTCTCATGAGCTTATTCTAACGAGTTATGAAGTGAAGCTTTATCCGTAGAGCTATCCGTGTTCATATCATACTTCTACACATGTGATCTCAATTAGCTAAGTTCAACGCAATGAAATGTCAGTTTTAAATGAGAAAGTGTGCTACGCCAACTAATGCTGGTGTAATGGGTGGAATCCACTCCAATCTTCTGCTAATATAAAAGCCATGTCTTTTGTGAGCCCTTCATGAGCTTATGTCTTTTGCGAATCTTTCACGAGCTTATTCTAACGATTTATGAAATGAAGCTTGATCCTTAGAGTTATCCATGTTCATATCATACTTCTACACATGTGATCTCAATTAGCTAAGTTCAACGCAATAAAATGTCAGTTTGACATGTGAAAGTGTGCTAAACCAACTAATGGTGGTGTAATAGGTGGAATCTAGTCCAATCTTCTGCTAATATAAAAGACATGTCTTTTGTGAGCCCTTCATTAGCTTATGACTTTGGCGAACCTTTCATGAGCTTATTCTAACGAGTTATGAAGTGGAGCTTGATCCTTAGAGCTATCCATGTTCATATCATACTTATACACATGTGATCTCAATTAGGTAAGTTCAACGCAATGAAATGTCTGTTTGACATGTGAAAGTGTGCTAAGCCAGTTAACAACAATGTAATAGGTTGCATCTAGTCCAATCTTCTGCTAATCTAAAAGCCATGTCTTTTGTGAGCCCTTCATTAGCTTATGTCTTTGGTGAACATTTCAGGAGCTTATTCTAACGAGTTATGAAGTGGAGCTTGATCCTTAGAGTTATCCATGTTCATATCATACTTCTACACATGTGATCTCAATTAGCTAAGTTCAACGCAATGAAATGTCTATTTAACATGTAAAAGTGTGCTAAGCCAGTTAACAGCAGTGTAATAGGTTGCATCTAGTCCAATCTTCTGCTAATATAAAAGCCATGTCTTTTGTGAGCCCTTCATGAGCTTATGTCTTTGGCAAATCTCTCATGAGTTTATTCTAACGAGTTATGAAGTGAAGCTTTATCCGTAGAGCTATCCATGTTCATATCATACTTCTACACATGTGATCTCAATTAGCTAAGTTCAACGCAATGAAATGTCAGTTTTAAATGAGAAAGTGTGCTAAGCCAACTAATGGTGGTGTAATGGGTGGAATCCACTCCAATCTTCTGCTAATCTAAAAGCCATGTCTTTTGTGAGCCCTTCATGAGCTTATGTCTTTGGCGAATCTTTCATGAGCTTATTCTAACGAGTTATGAAATGGAGCTTTATCCGTAGAGCTATCCATGTTCATATCATACTTATACACATGTGATCTCAATTAGCTAAGTTCAACGCAATGAAATGTCTGTTTGACATGTGAAACTGTGCTAAGCCAGTTAACAGTAGTGTAATAGGTTGCATCTAGTCCAATCTTCTGCTAATCTAAAAGCCATGTCTTTTGTGAGCCCTTCATTAGCTTATGTCTTTGGTGAACCTTTCAGGAGCTTATTCTAACGAGTTATGAAGTGGAGCTTGATCCTTAGAGCTATCCATGTTCATATCATATTTCTACACATGTGATCTCAATTAGCTAAGTTCAACGCAATGAAATGTCAGTTTAAAATGAGAAAGTGTGCTAAGCCAACTAATGGCAGTGTAATAGGTTGAATCCAGTCCAATCTTCTGTTAATATTAAAGCCATGTCTTTCGTGAGCTCTTCATGAGCTTATATCTTTGGCAAATCTCTCATGAGCTTATTCTAACGAGTTATGAAGTGAAGCTTTATCCGTAGAGCTATCCGTGTTCATATCATACTTCTACACATGTGATCTCAATTAGCTAAGTTCAACGCAATGAAATGTCAGTTTTAAATGAGAAAGTGTGCTACGCCAACTAATGCTGGTGTAATGGGTGGAATCCACTCCAATCTTCTGCTAATATAAAAGCCATGTCTTTTGTGAGCCCTTCATGAGCTTATATCTTTTGCGAATCTTTCACGAGCTTATTCTAACGATTTATGAAATGAAGCTTGATCCTTAGAGTTATCCATGTTCATATCATACTTCTACACATGTGATCTCAATTAGCTAAGTTCAACGCAATAAAATGTCAGTTTGACATGTGAAAGTGTGCTAAACCAACTAATGGTGGTGTAATAGGTGGAATCTAGTCCAATCTTCTGCTAATATAAAAGCCATGTCTTTTGTGAGCCCTTCATTAGCTTATGACTTTGGCGAACCTTTCATGAGCTTATTCTAACGAGTTATGAAGTGGAGCTTGATCCTTAGAGCTATCCATGTTCATATCATACTTATACACATGTGATCTCAATTAGCTAAGTTCAACGCAATAAAATGTCAGTTTGACATGTGAAAGTGTGCTAAGCCAGTTAACAACAATGTAATAGGTTGCATCTAGTCCAATCTTCTGCTAATCTAAAAGCCATGTCTTTTGTGAGCCCTTCATTAGCTTATGTCTTTGGTGAACCTTTCAGGAGCTTATTCTAACGAGTTATGAAGTGGAGCTTGATCCTTAGAGCTATCCATGTTCATATCATACTTCTACACATGTGATCTCAATTAGCTAAGTTCAACGCAATGAAATGTCTATTTAACATGTAAAAGTGTGCTAAGCCAGTTAACAGCAGTGTAATAGGTTGCATCTAGTCCAATCTTCTGCTAATATAAAAGCCATGTCTTTTGTGAGCCCATTATGAGCTTATGTCTTTGGCAAATCTCTCATGAGTTTATTCTAACGAGTTATGAAGTGAAGCTTTATCCGTAGAGCTATCCATGTTCATATCATACTTCTACACATGTGATCTCAATTAGCTAAGTTCAACGCAATGAAATGTCAGTTTTAAATGAGAAAGTGTGCTAAGCCAACTAATGGTGGTGTAATGGGTGGAATCCACTCCAATCTTCTGCTAATATAAAAGCCATGTCTTTTGTGAGCCCTTCATGAGCTTATGTCTTTGGCGAATCTTTCATGAGCTTATTCTAACGAGTTATGAAGTGAAGCTTTATCCGTAGAGCTATCCATGTTCATATCATACTTATACACATGTGATCTCAATTAGCTAAGTTCAACGCAATGAAATGTCTGTTTGACATGTGAAACTGTGCTAAGCCAGTTAACAGTAGTGTAATAGGTTGCATCTAGTCCAATCTTCTGCTAATCTAAAAGCCATGTCTTTTGTGAGCCCTTCATTAGCTTATGTCTTTGGTGAACCTTTCAGGAGCTTATTCTAACGAGTTATGAAGTGGAGCTTGATCCTTAGAGCTATCCATGTTCATATCATACTTCTACACATATGATCTCAATTAGCTAAGTTCAACGCAATGAAATGTCAGTTTAAAATGAGAAAGTGTGCTAAGCCAACTAATGGCAGTGTAATAGGTTGAATCCAGTCCAATCTTCTGTTAATATTAAAGCCATGTCTTTCGTGAGCTCTTCATGAGCTTATATCTTTGGCAAATCTCTCATGAGCTTATTCTAACGAGTTATGAAGTGAAGCTTTATCCGTAGAGCTATCCATGTTCATATCATACTTCTACACATGTGTTCTCAATTAGCTAAGTTCAACGCAATGAAATGTCAGTTTTAAATGAGAAAGTGTGCTACGCCAACTAATGCTGGTGTAATGGTTGGAATCCACTCCAATCTTCTGCTAATATAAAAGCCATGTCTTTTGTGAGCCCTTCATGAGCTTATGTCTTTTGCGAATCTTTCACGAGCTTATTCTAACGATTTATGAAATGAAGCTTGATCCTTAGAGTTATCCATGTTCATATCATACTTCTACACATGTGATCTCAATTAGCTAAGTTCAACGCAATAAAATGTCAGTTTGACATGTGAAAGTGTGCTAAACCAACTAATGGTGGTGTAATAGGTGGAATCTAGTCCAATCTTCTGCTAATATAAAAGCCATGTCTTTTGTGAGCCCTTCATTAGCTTATGACTTTGGCGAACCTTTCATGAGCTTATTCTAACGAGTTATGAAGTGGAGCTTGATCCTTAGAGCTATCCATGTTCATATCATACTTATACACATGTGATCTCAATTAGCTAAGTTCAACGCAATGAAATGTCTGTTTGACATGTGAAACTGTGCTAAGCCAGTTAACAACAATGTAATAGGTTGCATCTAGTCCAATCTTCTGCTAATCTAAAAGCCATGTCTTTTGTGAGCCCTTCATTAGCTTATGTCTTTGGTGAACCTTTCAGGAGCTTATTCTAACGAGTTATGCAGTGGAGCTTGATCCTTAGAGCTATCCATGTTCATATCATACTTCTACACATGTGATCTCAATTAGCTAAGTTCAACGCAATGAAATGTCTATTTAACATGTAAAAGTGTGCTAAGCCAGTTAACAGCAGTGTAATAGGTTGCATCTAGTCCAATCTTCTGCTAATATAAAAGCCATATCTTTTGTGAGCCCTTCATGAGCTTATGTCTTTGGCAAATCTCTCATGAGTTTATTCTAACAAGTTATGAAGTGAAGCTTTATCCGTAGAGCTATCCATGTTCATATCATACTTCTACACATGTGATCTCAATTAGCTAAGTTCAACGCAATGAAATGTCAGTTTTAAATGAGAAAGTGTGCTAAGCCAACTAATGGTGGTGTAATGGGTGGAATCCACTCCAATCTTCTGCTAATATAAAAGCCATGTCTTTTGTGAGCCCTTCATGAGCTTATGTCTTTGGCGAATCTTTCATGAGCTTATTCTAACGAGTTATGAAGTGAAGCTTTATCCGTAGAGCTATCCATGTTCATATCATACTTATACACATGTGATCTAAATTAGCTAAGTTCAACGCAATGAAATGTCTGTTTGACATGTGAAACTGTGCTAAGCCAGTTAACAGTAGTGTAATAGGTTGCATCTAGTCCAATCTTCTGCTAATCTAAAAGCCATGTCTTTTGTGAGCCCTTCATTAGCTTATGACTTTGGCGAACCTTTCATGAGCTTATTATAACGAGTTATGAAGTGGATCTTGATCCTTAGAGCTATCCATGTTCATATCATACTTATACACATTGATCTCAATTAGCTAAGTTCAACGCAATGAAATGTCTGTTTAATATGTGAAACTGTGCTAAGCCAACTAACGGCAGTGTAATAGGTTGCATCCAGTCCAATCTTCTACTAATCTAAAAGCCATGTCTTTTGTGAGCCCTTCATGTGCTTATGTGTTTGGTGAACCTTTCATGAGCTTATTCTAACGAGTTATGAAGTGGAGCGCTATCCTTAGAGCTATCCATGGTCATATTATACTTCTACACATGTGATCTCAATTAGCTAAGTTCAACGCAATGAAATGTCTGTTTAACATGTAAAAGTGTGCTAAGCAAGTTAACAGCAGTGTAATAGGTTGCATCTAGTCCAATCTTCTGCTAATATAAAAGCCATGTCTTTTGTGAGCCCTTCATGATCTTATGTCTTTGGCAAATATCTCATGAGCTTATTCTAACGAGTTATGAAGTGAAGCTTTATCCGTAGAGCTATCCATGTTCATATCATACTTCTACACATGTGATCTCAATTAGCTAAGTTCAACGCAATGAAATGTCTGTTTGACATGTGAAACTGTGCTAAGCCAACTAACGGCAGTGTAATAGGTTGCATCCAGTCCAATCTTCTACTAATCTAAAAGCCATGTCTTTTGTGAGCCCTTTATGTGCTTATGTGTTTGGTGAACCTTTCATGAGCTTATTCTAACGAGTTATCAAGTGGAGCGCTATCCTTAGAGCTATCCATGTTCATATCATACTTCTACACATGTGATCTCAATTAGCTAAGTTCAACGCAATGAAATGTCTGTTTAATATGTGAAACTGTGCTAAGCCAACTAACGGCAGTGTAATAGGTTGCATCTAGTCCAATCTTCTGCTAATATAAAAGCCATGTCTTTTGTGAGCCCTTCATGTGCTTATGTGTTTGGTGAACCTTTCATGAGCTTATTCTAACGAGTTATGAAGTGGAGCTTGATCCTTAGAGCTATCCATGTTCATATCATACTTATACACATGTGATCTCAATTAGCTAAGTTCAACGCAATGAAATGTCTGTTTGACATGTGAAACTGTGCTAAGCCAGTTAACAACAATGTAATAGGTTGCATCTAGTCCAATCTTCTGCTAATCTAAAAGCCATGTCTTTTGTGAGCCCTTCATTAGCTTATGTCTTTGGTGAACCTTTCAGGAGCTTATTCTAACGAGTTATGCAGTGGAGCTTGATCCTTAGAGCTATCCATGTTCATATCATACTTCTACACATGTGATCTCAATTAGCTAAGTTCAACGCAATGAAATGTCTATTTAACATGTAAAAGTGTGCTAAGCCAGTTAACAGCAGTGTAATAGGTTGCATCTAGTCCAATCTTCTGCTAATATAAAAGCCATATCTTTTGTGAGCCCTTCATGAGCTTATGTCTTTGGCAAATCTCTCATGAGTTTATTCTAACGAGTTATGAAGTGAAGCTTTATCCGTAGAGCTATCCATGTTCATATCATACTTCTACACATGTGATCTCAATTAGCTAAGTTCAACGCAATGAAATGTCAGTTTTAAATGAGAAAGTGTGCTAAGCCAACTAATGGTGGTGTAATGGGTGGAATCCACTCCAATCTTCTGCTAATATAAAAGCCATGTCTTTTGTGAGCCCTTCATGAGCTTATGTCTTTGGCAAATCTCTCATGAGTTTATTCTAACGAGTTATGAAGTGAAGCTTTATCCGTAGAGCTATCCATGTTCATATCATACTTCTTCACATGTGATCTCAATTAGCTAAGTTCAACGCAATGAAATGTCAGTTTTAAATGAGAAAGAGTGCTAAGCCAACTAATGGTGGTGTAATGGGTGGAATCCACTCCAATCTTCTGCTAATATAAAAGCCATGTCTTTTGTGAGCCCTTCATGAGCTTATGTCTTTGGCGAATCTTTCATGAGCTTATTCTAACGAGTTATGAAGTGAAGCTTTATCCGTAGAGCTATCCATGTTCATATCATACTTATACACATGTGATCTCAATTAGCTAAGTTCAACGAAATGAAATGTCTGTTTGACATGTGAAACTGTGCTAAGCCAGTTAACAACAATGTAATAGGTTGCATCTAGTCCAATCTTCTGCTAATCTAAAAGCCATGTCTTTTGTGAGCCCTTCATTAGCTTATGTCTTTGGTGAACCTTTCAGGAGCTTATTCTAACGAGTTATGCAGTGGAGCTTGATCCTTAGAGCTATCCATGTTCATATCATACTTCTACACATGTGATCTCAATTAGCTAAGTTCAACGCAATGAAATGTCTATTTAACATGTAAAAGTGTGCTAAGCCAGTTAACAGCAGTGTAATAGGTTGCATCTAGTCCAATCTTCTGCTAATATAAAAGCCATATCTTTTGTGAGCCCTTCATGAGCTTATGTCTTTGGCAAATCTCTCATGAGTTTATTCTAACGAGTTATGAAGTGAAGCTTTATCCGTAGAGCTATCCATGTTCATATCATACTTCTACACATGTGATCTCAATTAGCTAAGTTCAACGCAATGAAATGTCTATTTAACATGTAAAAGTGTGCTAAGCCAGTTAACAGCAGTGTAATAGGTTGCATCTAGTCCAATCTTCTGCTAATATAAAAGCCATGTCTTTTGTGAGCCCTTCATGAGCTTATGTCTTTGGCAAATCTCTCATGAGTTTATTCTAACGAGTTATGAAGTGAAGCTTTATCCGTAGAGCTATCCATGTTCATATCATACTTCTTCACATGTGATCTCAATTAGCTAAGTTCAACGCAATGAAATGTCAGTTTTAAATGAGAAAGAGTGCTAAGCCAACTAATGGTGGTGTAATGGGTGGAATCCACTCCAATCTTCTGCTAATATAAAAGCCATGTCTTTTGTGAGCCCTTCATGAGCTTATGTCTTTGGCAAATCTCTCATGAGTTTATTCTAACGAGTTATGAAGTGAAGCTTTATCCGTAGAGCTATCCATGTTCATATCATACTTCTTCACATGTGATCTCAATTAGCTAAGTTCAACGCAATGAAATGTCAGTTTTAAATGAGAAAGAGTGCTAAGCCAACTAATGGTGGTGTAATGGGTGGAATCCACTCCAATCTTCTGCTAATATAAAAGCCATGTCTTTTGTGAGCCCTTCATGAGCTTATGTCTTTGGCAAATCTCTCATGAGTTTATTCTAACGAGTTATGAAGTGAAGCTTTATCCGTAGAGCTATCCATGTTCATATCATACTTCTTCACATGTGATCTCAATTAGCTAAGTTCAACGCAATGAAATGTCAGTTTTAAATGAGAAAGTGTGCTAAGCCAACTAATGGTGGTGTAATGGGTGGAATCCACTCCAATCTTCTGCTAATATAAAAGCCATGTCTTTTGTGAGCCCTTCATGAGCTTATGTCTTTGGCAAATCTCTCATGAGTTTATTCTAACGAGTTATGAAGTGAAGCTTTATCCGTAGAGCTATCCATGTTCATATCATACTTCTTCACATGTGATCTCAATTAGCTAAGTTCAACGCAATGAAATGTCAGTTTTAAATGAGAAAGAGTGCTAAGCCAACTAATGGTGGTGTAATGGGTGGAATCCACTCCAATCTTCTGCTAATATAAAAGCCATGTCTTTTGTGAGCCCTTCATGAGCTTATGTCTTTGGCAAATCTCTCATGAGTTTATTCTAACGAGTTATGAAGTGAAGCTTTATCCGTAGAGCTATCCATGTTCATATCATACTTCTTCACATGTGATCTCAATTAGCTAAGTTCAACGCAATGAAATGTCAGTTTTAAATGAGAAAGAGTGCTAAGCAACCTAATGGTGGTGTAATGGGTGGAATCCACTCCAATCTTCTGCTAATCTAAAAGCCATGTCTTTTGTGAGCCCTTCATGAGCTTATGTCTTTGGCGAATCTTTCATGAGCTTATTCTAACGAGTTATGAAGTGAAGCTTTATCCGTAGAGCTATCCATGTTCATATCATACTTATACACATGTGATCTCAATTAGCTAAGTTCAACGAAATGAAATGTCTGTTTGACATGTGAAACTGTGCTAAGCCAAATAACAGTAGTGTAATAGGTTGCATCTAGTCCAATCTTCTGCTAATCTAAAAGCCATGTCTTTTGTGAGCCCTTCATTAGCTTATGTCTTTAGTGAACCTTTCAGGAGCTTATTCTAACGAGTTATGAAGTGGAGCTTGATCCTTAGAGTTATCCATGTTCATATCATACTTCTACACATGTGATCTCAATTAGCTAAGTTCAACGCAATGAAATGTCTATTTAACATGTAAAAGTGTGCTAAGCCAGTTAACAGCAGTGTAATAGGTTGCATCTAGTCCAATCTTCTGCTAATATAAAAGCCATGTCTTTTGTGAGCCCTTCATGAGCTTATGTCTTTGGCAAATCTCTCATGAGTTTATTCTAACGAGTTATGAAGTGAAGCTTTATCCGTAGAGCTATCCATGTTCATATCATACTTCTACACATGTGATCTCAATTAGCTAAGTTCAACGCAATGAAATGTCAGTTTTAAATGAGAAAGTGTGCTAAGCCAACTAATGGTGGTGTAATGGGTGGAATCCACTCCAATCTTCTGCTAATATAAAAGCCATGTCTTTTGTGAGCCCTTCATGAGCTTATGTCTTTGGCGAATCTTTCATGAGCTTATTCTAACGAGTTATGAAGTGAAGCTTTATCCGTAGAGCTATCCATGTTCATATCATACTTATACACATGTGATCTCAATTAGCTAAGTTCAACGCAATAAAATGTCTGTTTAACATGTAAAAGTGTGCTAAGCAAGTTAACAGCAGTGTAATAGGTTGCATCTAGCCCAATCTTCTGCTAATATAAAAGCCATGTCTTTTGTGAGCCCTTCATGAGCTTATGTCTTTGGCAAATCTCTCATGAGCTTATTCTAACGAGTTATGAAGTGAAGCTTTATCCGTAGAGCTATCCATGTTCATATCATACTTCTACACATGTGATCTCAATTAGCTAAGTTCAACGCAATGAAATGTCTGTTTGACATGTGAAACTGTGCTAAGCCAACTAACGGCAGTGTAATAGGTTGCATCCAGTCCAATCTTCTGCTAATCTAAAAGCCTTGTCATTTTTGAGTTCTTCATGAGCTTATGTCTTTGGTGAACCTTGAATAAGATTATTCTAACGAGTTATGAAATGGAGCTTGATCCTTAGAGCTATCCATGTTCATATCATACTTATACACATGTGATCTCAATTAGCTAAGTTCAACGCAATGAAATGTCTGTTTGACATGTGAAAGTGTGCTAAGCCAGTTAACATCAGTGTAATAGGTTGCATCTAGTCCAATCTTCTGCTAATCTAAAAGCCATGTCTTTTGTGAGCCCTTCATTAGCTTATGTCTTTGGTGAACCTTTCAGGAGCTTATTCTAACGAGTTATGAAGTGGAGCTTTATCCTTAGAGCTATCCATGTTCATATCATACTTCTACACATGTGATCTCAATTAGCTAAGTTCAACGCAATGAAATGTCAGTTTTAAATGAGAAAGTGTGCTAAGCCAACTAATGGTGGTGTAATGGGTGGAATCCACTCCAATCTTCTGCTAATATAAAAGCCATGTCTTTTGTGAGCCCTTCATGAGCTTATGTCTTTGGCAAATCTCTCATGAGTTTATTCTAACGAGTTATGAAGTGAAGCTTTATCCGTAGAGCTATCCATGTTCATATCATACTTCTTCACATGTGATCTCAATTAGCTAAGTTCAACGCAATGAAATGTCAGTTTTAAATGAGAAAGAGTGCTAAGCCAACTAATGGTGGTGTAATGGGTGGAATCCACTCCAATCTTCTGCTAATATAAAAGCCATGTCTTTTGTGAGCCCTTCATGAGCTTATGTCTTTGGCAAATCTCTCATGAGTTTATTCTAACGAGTTATGAAGTGAAGCTTTATCCGTAGAGCTATCCATGTTCATATCATACTTCTTCACATGTGATCTCAATTAGCTAAGTTCAACGCAATGAAATGTCAGTTTTAAATGAGAAAGAGTGCTAAGCCAACTAATGGTGGTGTAATGGGTGGAATCCACTCCAATCTTCTGCTAATATAAAAGCCATGTCTTTTGTGAGCCCTTCATGAGCTTATGTCTTTGGCGAATCTTTCATGAGCTTATTCTAACGAGTTATGAAGTGAAGCTTTATCCGTAGAGCTATCCATGTTCATATCATACTTATACACATGTGATCTCAATTAGCTAAGTTCAACGAAATGAAATGTCTGTTTGACATGTGAAACTGTGCTAAGCCAAATAACAGTAGTGTAATAGGTTGCATCTAGTCCAATCTTCTGCTAATCTAAAAGCCATGTCTTTTGTGAGCCCTTCATTAGCTTATGTCTTTAGTGAACCTTTCAGGAGCTTATTCTAACGAGTTATGAAGTGGAGCTTGATCCTTAGAGTTATCCATGTTCATATCATACTTCTACACATGTGATCTCAATTAGCTAAGTTCAACGCAATGAAATGTCTATTTAACATGTAAAAGTGTGCTAAGCCAGTTAACAGCAGTGTAATAGGTTGCATCTAGTCCAATCTTCTGCTAATATAAAAGCCATGTCTTTTGTGAGCCCTTCATGAGCTTATGTCTTTGGCAAATCTCTCATGAGTTTATTCTAACGAGTTATGAAGTGAAGCTTTATCCGTAGAGCTATCCATGTTCATATCATACTTCTACACATGTGATCTCAATTAGCTAAGTTCAACGCAATGAAATGTCAGTTTTAAATGAGAAAGTGTGCTAAGCCAACTAATGGTGGTGTAATGGGTGGAATCCACTCCAATCTTCTGCTAATATAAAAGCCATGTCTTTTGTGAGCTCTTCATGAGCTTATGTCTTTGGCGAATCTTTCATGAGCTTATTCTAACGAGTTATGAAATGGAGCTTGATCCTTAGAGCTATCCATGTTCATATCATACTTATACACATGTGATCTCAATTAGCTAAGTTCAACGCAATGAAATGTCTGTTTGACATGTGAAAGTGTGCTAAGCCAGTTAACATCAGTGTAATAGGTTGCATCTAGTCCAATCTTCTGCTAATCTAAAAGCCATGTCTTTTGTGAGCCCTTCATTAGCTTATGTCTTTGGTGAACCTTTCAGGAGCTTATTCTAACGAGTTATGAAGTGGAGCTTTATCCTTAGAGCTATCCATGTTCATATCATACTTCTACACATGTGATCTCAATTAGCTAAGTTCAACGCAATGAAATGTCAGTTTTAAATGAGAAAGTGTGCTAAGCCAACTAATGGTGGTGTAATGGGTGGAATCCACTCCAATCTTCTGCTAATATAAAAGCCATGTCTTTTGTGAGCCCTTCATGAGCTTATGTCTTTGGCAAATCTCTCATGAGTTTATTCTAACGAGTTATGAAGTGAAGCTTTATCCGTAGAGCTATCCATGTTCATATCATACTTCTTCACATGTGATCTCAATTAGCTAAGTTCAACGCAATGAAATGTCAGTTTTAAATGAGAAAGAGTGCTAAGCCAACTAATGGTGGTGTAATGGGTGGAATCCACTCCAATCTTCTGCTAATATAAAAGCCATGTCTTTTGTGAGCCCTTCATGAGCTTATGTCTTTGGCAAATCTCTCATGAGTTTATTCTAACGAGTTATGAAGTGAAGCTTTATCCGTAGAGCTATCCATGTTCATATCATACTTCTTCACATGTGATCTCAATTAGCTAAGTTCAACGCAATGAAATGTCAGTTTTAAATGAGAAAGAGTGCTAAGCCAACTAATGGTGGTGTAATGGGTGGAATCCACTCCAATCTTCTGCTAATATAAAAGCCATGTCTTTTGTGAGCCCTTCATGAGCTTATGTCTTTGGCGAATCTTTCATGAGCTTATTCTAACGAGTTATGAAGTGAAGCTTTATCCGTAGAGCTATCCATGTTCATATCATACTTATACACATGTGATCTCAATTAGCTAAGTTCAACGAAATGAAATGTCTGTTTGACATGTGAAACTGTGCTAAGCCAAATAACAGTAGTGTAATAGGTTGCATCTAGTCCAATCTTCTGCTAATCTAAAAGCCATGTCTTTTGTGAGCCCTTCATTAGCTTATGTCTTTAGTGAACCTTTCAGGAGCTTATTCTAACGAGTTATGAAGTGGAGCTTGATCCTTAGAGTTATCCATGTTCATATCATACTTCTACACATGTGATCTCAATTAGCTAAGTTCAACGCAATGAAATGTCTATTTAACATGTAAAAGTGTGCTAAGCCAGTTAACAGCAGTGTAATAGGTTGCATCTAGTCCAATCTTCTGCTAATATAAAAGCCATGTCTTTTGTGAGCCCTTCATGAGCTTATGTCTTTGGCAAATCTCTCATGAGCTTATTCTACCGAGTTATGAAGTGAAGCTTTATCCGTAGAGCTATCCATGTTCATATCATACTTCTACACATGTGATCTCAATTAGCTAAGTTCAACGCAATGAAATGTCAGTTTTAAATGAGAAAGTGTGCTAAGCCAACTAATGGTGGTGTAATGGGTGGAATCCACTCCAATCTTCTGCTAATATAAAAGCCATGTCTTTTGTGAGCCCTTCATGAGCTTATGTCTTTGGCGAATCTTTCATGAGCTTATTCTAACGAGTTATGAAGTGAAGCTTTATCCGTAGAGCTATCCATGTTCATATCATACTTATACACATGTGATCTCAATTAGCTAAGTTCAACGCAATGAAATGTCTGTTTGACATGTGAAACTGTGCTAAGCCAGTTAACAGTAGTGTAATAGGTTGCATCTAGTCAAATCTTCTGCTAATCTAAAAGCCATGTCTTTTGTGAGCCCTTCATTAGCTTATGTCTTTGGTGAACCTTTCAGGAGCTTATTCTAACGAGTTATGAAGTGGAGCTTGATCCTTAGAGCTATCCATGTTCATATCATACTTCTACACATGTGATCTCAATTAGCTAAGTTCAACGCAATGAAATGTCAGTTTAAAATGAGAAAGTGTGCTAAGCCAACTAATAGCAGTGTAATAGGTTGAATCCAGTCCAATCTTCTGTTAATATTAAAGCCATGTCTTTCGTGAGCTCTTCATGAGCTTATATCTTTGGCAAATCTCTCATGAGCTTATTCTAACGAGTTATGAAGTGAAGCTTTATCCGTAGAGCTATCCATGTTCATATCATACTTCTACACATGTGATCTCAATTAGCTAAGTTCAACGCAATGAAATGTCAGTTTTAAATGAGAAAGTGTGCTACGCCAACTAATGCTGGTGTAATGGGTGGAATCCACTCCAATCTTCTGCTAATATAAAAGCCATGTCTTTTGTGAGCCCTTCATGAGCTTATGTCTTTGGCGAATCTTTCACGAGCTTATTCTAACGATTTATGAAATGAAGCTTGATCCTTAGAGTTATCCATGTTCATATCATACTTCTACACATGTTATCTCAACTAGCTAAGTTCAACGCAATAAAACGTCAGTTTTAAATGAGAAAGTGTGCTAAGCCAACTAATGGTGGTGTAATGGGTGGAATCCACTCCAATCTTCTGCTAATATAAAAGCCATGTCTTTTGTGAGCCCTTCATGAGCTTATGTCTTTGGCGAATCTTTCATGAGCTTATTCTAACGAGTTATGAAGTGAAGCTTTATCCGTAGAGCTATCCATGTTCATATCATACTTATACACATGTGATCTCAATTAGCTAAGTTCAACGCAATGAAATGTCTGTTTGACATGTGAAAGTGTGCTAAGCCAGTTAACAACAGTGTAATAGGTTGCATCTAGTCCAATCTTCTGCTAATCTAAAAGCCATGTCTTTTGTGAGCCCTTCATTAGCTTATGACTTTGGCGAACCTTTCATGAGCTTATTCTAACGAGTTATGAAGTGGAGCTTGATCCTTAGAGCTATCCATGTTCATATCATACTTCTACACATGTGATCTCAATTAGCTAAGTTCAACGCAATGAAATGTCTGTTTAATATGTGAAACTGTGCTAAGCCAACTAACGGCAGTGTAATAGGTTGCATCTAGTCCAATCTTCTACTAATCTAAAAACCATGTCTTTTGTGAGCCCTTCATGTGCTTATGTGTTTGGTGAACCTTTCATGAGCTTATTCTAATGAGTTATGAAGTGAAGCTTTATCCGTAGAGCTATCCATGTTCATATCATACTTATACACATGTGATCTCAATTAGCTAAGTTCAACGCAATGAAATGTCTGTTTGACATGTGAAAGTATGCTAAGCCAGTTAACAACAGTGTAATAGGTTGCATCTACTCCAATCTTCTGCTAATCTAAAAGCCATGTCTTTTGTGAGCCCTTCATTAGCTTATGACTTTGGCGAACCTTTCATGAGCTTATTCTTACGAGTTATGAAGTGGAGCTTGATCCTTAGAGCTATCCATGTTCATATCATACTTATACACATGTGATCTCAATTAGCTAAGTTCAACGCAATGAAATGTCTGTTTGACATGTGAAAGTGTGCTAAGCTAGTTAACAACAATGTAATAGGTTGCATCTAGTCCAATCTTCTGCTAATCTAAAAGCCATGTCTTTTGTGAGCCCTTCATTAGCTTATGTCTTTTGTGAACCTTTCAGGAGCTTATTCTAACGAGTTATGAAGTGGAGCTTGATCCTTAGAGCTATCCATGTTCATATCATACTTCTACACATGTGATCTCAATTAGCTAAGTTCAACGCAATGAAATGTCTATTTAACATGTAAAAGTGTGCTAAGCCAGTTAACAGCAATGTAATAGGTTGCATCTAGTCCAATCTTCTGCTAATATAAAAGCCATGTCTTTTGTGAGCCCTTCATGAGCTTATGTCTTTGGCAAATCTCTCATGAGCTTATTCTACCGAGTTATGAAGTGAAGCTTTATCCGTAGAGCTATCCATGTTCATATCATACTTCTACACATGTGATCTCAATTAGCTAAGTTCAACGCAATGAAATGTCAGTTTTAAATGAGAAAGTGTGCTAAGCCAACTAATGGTGGTGTAATGGGTGGAATCCACTCCAATCTTCTGCTAATATAAAATCTGAGTCTTTTGTGAGCCCTTCATGAGCTTATGTCTTTGGCGAATCTTTCATGAGCTTATTCTAACGAGTTATGAAGTGAAGCTTTATCCGTAGAGCTATCCATGTTCATATCATACTTATACACATGTGATCTCAATTAGCTAAGTTCAACGCAATGAAATGTCTGTTTGACATGTGAAAGTAAGCTAAGCCAGTTAACAACAGTGTAATAGGTTGCATCTACTCCAATCTTCTGCTAATCTAAAAGCCATGTCTTTTGTGAGCCCTTCATTAGCTTATGACTTTGGCGAACCTTTCATGAGCTTATTCTAACGAGTTATGAAGTGGAGCTTGATCCTTAGAGCTATCCATGTTCATATCATACTTCTACACATGTGATCTCAATTAGTTAAGTTCAACGCAATGAAATGTCTGTTTAATATGTGAAACTGTGCTAAGCCAACTAACGGTAGTGTAATAGGTTGCATCTAGTCCAATCTTCTACTAATCTAAAAACCATGTCTTTTGTGAGCCCTTCATGTGCTTATGTGTTTGGTGAACCTTTCATGAGCTTATTCTAATGAGTTATGAAGTGAAGCTTTATCCGTAGAGCTATCCATGTTCATATCATACTTATACACATGTGATCTCAATTAGCTAAGTTCAACGCAATGAAATGTCTGTTTGACATGTGAAAGTGTGCTAAGCCAGTTAACAACAGTGTAATAGGTTGCATCTACTCCAATCTTCTGCTAATCTAAAAGCCATGTCTTTTGTGAGCCCTTCATTAGCTTATGACTTTGGCGAACCTTTCATGAGCTTATTCTAACGAGTTATGAAGTGAAGCTTTATCCGTAGAGCTATCCATGTTCATATCATACTTCTACACATGTGATCTCAATTAGCTAAGTTCAACGCAATGAAATGTCTGTTTGACATGTTAAACTGTGCTAAGCCAACTAACTGCAGTGTAATAAATTGCATCCAGTCCAATCTTCTGCTAATCTAAAAGCCTTGTCATTTTTGAGCTCTTCATGAGCTTATGTCTTTGGTGAACCTTGAATAAGATTATTCTAACGAGTTATGAACTGGAGCTTGATCCTTAGAGCTATCCATGTTCATATCATACTTATACACATGTGATCTCAATTAGCTAAGTTCAACGCAATGAAATGTCTGTTTGACATGTGAAAGTGTGCTAAGCCAGTTAATAGCCGTGTAATAGGTTGCATCTAGTCCAATCTTCTGCTAATCTAAAAGTCATGTCTTTTGTGAGCCCTTCATGAGCTTATGTCTTTGGCGAATCTTTCATGAGCTTATTCTAACGAGTTATGAAGTGAAGCTTTATCCGTAGAGCTATCCATGTTCATATCATACTTCTACACATGTGATCTCAATTAGCTAAGTTCAACGCAATGAAATGTCAGTTTTAAATGAGAAAGTGTGCTAAGCCAACTAATGGTGGTGTAATGGGTGGAATCCACTCCAATCTTCTGCTAATATAAAAGCCATGTCTTTTGTGAGCCCTTCATGAGCTTATGTCTTTGGCGAATCTTTCATGAGCTTATTCTAACGAGTTATGAAGTGAAGCTTTATCCGTAGACCTATCCATGTTCATATCATACTTCTACACATGTGATCTCAATTAGCTAAGTTCAACGCAATGAAACGTCAGTTTTAAATGAGAAAGTGTGCTAAGCCAACTAATGGTGGTGTAATGGGTGGAATCCACTCCAATCTTCTGCTAATATAAAAGCCATGTCTTTTGTGAGCCCTTCATGAGCTTATGTCTTTGGCGAATCTTTCATGAGCTTATTCTAACGAGTTATGAAGTGAAGCTTTATCCGTAGAGCTATCCATGTTCATATCATACTTATACACATGTGATCTCAATTAGCTAAGTTCAACGCAATGAAATGTCTGTTTGACATGTGAAAGTGTGCTAAGCCAGTTAACAACAGTGTAATAGGTTGCATCTAGTCCAATCTTCTGCTAATCTAAAAGCCATGTCTTTTGTGAGCCCTTCATTAGCTTATGACTTTGGCGAACCTTTCATGAGCTTATTCTAACGAGTTATGAAGTGGAGCTTGATCCTTAGAGCTATCCATGTTCATATCATACTTCTACACATGTGATCTCAATTAGCTAAGTTCAACGCAATGAAATGTCTGTTTAATATGTGAAACTGTGCTAAGCCAACTAACGGCAGTGTAATAGGTTGCATCTAGTCCAATCTTCTACTAATCTAAAAACCATGTCTTTTGTGAGCCCTTCATGTGCTTATGTGTTTGGTGAACCTTTCATGAGCTTATTCTAATGAGTTATGAAGTGAAGCTTTATCCGTAGAGCTATCCATGTTCATATCATACTTATACACATGTGATCTCAATTAGCTAAGTTCAACGCAATGAAATGTCTGTTTGACATGTGAAAGTATGCTAAGCCAGTTAACAACAGTGTAATAGGTTGCATCTACTCCAATCTTCTGCTAATCTAAAAGCCATGTCTTTTGTGAGCCCTTCATTAGCTTATGACTTTGGCGAACCTTTCATGAGCTTATTCTTACGAGTTATGAAGTGGAGCTTGATCCTTAGAGCTATCCATGTTCATATCATACTTATACACATGTGATCTCAATTAGCTAAGTTCAACGCAATGAAATGTCTGTTTGACATGTGAAAGTGTGCTAAGCTAGTTAACAACAATGTAATAGGTTGCATCTAGTCCAATCTTCTGCTAATCTAAAAGCCATGTCTTTTGTGAGCCCTTCATTAGCTTATGTCTTTTGTGAACCTTTCAGGAGCTTATTCTAACGAGTTATGAAGTGGAGCTTGATCCTTAGAGCTATCCATGTTCATATCATACTTCTACACATGTGATCTCAATTAGCTAAGTTCAACGCAATGAAATGTCTATTTAACATGTAAAAGTGTGCTAAGCCAGTTAACAGCAATGTAATAGGTTGCATCTAGTCCAATCTTCTGCTAATATAAAAGCCATGTCTTTTGTGAGCCCTTCATGAGCTTATGTCTTTGGCAAATCTCTCATGAGCTTATTCTACCGAGTTATGAAGTGAAGCTTTATCCGTAGAGCTATCCATGTTCATATCATACTTCTACACATGTGATCTCAATTAGCTAAGTTCAACGCAATGAAATGTCAGTTTTAAATGAGAAAGTGTGCTAAGCCAACTAATGGTGGTGTAATGGGTGGAATCCACTCCAATCTTCTGCTAATATAAAATCTGAGTCTTTTGTGAGCCCTTCATGAGCTTATGTCTTTGGCGAATCTTTCATGAGCTTATTCTAACGAGTTATGAAGTGAAGCTTTATCCGTAGAGCTATCCATGTTCATATCATACTTATACACATGTGATCTCAATTAGCTAAGTTCAACGCAATGAAATGTCTGTTTGACATGTGAAAGTAAGCTAAGCCAGTTAACAACAGTGTAATAGGTTGCATCTACTCCAATCTTCTGCTAATCTAAAAGCCATGTCTTTTGTGAGCCCTTCATTAGCTTATGACTTTGGCGAACCTTTCATGAGCTTATTCTAACGAGTTATGAAGTGGAGCTTGATCCTTAGAGCTATCCATGTTCATATCATACTTCTACACATGTGATCTCAATTAGTTAAGTTCAACGCAATGAAATGTCTGTTTAATATGTGAAACTGTGCTAAGCCAACTAACGGTAGTGTAATAGGTTGCATCTAGTCCAATCTTCTACTAATCTAAAAACCATGTCTTTTGTGAGCCCTTCATGTGCTTATGTGTTTGGTGAACCTTTCATGAGCTTATTCTAATGAGTTATGAAGTGAAGCTTTATCCGTAGAGCTATCCATGTTCATATCATACTTATACACATGTGATCTCAATTAGCTAAGTTCAACGCAATGAAATGTCTGTTTGACATGTGAAAGTGTGCTAAGCCAGTTAACAACAGTGTAATAGGTTGCATCTACTCCAATCTTCTGCTAATCTAAAAGCCATGTCTTTTGTGAGCCCTTCATTAGCTTATGACTTTGGCGAACCTTTCATGAGCTTATTCTAACGAGTTATGAAGTGAAGCTTTATCCGTAGAGCTATCCATGTTCATATCATACTTCTACACATGTGATCTCAATTAGCTAAGTTCAACGCAATGAAATGTCTGTTTAATATGTGAAACTGTACTAAGCCAACTAACGGCAGTGTAATAGGTTGCATCTAGTCCAATCTTCTACTAATCTAAAAACCATGTCTTTTGTGAGCCCTTCATGTGCTTGTGTTTGGTGAACCTTTCATGAGCTTATTCTAATGAGTTATGAAGTGGAGCGCTATCCTTAGAACTATCCATGTTCATATCATACTTCTACACATGTGATTTCAATTAGCTAAGTTCAACGCAATGAAATGTCAGTTTTAAATGAGAAAGTGTGCTAAGCCAACTAATGGTTGTGTAATGGGTGGAATCCACTCCAATCTTCTGCTAATATAAAAGCCATGTCTTTTGTGAGCCCTTCATGAGCTTATGTCTTTTGCGAATCTTTCACGAGCTTATTCTAACGATTTATGAAATGAAGCTTGATCCTTAGAGTTATCCATGTTCATATCATACTTCTACACATGTGATCTCAATTAGCTAAGTTCAACGCAATGAAATGTCAGTTTTAAATGAGAAAGTGTGCTAAGCCAACTAATGGTGGTGTAATGGGTGGAATCCACTCCAATCTTCTGCTAATATAAAAGCCATGTCTTTTGTGAGCCCTTCATGAGCTTATGTCTTTTGCGAATCTTTCACGAGCTTATTCTAACGATTTATGAAATGAAGCTTGATCCTTAGAGTTATCCATGTTCATATCATACTTCTACACATGTGATCTCAATTAGTTAAGTTCAACGCAATAAAATGGCTGTTTGACATGTGAAAGTGTGCTAAACCAACTAATGGTGGTTTAATAGGTGGAATCTAGTCCAATCTTCTGCTAATATAAAAGCCATGTCTTTTGTGAGCCCTTCATTAGCTTATGACTTTGGCGAACCTTTCATGAGCTTATTCTAACGAGTTATGAAGTGGAGCTTGATCCTTAGAGCTATCCATGTTCATATCATACTTATACACATGTGATCTCAATTAGCTAAGTTCAACGCAATGAAATGTCTGTTTGACATGTGAAAGTGTGCTAAGCCAGTTAACAACAATGTAATAGGTTGCATCTAGTCCAATCTTCTGCTAATCTAAAAGCCATGTCTTTTGTGAGCCCTTCATTAGCTTATGTCTTTGGTGAACCTTTCAGGAGCTTATTCTAACGAGTTATGAAGTGGAGCGCTATCCTTAGAGCTATCCATGTTCATATCATACTTATACACATGTGATCTCAATTAGCTAAGTTCAACGCAATGAAATGTCTATTTAACATGTAAAAGTGTGCTAAGCAAGTTAACAGCAGTGTAATAGGTTGCATCTAGCCCAATCTTCTGCTAATATAAAAGCCATGTCTTTTGTGAGCCCTTCATGAGCTTATGTCTTTGGCAAATCTCTCATGAGCTTATTCTAACGAGTTATGAAGTGATGCTTTATCCGTAGAGCTATCTATGTTCATATCATACTTCTACACATGTGATCTCAATTAGCTAAGTTCAACGCAATGAAATGTCAGTTTTAAATGAGAAAGTGTGCTAAGCCAACTAATGGTGGTGTAATGGGTGGAATCCACTCCAATCTTCTGCTAATATAAAAGTCATGTCTTTTGTGAGCCCTTCATGAGCTTATGTCTTTTGTGAATCTTTCACGACCTTATTCTAACGATTTATGAAATGAAGCTTGATCCTTAGAGTTATCCATGTTCATATCATACTTATACACATGTGATCTCAATTAGCTAATTTCAACGCAATGAAATGTCTATTTGACATGTGAAAGTGTGCTAAGCCAGTTAACAGCAGTGTAATAGGTTGCATCTAGTCCAATCTTCTGCTAATCTAAAAGCCATGTCTTTTGTGAGCCCTTCATTAGCTTATGACTTTGGCGAACCTTTCATGAGCTTATTCTAACAAGTTATGAAGTGGAGCTTGATCCTTAGAGCTATCCATGTTCATATCATACTTCTACATATGTGATCTCAATTAGCTAAGTTCAACACAATGAAATGTCAGTTTTAAATGAGAAAGTGTGCTAAGCCAACTAATGGTGGTGTAATGGGTGGAATCCACTCCAATCTTCTGCTAATATAAAAGTCATGTCTTTTGTGAGCCCTTCATGAGCTTATGTCTTTTGTGAATCTTTCACGAGCTTATTCTAACGATTTATGAAATGAAGCTTGATCCTTAGAGTTATCCATGTTTATATCATACTTCTACACATGTGATCTCAATTAGCTAAGTTCAACGCAATAAAATGTCTGTTTGACATGTGAAAGTGTGCTAAACCAACTAATGGTGGTGTAATAGGTGGAATCTAGTCCAATCTTCTGCTAATATAAAAGCCATGTCTTTTGTGAGCCCTTCATTAGCTTATGACTTTGGCGAACCTTTCATGAGCTTATTCTAACGAGTTATGAAGTGGAGCTTGATCCTTAGAGTTATCCATGTTCATATCATACTTCTACACATGTGATCTCAATTAGCTAAGTTCAACGCAATGAAATGTCTGTTTGACATGTGAAAGTGTGCTAAGCCAGTTAACAACAATGTAATAGGTTGCATCTAGTCCAAACTTCTGCTAATCTAAAAGCCATGTCTTTTGTGAGCCCTTCATTAGCTTATGTCTTTGGTGAACCTTTCAGGAGCTTATTCTAACGAGTTATGAAGTGGAGCGCTATCCTTAGAGCTATCCATGTTCATATCATACTTATACACATGTGATCTCAATTAGCTAAGTTCAACGCAATGAAATGTCTATTTAACATGTAAAAGTGTGCTAAGCAAGTTAACAGCAGTGTAATAGGTTGCATCTAGCCCAATCTTCTGCTAATATAAAAGCCATGTCTTTTATGAGCCCTTCATGAGCTTATGTCTTTGGCAAATCTCTCATGAGCTTATTCTAACGAGTTATGAAGTGATGCTTTATCCGTAGAGCTATCTATGTTCATATCATACTTCTACACATGTGATCTCAATTAGCTAAGTTCAACGCATTGAAATGTCAGTTTTAAATGAGAAAGTGTGCTAAGCCAACTAATGGTGGTGTAGTGGGTGGAATCCACTCCAATCTTCTGCTAATATAAAAGTCATGTCTTTTGTGAGCCCTTCATGAGCTTATGTCTTTTGTGAATCTTTCACGACCTTATTCTAACGATTTATGAAATGAAGCTTGATCCTTAGAGTTATCCATGTTTATATCATACTTCTACACATGTGATCTCAATTAGCTAAGTTCAACGCAATAAAATGTCTGTTTGACATGTGAAAGTGTGCTAAACCAACTAATGGTGGTGTAATAGGTGGAATCTAGTCCAATCTTCTGCTAATATAAAAGCCATGTCTTTTGTGAGCCCTTCATTAGCTTATGACTTTGGCGAACCTTTCATGAGCTTATTCTAACGAGTTATGAAGTGGAGCTTGATCCTTAGAGCTATCCATGTTCATATCATACTTATACACATGTGATCTCAATTAGCTAAGTTCAACGCAATGAAATGTCTGTTTGACATGTGAAAGTGTGCTAAGCCAGTTAACAACAATGTAATAGGTTGCATCTAGTCCAATCTTCTGCTAATCTAAAAGCCATGTCTTTTGTGAGCCCTTCATTAGCTTATGTCTTTGGTGAACCTTTCAGGAGCTTATTCTAACGAGTTATGAAGTGGAGCGCTATCCTTAGAGCTATCCATGTTCATATCATACTTATACACATGTGATCTCAATTAGCTAAGTTCAACGCAATAAAATGTCTGTTTAACATGTAAAAGTGTGCTAAGCAAGTTAACAGCAGTGTAATAGGTTGCATCTAACCCAATCTTCTGCTAATATAAAAGCCATGTCTTTTGTGAGCCCTTCATGAGCTTATGTCTTTGGCAAATCTCTCATGAGCTTATTCTAACGAGTTATGAAGTGATGCTTTATCCGTAGAGCTATCCATGTTCATATCATACTTCTACACATGTGATCTCAATTAGCTAATTTCAACGCAATGAAATGTCTGTTTGACATGTGAAAGTGTGCTAAGCCAGTTAACAGCAGTGTAATAGGTTGCATCTAGTCCAATCTTCTGCTAATCTAAAAGCCATGTCTTTTGTGAGCCCTTCATTAGCTTATGACTTTGGCGAACCTTTCATGAGCTTATTCTAACGAGTTATGAAGTGGAGCTTGATCCTTAGAGCTATCCATGTTCATATCATACTTCTACACATGTGATCTCAATTAGCTAAGTTCAACGCAATAAAATGTCTGTTTGACATGTGAAAGTGTGCTAAACCAACTAATGGTGGTATAATAGGTGGAATCTAGTCCAATCTTCTGCTAATATAAAAGCCATGTCTTTTGTGAGCACTTCATTAGCTTATGACTTTGGCGAACCTTTCATGAGCTTATTCTAACGAGTTATGAAGTGGAGCTTGATCCTTAGAGCTATCCATGTTCATATCATACTTATACACATGTGATCTCAATTAGCTAAGTTCAACGCAATGAAATTTCTGTTTGACATGTGAAAGTGTGCTAAGCCAGTTAACAACAATGTCATAGGTTGCATCTAGTCCAATCTTCCGCTAATCTAAAAGCCATGTCTTTTGTGAGCCCTTCATGAGCTTATGTCTTTGGCAAATCTCTCATGAGCTTATTCTACCGAGTTATGAAGTGAAGCTTTATCCGTAGAGCTATCCATGTTCATATCATACTTCTACACATGTGATCTCAATTAGCTAAGTTCAACGCAATGAAATGTCAGTTTTAAATGAGAAAGTGTGCTACGCCAACTAATGGTGGTGTAATGGGTGGAATCCACTCCAATCTTCTGCTAATATAAAAGCCATGTCTTTTGTGAGCCCTTCATGAGCTTATGTCTTTTGCGAATCTTTCACGAGCTTATTCTAACGATTTATGAAATGAAGCTTGATCCTTAGAGTTATCCATGTTCATATCATACTTCTACACATGTTATCTCAACTAGCTAAGTTCAACGCAATAAAATGTCTGTTTGACATGTGAAAGTGTGCTAAGCCAACTAATGGTGGTGTAATGGGTGGAATCCACTCCAATCTTCTGCTAATATAAAAGCCATGTCTTTTGTGAGCCCTTCATGAGCTTATGTCTTTGGCGAATCTTTTATGAGCTTATTCTAACGAGTTATGAAGTGAAGCTTTATCCGTAGAGCTATCCATGTTCATATCATACTTATACACATGTGATCTCAATTAGCTAAGTTCAACGCAATGAAATGTCTGTTTGACATGTGAAAGTGTGCTAAGCCAGTTAACAGCAGTGTAATAGGTTGCATCTAGTCCAATCTTCTGCTAATCTAAAAGCCATGTCTTTTGTGAGCCCTTCATTAGCTTATGACTTTGGCGAACCTTTCATGAGCTTATTCTAACGAGTTATGAAGTGGAGCTTGATCCTTAGAGCTATCCATGTTCATATCATACTTCTACACATGTGATCTCAATTAGCTAAGTTCAACGCAATGAAATGTCTATTTAACATGTAAAAGTGTGCTAAGCCAGTTAACAGAAGTGTAATAGGTTGCATCTAGTCCAATCTGATGCTAATATAAAAGCCATGTCTTTTATGAGCCCTTCATGAGCTTATGTCTTTGGCAAATCTATCATGAGCTTATTCTAACGAGTTATGAAGTGAAGCTTTATCGGTAGAGCTATCCATGTTCATATTATACTTCTACACATGTGATCTCAATTAGCTAAGTTCAACGCAATAAAATGTCAGTTTAAAATGAGAAAGTGTGCTAAGCCAACTAATGGTGGTGTAATGGGTGGAATCCACTCCAATCTTCTGCTAATATAAAAGCCATGTCTTTTGTGAGCCCTTCATGAGCATATGTCTTTGGCGAATCTTTTATGAGCTTATTCTAACGAGTTATGAAGTGAAGCTTTATCCGTAGAACTATCCATGTTCATATCATACTTCTACACATGTGATCTCAATTAGCTAAGTTCAACGCAATGAAATGTCAGTTTGAAATGAGAAAGTTTGCTAAGCCAACTAACGGCGGTGTAATAGGTGGAATCTAGTCCAATCTTCTGCTAATCTAAAAGCCATGTCTTTTGTGAGCCCTTCATGAGCTTATGTCTTTGGCAAATCTCTCATGAGCTTATTCTAACGAGTTATGAAATGAAGCTTTATCCGTAGAGCTATCCATGTTCATATCATACTTATACACATGTGATCTCAATTAGCTAAATTTAACGCAATGAAATGTCTGTTTGACATGTGAAAGTGTGCTAAGCTAGTTAACAGCAGTGTAATAGGTTGCATCTAGTCCAATCTTCTGCTAATCTAAAAGCCATGTCTTTTGTGAGCCCTTCATTAGCTTATGACTTTGGCGAACCTTTCATGAGCTTATTCTAATGAGTTATGAAGTGGAGCTTGATCCTTAGAGCTATCCATGTTCATATCATACTTCTACACATGTGATCTCAATTAGCTAAGTTCAACGCAATGAAATGTCAGTTTTAAATGAGAAAGTGTGCTACGCCAACTAATGGTGGTGTAATGGGTGGAATCCACTCCAATCTTCTGCTAATATAAAAGCCATGTCTTTTGTGAGCCCTTCATGAGCTTATGTCTTTTGCGAATCTTTCACGAGCTTATTCTAACGATTTATGAAATGAAGCTTGATCCTTAGAGTTATCCATGTTCATATCATACTTCTACACATGTTATCTCAACTAGCTAAGTTCAACGCAATAAAATGTCTGTTTGACATGTGAAAGTGTGCTAAGCCAACTAATGGTGGTGTAATGGGTGGAATCCACTCCAATCTTCTGCTAATATAAAAGCCATGTCTTTTGTGAGCCCTTCATGAGCTTATGTCTTTGGCGAATCTTTAATGAGCTTATTCTAACGAGTTATGAAGTGAAGCTTTATCCGTAGAGCTATCCATGTTCATATCATACTTATACACATGTGATCTCAATTAGCTAAGTTCAACGCAATGAAATGTCTGTTTGACATGTGAAAGTGTGCTAAGCCAGTTAACAGCAGTGTAATAGGTTGCATCTAGTCCAATCTTCTGCTAATCTAAAAGCCATGTCTTTTGTGAGCCCTTCATTAGCTTATGACTTTGGCGAACCTTTCATGAGCTTATTCTAACGAGTTATGAAGTGGAGCTTGATCCTTAGAGCTATCCATGTTCATATCATACTTATACACATGTGATCTCAATTAGCTAAGTTCAACGCAATGAAATGTCTGTTTGACATGTGAAAGTGTGCTAAGGCAGTTAACAACAATGTAATAGGTTGCATCTAGTCCAATCTTCTGCTAATCTAAAAGCCATGTCTTTTGTGAGCCCTTCATTAGCTTATGTCTTTGGTGAACCTTTCAGGAGCTTATTCTAACGAGTTATGAAGTGGAGCGCTATCCTTAGAGCTATCCATGTTCATATCATACTTATACACATGTGATCTCAATTAGCTAAGTTCAACGCAATGAAATGTCTATTTAACATGTAAAAGTGTGCTAAGCAAGTTAACAGCAGTGTAATAGGTTGCATCTAGCCCAATCTTCTGCTAATATAAAAGCCATGTCTTTTGTGAGCCCTTCATGAGCTTATGTCTTTGGCAAATCTCTCATGAGCTTATTCTAACGAGTTATGAAGTGATGCTTTATCCGTAGAGCTATCCATGTTCATATCATACTTCTACACATGTGATCTCAATTAGCTAAGTTCAACGCAATGAAATGTCAGTTTTAAATGAGAAAGTGTGCTAAGCCAACTAATGGTGGTGTAATGGGTGGAATCCACTCCAATCTTCTGCTAATATAAAAGTCATGTCTTTTGTGAGCCCTTCATGAGCTTATGTCTTTTGTGAATCTTTCACGACCTTATTCTAACGATTTATGAAATGAAGCTTGATCCTTAGAGTTATCCATGTTCATATCATACTTCTACACATGTGATCTCAATTAGCTAAGTTCAACGCAATAAAATGTCTGTTTGACATGTGAAAGTGTGCTAAACCAACTAATGGTGGTGTAATAGGTGGAATCTAGTCCAATCTTCTGCTAATATAAAAGCCATGTCTTTTGTGAGCCCTTCATTAGCTTATGACTTTGGCGAACCTTTCATGAGCTTATTCTAATGAGTTATGAAGTGGAGCTTGATCCTTAGAGCTATCCATGTTCATATCATACTTCTACACATGTGATCTCAATTAGCTAAGTTCAACGCAATGAAATGTCAGTTTTAAATGAGAAAGTGTGCTAAGCCAACTAATGGTGGTGTAATGGGTGGAATCCACTCCAATCTTCTGCTAATATAAAAGTCATGTCTTTTGTGAGCCCTTCATGAGCTTATGTCTTTTGTGAATCTTTCACGAGCTTATTCTAACGATTTATGAAATGAAGCTTGATCCTTAGAGTTATCCATGTTCATATCATACTTCTACACATGTGATCTCAATTAGCTAAGTTCAACGCAATAAAATGTCTGTTTGACATGTGAAAGTGTGCTAAACCAACTAATGGTGGTGTAATAGGTGGAATCTAGTCCAATCTTCTGCTAATATAAAAGCCATGTCTTTTGTGAGCCCTTCATTAGCTTATGACTTTGGCGAACCTTTCATGAGCTTATTCTAACGAGTTATGAAGTGGAGCTTGATCCTTAGAGCTATCCATGTTCATATCATACTTATACACATGTGATCTCAATTAGCTAAGTTCAACGCAATGAAATGTCTGTTTGACATGTGAAAGTGTGCTAAGCCAGTTAACAACAATGTAATAGGTTGCATCTAGTCCAATCTTCTGCTAATCTAAAAGCCATGTCTTTTGTGAGCCCTTCATTAGCTTATGTCTTTGGTGAACCTTTCAGGAGCTTATTCTAACGAGTTATGAAGTGGAGCGCTATCCTTAGAGCTATCCATGTTCATATCATACTTATACACATGTGATCTCAATTAGCTAAGTTCAACGCAATAAAATGTCTATTTAACATGTAAAAGTGTGCTAAGCAAGTTAACAGCAGTGTAATAGGTTGCATCTAGCCCAATCTTCTGCTAATATAAAAGCCATGTCTTTTGTGAGCCCTTCATGAGCTTATGTCTTTGGCAAATCTCTCATGAGCTTATTCTAACGAGTTATGAAGTGATGCTTTATCCGTAGAGCTATCCATGTTCATATCATACTTCTACACATGTGATCTCAATTAGCTAATTTCAACGCAATGAAATGTCTGTTTGACATGTGAAAGTGTGCTAAGCCAGTTAACAGCAGTGTAATAGGTTGCATCTAGTCCAATCTTCTGCTAATCTAAAAGCCATGTCTTTTGTGAGCCCTTCATTAGCTTATGACTTTGGCGAACCTTTCATGAGCTTATTCTAACGAGTTATGAAGTGGAGCTTGATCCTTAGAGCTATCCATGTTCATATCATACTTCTACACATGTGATCTCAATTAGCTAAGTTCAACGCAATAAAATGTCTGTTTGACATGTGAAAGTGTGCTAAACCAACTAATGGTGGTATAATAGGTGGAATCTAGTCCAATCTTCTGCTAATATAAAAGCCATGTCTTTTGTGAGCCCTTCATTAGCTTATGACTTTGGCGAACCTTTCATGAGCTTATTCTAACGAGTTATGAAGTGGAGCTTGATCCTTAGAGCTATCCATGTTCATATCATACTTATACACATGTGATCTCAATTAGCTAAGTTCAACGCAATGAAATTTCTGTTTGACATGTGAAAGTGTGCTAAGCCAGTTAACAGCAGTGTAATAGGTTGCATCTAGTCCAATCTTCTGCTAATCTAAAAGCCATGTCTTTTGTGAGCCCTTCATTAGCTTATGACTTTGGCGAACCTTTCATGAGCTTATTCTAATGAGTTATGAAGTGGAGCTTGATCCTTAGAGCTATCCATGTTCATATCATACTTCTACACATGTGATCTCAATTAGCTAAGTTCAACGCAATGAAATGTCAGTTTTAAATGAGAAAGTGTGCTACGCCAACTAATGGTGGTGTAATGGGTGGAATCCACTCCAATCTTCTGCTAATATAAAAGCCATGTCTTTTGTGAGCCCTTCATGAGCTTATGTCTTTTGCGAATCTTTCACGAGCTTATTCTAACGATTTATGAAATGAAGCTTGATCCTTAGAGTTATCCATGTTCATATCATACTTCTACACATGTTATCTCAACTAGCTAAGTTCAACGCAATAAAATGTCTGTTTGACATGTGAAAGTGTGCTAAGCCAACTAATGGTGGTGTAATGGGTGGAATCCACTCCAATCTTCTGCTAATATAAAAGCCATGTCTTTTGTGAGCCCTTCATGAGCTTATGTCTTTGGCGAATCTTTTATGAGCTTATTCTAACGAGTTATGAAGTGAAGCTTTATCCGTAGAGCTATCCATGTTCATATCATACTTATACACATGTGATCTCAATTAGCTAAGTTCAACGCAATGAAATGTCTGTTTGACATGTGAAAGTGTGCTAAGCCAGTTAACAGCAGTGTAATAGGTTGCATCTAGTCCAATCTTCTGCTAATCTAAAAGCCATGTCTTTTGTGAGCCCTTCATTAGCTTATGACTTTGGCGAACCTTTCATGAGCTTATTCTAACGAGTTATGAAGTGGAGCTTGATCCTTAGAGCTATCCATGTTCATATCATACTTATACACATGTGATCTCAATTAGCTAAGTTCAACGCAATGAAATGTCTGTTTGACATGTGAAAGTGTGCTAAGGCAGTTAACAACAATGTAATAGGTTGCATCTAGTCCAATCTTCTGCTAATCTAAAAGCCATGTCTTTTGTGAGCCCTTCATTAGCTTATGTCTTTGGTGAACCTTTCAGGAGCTTATTCTAACGAGTTATGAAGTGGAGCGCTATCCTTAGAGCTATCCATGTTCATATCATACTTATACACATGTGATCTCAATTAGCTAAGTTCAACGCAATGAAATGTCTATTTAACATGTAAAAGTGTGCTAAGCAAGTTAACAGCAGTGTAATAGGTTGCATCTAGCCCAATCTTCTGCTAATATAAAAGCCATGTCTTTTGTGAGCCCTTCATGAGCTTATGTCTTTGGCAAATCTCTCATGAGCTTATTCTAACGAGTTATGAAGTGATGCTTTATCCGTAGAGCTATCCATGTTCATATCATACTTCTACACATGTGATCTCAATTAGCTAAGTTCAACGCAATGAAATGTCAGTTTTAAATGAGAAAGTGTGCTAAGCCAACTAATGGTGGTGTAATGGGTGGAATCCACTCCAATCTTCTGCTAATATAAAAGTCATGTCTTTTGTGAGCCCTTCATGAGCTTATGTCTTTTGTGAATCTTTCACGACCTTATTCTAACGATTTATGAAATGAAGCTTGATCCTTAGAGTTATCCATGTTCATATCATACTTCTACACATGTGATCTCAATTAGCTAAGTTCAACGCAATAAAATGTCTGTTTGACATGTGAAAGTGTGCTAAACCAACTAATGGTGGTGTAATAGGTGGAATCTAGTCCAATCTTCTGCTAATATAAAAGCCATGTCTTTTGTGAGCCCTTCATTAGCTTATTACTTTGGCGAACCTTTCATGAGCTTATTCTAATGAGTTATGAAGTGGAGCTTGATCCTTAGAGCTATCCATGTTCATATCATACTTCTACACATGTGATCTCAATTAGCTAAGTTCAACGCAATGAAATGTCAGTTTTAAATGAGAAAGTGTGCTAAGCCAACTAATGGTGGTGTAATGGGTGGAATCCACTCCAATCTTCTGCTAATATAAAAGTCATGTCTTTTGTGAGCCCTTCATGAGCTTATGTCTTTTGTGAATCTTTCACGAGCTTATTCTAACGATTTATGAAATGAAGCTTGATCCTTAGAGTTATCCATGTTCATATCATACTTCTACACATGTGATCTCAATTAGCTAAGTTCAACGCAATAAAATGTCTGTTTGACATGTGAAAGTGTGCTAAACCAACTAATGGTGGTGTAATAGGTGGAATCTAGTCCAATCTTCTGCTAATATAAAAGCCATGTCTTTTGTGAGCCCTTCATTAGCTTATGACTTTGGCGAACCTTTCATGAGCTTATTCTAACGAGTTATGAAGTGGAGCTTGATCCTTAGAGCTATCCATGTTCATATCATACTTATACACATGTGATCTCAATTAGCTAAGTTCAACGCAATGAAATGTCTGTTTGACATGTGAAAGTGTGCTAAGCCAGTTAACAACAATGTAATAGGTTGCATCTAGTCCAATCTTCTGCTAATCTAAAAGCCATGTCTTTTGTGAGCCCTTCATTAGCTTATGTCTTTGGTGAACCTTTCATGAGCTTATTCTAACGAGTTATGAAGTGGAGCTTGATCCTTAGAGCTATCCATGTTCATATCATACTTATACACATGTGATCTCAATTAGCTAAGTTCAACGCAATGAAATTTCTGTTTGACATGTGAAAGTGTGCTAAGCCAGTTAACAGCAGTGTAATAGGTTGCATCTAGTCCAATCTTCTGCTAATCTAAAAGCCATGTCTTTTGTGAGCCCTTCATTAGCTTATGACTTTGGCGAACCTTTCATGAGCTTATTCTAATGAGTTATGAAGTGGAGCTTGATCCTTAGAGCTATCCATGTTCATATCATACTTCTACACATGTGATCTCAATTAGCTAAGTTCAACGCAATGAAATGTCAGTTTTAAATGAGAAAGTGTGCTACGCCAACTAATGGTGGTGTAATGGGTGGAATCCACTCCAATCTTCTGCTAATATAAAAGCCATGTCTTTTGTGAGCCCTTCATGAGCTTATGTCTTTTGCGAATCTTTCACGAGCTTATTCTAACGATTTATGAAATGAAGCTTGATCCTTAGAGTTATCCATGTTCATATCATACTTCTACACATGTTATCTCAACTAGCTAAGTTCAACGCAATAAAATGTCTGTTTGACATGTGAAAGTGTGCTAAGCCAACTAATGGTGGTGTAATGGGTGGAATCCACTCCAATCTTCTGCTAATATAAAAGCCATGTCTTTTGTGAGCCCTTCATGAGCTTATGTCTTTGGCGAATCTTTTATGAGCTTATTCTAACGAGTTATGAAGTGAAGCTTTATCCGTAGAGCTATCCATGTTCATATCATACTTATACACATGTGATCTCAATTAGCTAAGTTCAACGCAATGAAATGTCTGTTTGACATGTGAAAGTGTGCTAAGCCAGTTAACAGCAGTGTAATAGGTTGCATCTAGTCCAATCTTCTGCTAATCTAAAAGCCATGTCTTTTGTGAGCCCTTCATTAGCTTATGACTTTGGCGAACCTTTCATGAGCTTATTCTAACGAGTTATGAAGTGGAGCTTGATCCTTAGAGCTATCCATGTTCATATCATACTTATACACATGTGATCTCAATTAGCTAAGTTCAACGCAATGAAATGTCTGTTTGACATGTGAAAGTGTGCTAAGGCAGTTAACAACAATGTAATAGGTTGCATCTAGTCCAATCTTCTGCTAATCTAAAAGCCATGTCTTTTGTGAGCCCTTCATTAGCTTATGTCTTTGGTGAACCTTTCAGGAGCTTATTCTAACGAGTTATGAAGTGGAGCGCTATCCTTAGAGCTATCCATGTTCATATCATACTTATACACATGTGATCTCAATTAGCTAAGTTCAACGCAATGAAATGTCTATTTAACATGTAAAAGTGTGCTAAGCAAGTTAACAGCAGTGTAATAGGTTGCATCTAGCCCAATCTTCTGCTAATATAAAAGCCATGTCTTTTGTGAGCCCTTCATGAGCTTATGTCTTTGGCAAATCTCTCATGAGCTTATTCTAACGAGTTATGAAGTGATGCTTTATCCGTAGAGCTATCCATGTTCATATCATACTTCTACACATGTGATCTCAATTAGCTAAGTTCAACGCAATGAAATGTCAGTTTTAAATGAGAAAGTGTGCTAAGCCAACTAATGGTGGTGTAATGGGTGGAATCCACTCCAATCTTCTGCTAATATAAAAGTCATGTCTTTTGTGAGCCCTTCATGAGCTTATGTCTTTTGTGAATCTTTCACGACCTTATTCTAACGATTTATGAAATGAAGCTTGATCCTTAGAGTTATCCATGTTCATATCATACTTCTACACATGTGATCTCAATTAGCTAAGTTCAACGCAATAAAATGTCTGTTTGACATGTGAAAGTGTGCTAAACCAACTAATGGTGGTGTAATAGGTGGAATCTAGTCCAATCTTCTGCTAATATAAAAGCCATGTCTTTTGTGAGCCCTTCATTAGCTTATTACTTTGGCGAACCTTTCATGAGCTTATTCTAATGAGTTATGAAGTGGAGCTTGATCCTTAGAGCTATCCATGTTCATATCATACTTCTACACATGTGATCTCAATTAGCTAAGTTCAACGCAATGAAATGTCAGTTTTAAATGAGAAAGTGTGCTAAGCCAACTAATGGTGGTGTAATGGGTGGAATCCACTCCAATCTTCTGCTAATATAAAAGTCATGTCTTTTGTGAGCCCTTCATGAGCTTATGTCTTTTGTGAATCTTTCACGAGCTTATTCTAACGATTTATGAAATGAAGCTTGATCCTTAGAGTTATCCATGTTCATATCATACTTCTACACATGTGATCTCAATTAGCTAAGTTCAACGCAATAAAATGTCTGTTTGACATGTGAAAGTGTGCTAAACCAACTAATGGTGGTGTAATAGGTGGAATCTAGTCCAATCTTCTGCTAATATAAAAGCCATGTCTTTTGTGAGCCCTTCATTAGCTTATGACTTTGGCGAACCTTTCATGAGCTTATTCTAACGAGTTATGAAGTGGAGCTTGATCCTTAGAGCTATCCATGTTCATATCATACTTATACACATGTGATCTCAATTAGCTAAGTTCAACGCAATGAAATGTCTGTTTGACATGTGAAAGTGTGCTAAGCCAGTTAACAACAATGTAATAGGTTGCATCTAGTCCAATCTTCTGCTAATCTAAAAGCCATGTCTTTTGTGAGCCCTTCATTAGCTTATGTCTTTGGTGAACCTTTCAGGAGCTTATTCTAACGAGTTATGAAGTGGAGCGCTATCCTTAGAGCTATCCATGTTCATATCATACTTATACACATGTGATCTCAATTAGCTAAGTTCAACGCAATAAAATGTCTGTTTAACATGTAAAAGTGTGCTAAGCAAGTTAACAGCAGTGTAATAGGTTGCATCTAGCCCAATCTTCTGCTAATATAAAAGCCATGTCTTTTGTGAGCCCTTCATGAGCTTATGTCTTTGGCAAATCTCTCATGAGCTTATTCTAACGAGTTATGAAGTGATGCTTTATCCGTAGAGCTATCCATGTTCATATCATACTTCTACACATGTGATCTCAATTAGCTAATTTCAACGCAATGAAATGTCTGTTTGACATGTGAAAGTGTGCTAAGCCAGTTAACAGCAGTGTAATAGGTTGCATCTAGTCCAATCTTCTGCTAATCTAAAAGCCATGTCTTTTGTGAGCCCTTCATTAGCTTATGACTTTGGCGAATCTTTCACGAGCTTATTCTAACGATTTATGAAATGAAGCTTGATCCTTAGAGCTATCCATGTTCATATCATACTTCTACACATGTGATCTCAATTAGCTAAGTTCAACGCAATAAAATGTCTGTTTGACATGTGAAAGTGTGCTAAACCAACTAATGGTGGTATAATAGGTGGAATCTAGTCCAATCTTCTGCTAATATAAAAGCCATGTCTTTTGTGAGCCCTTCATTAGCTTATGACTTTGGCGAACCTTTCATGAGCTTATTCTAACGAGTTATGAAGTGGAGCTTGATCCTTAGAGCTATCCATGTTCATATCATACTTATACACATGTGATCTCAATTAGCTAAGTTCAACGCAATGAAATGTCTGTTTGACATGTGAAAGTGTGCTAAGCCAGTTAACAGCAGTGTAATAGGTTGCATCTAGTCCAATCTTCTGCTAATCTAAAAGCCATGTCTTTTGTGAGCCCTTCATTAGCTTATGACTTTGGCGAACCTTTCATGAGCTTATTCTAATGAGTTATGAAGTGGAGCTTGATCCTTAGAGCTATCCATGTTCATATCATACTTCTACACATGTGATCTCAATTAGCTAAGTTCAACGCAATGAAATGTCAGTTTTAAATGAGAAAGTGTGCTACGCCAACTAATGGTGGTGTAATGGGTGGAATCCACTCCAATCTTCTGCTAATATAAAAGCCATGTCTTTTGTGAGCCCTTCATGAGCTTATGTCTTTTGCGAATCTTTCACGAGCTTATTCTAACGATTTATGAAATGAAGCTTGATCCTTAGAGTTATCCATGTTCATATCATACTTCTACACATGTTATCTCAACTAGCTAAGTTCAACGCAATAAAATGTCTGTTTGACATGTGAAAGTGTGCTAAGCCAACTAATGGTGGTGTAATGGGTGGAATCCACTCCAATCTTCTGCTAATATAAAAGCCATGTCTTTTGTGAGCCCTTCATGAGCTTATGTCTTTGGCGAATCTTTTATGAGCTTATTCTAACGAGTTATGAAGTGAAGCTTTATCCGTAGAGCTATCCATGTTCATATCATACTTATACACATGTGATCTCAATTAGCTAAGTTCAACGCAATGAAATGTCTGTTTGACATGTGAAAGTGTGCTAAGCCAGTTAACAGCAGTGTAATAGGTTGCATCTAGTCCAATCTTCTGCTAATCTAAAAGCCATGTCTTTTGTGAGCCCTTCATTAGCTTATGACTTTGGCGAACCTTTCATGAGCTTATTCTAACGAGTTATGAAGTGGAGCTTGATCCTTAGAGCTATCCATGTTCATATCATACTTCTACACATGTGATCTCAATTAGCTAAGTTCAACGCAATGAAATGTCTATTTAACATGTAAAAGTGTGCTAAGCCAGTTAACAGCAGTGTAATAGGTTGCATCTAGTCCAATCTGATGCTAATATAAAAGCCATGTCTTTTATGAGCCCTTCATGAGCTTATGTCTTTGGCAAATCTATCATGAGCTTATTGTAACGAGTTATGAAGTGAAGCTTTATCGGTAGAGCTATCCATGTTCATATTATACTTCTACACATGTGATCTCAATTAGCTAAGTTCAACGCAATAAAATGTCAGTTTAAAATGAGAAAGTGTGCTAAGCCAACTAATGGTGGTGTAATGGGTGGAATCCACTCCAATCTTCTGCTAATATAAAAGCCATGTCTTTTGTGAGCCCTTCATGAGCATATGTCTTTGGCGAATCTTTTATGAGCTTATTCTAACGAGTTATGAAGTGAAGCTTTATCCGTAGAACTATCCATGTTCATATCATACTTCTACACATGTGATCTCAATTAGCTAAGTTCAACGCAATGAAATGTCAGTTTGAAATGAGAAAGTTTGCTAAGCCAACTAACGGCGGTGTAATAGGTGGAATCTAGTCCAATCTTCTGCTAATCTAAAAGCCATGTCTTTTGTGAGCCCTTCATGAGCTTATGTCTTTGGCAAATCTCTCATGAGCTTATTCTAACGAGTTATGAAATGAAGCTTTATCCGTAGAGCTATCCATGTTCATATCATACTTATACACATGTGATCTCAATTAGCTAAATTTAACGCAATGAAATGTCTGTTTGACATGTGAAAGTGTGCTAAGCTAGTTAACAGCAGTGTAATAGGTTGCATCTAGTCCAATCTTCTGCTAATCTAAAAGCCATGTCTTTTGTGAGCCCTTCATTAGCTTATGACTTTGGCGAACCTTTCATGAGCTTATTCTAATGAGTTATGAAGTGGAGCTTGATCCTTAGAGCTATCCATGTTCATATCATACTTCTACACATGTGATCTCAATTAGCTAAGTTCAACGCAATGAAATGTCAGTTTTAAATGAGAAAGTGTGCTACGCCAACTAATGGTGGTGTAATGGGTGGAATCCACTCCAATCTTCTGCTAATATAAAAGCCATGTCTTTTGTGAGCCCTTCATGAGCTTATGTCTTTTGCGAATCTTTCACGAGCTTATTCTAACGATTTATGAAATGAAGCTTGATCCTTAGAGTTATCCATGTTCATATCATACTTCTACACATGTTATCTCAACTAGCTAAGTTCAACGCAATAAAATGTCTGTTTGACATGTGAAAGTGTGCTAAGCCAACTAATGGTGGTGTAATGGGTGGAATCCACTCCAATCTTCTGCTAATATAAAAGCCATGTCTTTTGTGAGCCCTTCATGAGCTTATGTCTTTGGCGAATCTTTAATGAGCTTATTCTAACGAGTTATGAAGTGAAGCTTTATCCGTAGAGCTATCCATGTTCATATCATACTTATACACATGTGATCTCAATTAGCTAAGTTCAACGCAATGAAATGTCTGTTTGACATGTGAAAGTGTGCTAAGCCAGTTAACAGCAGTGTAATAGGTTGCATCTAGTCCAATCTTCTGCTAATCTAAAAGCCATGTCTTTTGTGAGCCCTTCATTAGCTTATGACTTTGGCGAACCTTTCATGAGCTTATTCTAACGAGTTATGAAGTGGAGCTTGATCCTTAGAGCTATCCATGTTCATATCATACTTCTACACATGTGATCTCAATTAGCTAAGTTCAATGCAATGAAATGTCTATTTAACATGTAAAAGTGTGCTAAGCCAGTTAACAGCAGTGTAATAGGTTGCATCTAGTCCAATCTGATGCTAATATAAAAGCCATGTCTTTTATGAGCCCTTCATGAGCTTATGTCTTTGGCAAATCTATCATGAGCTTATTCTAACGAGTTATGAAGTGAAGCTTTATCGGTAGAGCTATCCATGTTCATATTATACTTCTACACATGTGATCTCAATTAGCTAAGTTCAACGCAATGAAATGTCAGTTTTAAATGAGAAAGTGTGCTACGCCAACTAATGGTGGTGTAATGGGTGGAATCCACTCCAATCTTCTGCTAATATAAAAGCCATGTCTTTTGTGAGCCCTTCATGAGCATATGTCTTTGGCGAATCTTTTATGAGCTTATTCTAACGAGTTATGAAGTGAAGCTTTATCCGTAGAACTATCCATGTTCATATCATACTTCTACACATGTTATCTCAACTAGCTAAGTTCAACGCAATAAAATGTCTGTTTGACATGTAAAAGTGTGCTAAGCCAGTTAACAGCAGTGTAATAGGTTGCATCTAGTCCAATCTTCTGCTAATCTAAAAGCCATGTCTTTTGTGAGCCCTTCATTAGCTTATGACTTTGGCGAACCTTTCATGAGCTTATTCTAACGAGTTATGAAGTGGAGCTTGATCCTTAGAGCTATCCATGTTCATATCATACTTCTACACATGTGATCTCAATTAGCTAAGTTCAACGCAATGAAATGTCTATTTAACATGTAAAAGTGTGCTAAGCCAGTTAACAGCAGTGTAATAGGTTGCATCTAGTCCAATCTGATGCTAATATAAAAGCCATGTCTTTTATGAGCCCTTCATGAGCTTATGTCTTTGGCAAATCTATCATGAGCTTATTCTAACGAGTTATGAAGTGAAGCTTTATCGGTAGAGCTATCCATGTTCATATTATACTTCTACACATGTGATCTCAATTAGCTAAGTTCAACGCAATGAAATGTCAGTTTTAAATGAGAAAGTGTGCTACGCCAACTAATGGTGGTGTAATGGGTGGAATCCACTCCAATCTTCTGCTAATATAAAAGCCATGTCTTTTGTGAGCCCTTCATGAGCTTATGTCTTTTGCGAATCTTTCACGAGCTTATTCTAACGATTTATGAAATGAAGCTTGATCCTTAGAGTTATCCATGTTCATATCATACTTCTACACATGTTATCTCAACTAGCTAAGTTCAACGCAATAAAATGTCTGTTTGACATGTGAAAGTGTGCTAAGCCAACTAATGGTGGTGTAATGGGTGGAATCCACTCCAATCTTCTGCTAATATAAAAGCCATGTCTTTTGTGAGCCCTTCATGAGCTTATGTCTTTGGCGAATCTTTTATGAGCTTATTCTAACGAGTTATGAAGTGAAGCTTTATCCGTAGAGCTATCCATGTTCATATCATACTTATACACATGTGATCTCAATTAGCTAAGTTCAACGCAATGGAATGTCTGTTTGACATATGAAAGTGTGCTAAGCCAGTTAACAGCAGTGTAATAGGTTGCATCTAGTCCAATCTTCTGCTAATCTAAAAGCCATGTCTTTTGTGAGCCCTTCATTAGCTTATGACTTTGGCGAACCTTTCATGAGCTTATTCTAACGAGTTATGAAGTGGAGCTTGATCCTTAGAGCTATCCATGTTCATATCATACTTATACACATGTGATCTCAATTAGCTAAGTTCAACGCAATGAAATGTCTGTTTGACATGTGAAAGTGTGCTAAGGCAGTTAACAACAATGTAATAGGTTGCATCTAGTCCAATCTTCTGCTAATCTAAAAGCCATGTCTTTTGTGAGCCCTTCATTAGCTTATGTCTTTGGTGAACCTTTCAGGAGCTTATTCTAACGAGTTATGAAGTGGAGCGCTATCCTTAGAGCTATCCATGTTCATATCATACTTATACACATGTGATCTCAATTAGCTAAGTTCAACGCAATGAAATGTCTATTTAACATGTAAAAGTGTGCTAAGCAAGTTAACAGCAGTGTAATAGGTTGCATCTAGCCCAATCTTCTGCTAATATAAAAGCCATGTCTTTTGTGAGCCCTTCATGAGCTTATGTCTTTGGCAAATCTCTCATGAGCTTATTCTAACGAGTTATGAAGTGATGCTTTATCCGTAGAGCTATCCATGTTCATATCATACTTCTACACATGTGATCTCAATTAGCTAAGTTCAACGCAATGAAATGTCAGTTTTAAATGAGAAAGTGTGCTAAGCCAACTAATGGTGGTGTAATGGGTGGAATCCACTCCAATCTTCTGCTAATATAAAAGTCATGTCTTTTGTGAGCCCTTCATGAGCTTATGTCTTTTGTGAATCTTTCACGACCTTATTCTAACGATTTATGAAATGAAGCTTGATCCTTAGAGTTATCCATGTTCATATCATACTTCTACACATGTGATCTCAATTAGCTAAGTTCAACGCAATAAAATGTCTGTTTGACATGTGAAAGTGTGCTAAACCAACTAATGGTGGTGTAATAGGTGGAATCTAGTCCAATCTTCTGCTAATATAAAAGCCATGTCTTTTGTGAGCCCTTCATTAGCTTATGACTTTGGCGAACCTTTCATGAGCTTATTCTAATGAGTTATGAAGTGGAGCTTGATCCTTAGAGCTATCCATGTTCATATCATACTTCTACACATGTGATCTCAATTAGCTAAGTTCAACGCAATGAAATGTCAGTTTTAAATGAGAAAGTGTGCTAAGCCAACTAATGGTGGTGTAATGGGTGGAATCCACTCCAATCTTCTGCTAATATAAAAGTCATGTCTTTTGTGAGCCCTTCATGAGCTTATGTCTTTTGTGAATCTTTCACGAGCTTATTCTAACGATTTATGAAATGAAGCTTGATCCTTAGAGTTATCCATGTTCATATCATACTTCTACACATGTGATCTCAATTAGCTAAGTTCAACGCAATAAAATGTCTGTTTGACATGTGAAAGTGTGCTAAACCAACTAATGGTGGTGTAATAGGTGGAATCTAGTCCAATCTTCTGCTAATATAAAAGCCATGTCTTTTGTGAGCCCTTCATTAGCTTATGACTTTGGCGAACCTTTCATGAGCTTATTCTAACGAGTTATGAAGTGGAGCTTGATCCTTAGAGCTATCCATGTTCATATCATACTTATACACATGTGATCTCAATTAGCTAAGTTCAACGCAATGAAATGTCTGTTTGACATGTGAAAGTATGCTAAGCCAGTTAACAACAATGTAATAGGTTGCATCTAGTCCAATCTTCTGCTAATCTAAAAGCCATGTCTTTTGTGAGCCCTTCATTAGCTTATGTCTTTGGTGAACCTTTCAGGAGCTTATTCTAACGAGTTATGAAGTGGAGCGCTATCCTTAGAGCTATCCATGTTCATATCATACTTATACACATGTGATCTCAATTAGCTAAGTTCAACGCAATAAAATGTCTGTTTAACATGTAAAAGTGTGCTAAGCAAGTTAACAGCAGTGTAATAGGTTGCATCTAGCCCAATCTTCTGCTAATATAAAAGCCATGTCTTTTGTGAGCCCTTCATGAGCTTATGTCTTTGGCAAATCTCTCATGAGCTTATTCTAACGAGTTATGAAGTGATGCTTTATCCGTAGAGCTATCCATGTTCATATCATACTTCTACACATGTGATCTCAATTAGCTAATTTCAACGCAATGAAATGTCTGTTTGACATGTGAAAGTGTGCTAAGCCAGTTAACAGCAGTGTAATAGGTTGCATCTGGTCCAATCTTCTGCTAATCTAAAAGCCATGTCTTTTGTGAGCCCTTCATTAGCTTATGACTTTGGCGAATCTTTCACGAGCTTATTCTAACGATTTATGAAATGAAGCTTGATCCTTAGAGCTATCCATGTTCATATCATACTTCTACACATGTGATCTCAATTAGCTAAGTTCAACGCAATAAAATGTCTGTTTGACATGTGAAAGTGTGCTAAACCAACTAATGGTGGTATAATAGGTGGAATCTAGTCCAATCTTCTGCTAATATAAAAGCCATGTCTTTTGTGAGCCCTTCATTAGCTTATGACTTTGGCGAACCTTTCATGAGCTTATTCTAACGAGTTATGAAGTGGAGCTTGATCCTTAGAGCTATCCATGTTCATATCATACTTATACACATGTGATCTCAATTAGCTAAGTTCAACGCAATGAAATGTCTGTTTGACATGTGAAAGTGTGCTAAGCCAGTTAACAGCAGTGTAATAGGTTGCATCTAGTCCAATCTTCTGCTAATCTAAAAGCCATGTCTTTTGTGAGCCCTTCATTAGCTTATGACTTTGGCGAACCTTTCATGAGCTTATTCTAATGAGTTATGAAGTGGAGCTTGATCCTTAGAGCTATCCATGTTCATATCATACTTCTACACATGTGATCTCAATTAGCTAAGTTCAACGCAATGAAATGTCAGTTTTAAATGAGAAAGTGTGCTACGCCAACTAATGGTGGTGTAATGGGTGGAATCCACTCCAATCTTCTGCTAATATAAAAGCCATGTCTTTTGTGAGCCCTTCATGAGCTTATGTCTTTTGCGAATCTTTCACGAGCTTATTCTAACGATTTATGAAATGAAGCTTGATCCTTAGAGTTATCCATGTTCATATCATACTTCTACACATGTTATCTCAACTAGCTAAGTTCAACGCAATAAAATGTCTGTTTGACATGTGAAAGTGTGCTAAGCCAACTAATGGTGGTGTAATGGGTGGAATCCACTCCAATCTTCTGCTAATATAAAAGCCATGTCTTTTGTGAGCCCTTCATGAGCTTATGTCTTTGGCGAATCTTTTATGAGCTTATTCTAACGAGTTATGAAGTGAAGCTTTATCCGTAGAGCTATCCATGTTCATATCATACTTATACACATGTGATCTCAATTAGCTAAGTTCAACGCAATGAAATGTCTGTTTGACATGTGAAAGTGTGCTAAGCCAGTTAACAGCAGTGTAATAGGTTGCATCTAGTCCAATCTTCTGCTAATCTAAAAGCCATGTCTTTTGTGAGCCCTTCATTAGCTTATGACTTTGGCGAACCTTTCATGAGCTTATTCTAACGAGTTATGAAGTGGAGCTTGATCCTTAGAGCTATCCATGTTCATATCATACTTCTACACATGTGATCTCAATTAGCTAAGTTCAACGCAATGAAATGTCTATTTAACATGTAAAAGTGTGCTAAGCCAGTTAACAGCAGTGTAATAGGTTGCATCTAGTCCAATCTGATGCTAATATAAAAGCCATGTCTTTTATGAGCCCTTCATGAGCTTATGTCTTTGGCAAATCTATCATGAGCTTATTCTAACGAGTTATGAAGTGAAGCTTTATCGGTAGAGCTATCCATGTTCATATTATACTTCTACACATGTGATCTCAATTAGCTAAGTTCAACGCAATAAAATGTCAGTTTAAAATGAGAAAGTGTGCTAAGCCAACTAATGGTGGTGTAATGGGTGGAATCCACTCCAATCTTCTGCTAATATAAAAGCCATGTCTTTTGTGAGCCCTTCATGAGCATATGTCTTTGGCGAATCTTTTATGAGCTTATTCTAACGAGTTATGAAGTGAAGCTTTATCCGTAGAACTATCCATGTTCATATCATACTTCTACACATGTTATCTCAACTAGCTAAGTTCAACGCAATAAAATGTCTGTTTGACATGTGAAAGTGTGCTAAGCCAACTAATGGTGGTGTAATGGGTGGAATCCACTCCAATCTTCTGCTAATATAAAAGCCATGTCTTTTGTGAGCCCTTCATGAGCTTATGTCTTTGGCGAATCTTTTATGAGCTTATTCTAACGAGTTATGAAGTGAAGCTTTATCCGTAGAGCTATCCATGTTCATATCATACTTATACACATGTGATCTCAATTAGCTAAGTTCAACGCAATGAAATGTCTGTTTGACATGTGAAAGTGTGCTAAGCCAGTTAACAGCAGTGTAATAGGTTGCATCTAGTCCAATCTTCTGCTAATCTAAAAGCCATGTCTTTTGTGAGCCCTTCATTAGCTTATGACTTTGGCGAACCTTTCATGAGCTTATTCTAACGAGTTATGAAGTGGAGCTTGATCCTTAGAGCTATCCATGTTCATATCATACTTCTACACATGTGATCTCAATTAGCTAAGTTCAACGCAATGAAATGTCAGTTTTAAATGAGAAAGTGTGCTACGCCAACTAATGGTGGTGTAATGGGTGGAATCCACTCCAATCTTCTGCTAATATAAAAGCCATGTCTTTTGTGAGCCCTTCATGAGCTTATGTCTTTTGCGAATCTTTCACGAGCTTATTCTAACGATTTATGAAATGAAGCTTGATCCTTAGAGTTATCCATGTTCATATCATACTTCTACACATGTTATCTCAACTAGCTAAGTTCAACGCAATAAAATGTCTGTTTGACATGTGAAAGTGTGCTAAGCCAACTAATGGTGGTGTAATGGGTGGAATCCACTCCAATCTTCTGCTAATATAAAAGCCATGTCTTTTGTGAGCCCTTCATGAGCTTATGTCTTTGGCGAATCTTTAATGAGCTTATTCTAACGAGTTATGAAGTGAAGCTTTATCCGTAGAGCTATCCATGTTCATATCATACTTATACACATGTGATCTCAATTAGCTAAGTTCAACGCAATGAAATGTCTGTTTGACATGTGAAAGTGTGCTAAGCCAGTTAACAGCAGTGTAATAGGTTGCATCTAGTCCAATCTTCTGCTAATCTAAAAGCCATGTCTTTTGTGAGCCCTTCATTAGCTTATGACTTTGGCGAACCTTTCATGAGCTTATTCTAACGAGTTATGAAGTGGAGCTTGATCCTTAGAGCTATCCATGTTCATATCATACTTCTACACATGTGATCTCAATTAGCTAAGTTCAACGCAATGAAATGTCTATTTAACATGTAAAAGTGTGCTAAGCCAGTTAACAGCAGTGTAATAGGTTGCATCTAGTCCAATCTGATGCTAATATAAAAGCCATGTCTTTTATGAGCCCTTCATGAGCTTATGTCTTTGGCAAATCTATCATGAGCTTATTCTAACGAGTTATGAAGTGAAGCTTTATCCGTAGAGCTATCCATGTTCATATCATACTTATACACATGTGATCTCAATTAGCTAAGTTCAACGCAATGAAATGTCTGTTTGACATGTGAAAGTGTGCTAAGCCAGTTAACAGCAGTGTAATAGGTTGCATCTAGTCCAATCTTCTGCTAATCTAAAAGCCATGTCTTTTGTGAGCCCTTCATTAGCTTATGACTTTGGCGAACCTTTCATGAGCTTATTCTAACGAGTTATGAAGTGGAGCTTGATCCTTAGAGCTATCCATGTTCATATCATACTTATACACATGTGATCTCAATTAGCTAAGTTCAACGCAATGAAATGTCTGTTTGACATGTGAAAGTGTGCTAAGGCAGTTAACAACAATGTAATAGGTTGCATCTAGTCCAATCTTCTGCTAATCTAAAAGCCATGTCTTTTGTGAGCCCTTCATTAGCTTATGTCTTTGGTGAACCTTTCAGGAGCTTATTCTAACGAGTTATGAAGTGGAGCGCTATCCTTAGAGCTATCCATGTTCATATCATACTTATACACATGTGATCTCAATTAGCTAAGTTCAACGCAATGAAATGTCTATTTAACATGTAAAAGTGTGCTAAGCAAGTTAACAGCAGTGTAATAGGTTGCATCTAGCCCAATCTTCTGCTAATATAAAAGCCATGTCTTTTGTGAGCCCTTCATGAGCTTATGTCTTTGGCAAATCTCTCATGAGCTTATTCTAACGAGTTATGAAGTGATGCTTTATCCGTAGAGCTATCCATGTTCATATCATACTTCTACACATGTGATCTCAATTAGCTAAGTTCAACGCAATGAAATGTCAGTTTTAAATGAGAAAGTGTGCTAAGCCAACTAATGGTGGTGTAATGGGTGGAATCCACTCCAATCTTCTGCTAATATAAAAGTCATGTCTTTTGTGAGCCCTTCATGAGCTTATGTCTTTTGTGAATCTTTCACGACCTTATTCTAACGATTTATGAAATGAAGCTTGATCCTTAGAGTTATCCATGTTCATATCATACTTCTACACATGTGATCTCAATTAGCTAAGTTCAACGCAATAAAATGTCTGTTTGACATGTGAAAGTGTGCTAAACCAACTAATGGTGGTGTAATAGGTGGAATCTAGTCCAATCTTCTGCTAATATAAAAGCCATGTCTTTTGTGAGCCCTTCATTAGCTTATGACTTTGGCGAACCTTTCATGAGCTTATTCTAATGAGTTATGAAGTGGAGCTTGATCCTTAGAGCTATCCATGTTCATATCATACTTCTACACATGTGATCTCAATTAGCTAAGTTCAACGCAATGAAATGTCAGTTTTAAATGAGAAAGTGTGCTAAGCCAACTAATGGTGGTGTAATGGGTGGAATCCACTCCAATCTTCTGCTAATATAAAAGTCATGTCTTTTGTGAGCCCTTCATGAGCTTATGTCTTTTGTGAATCTTTCACGAGCTTATTCTAACGATTTATGAAATGAAGCTTGATCCTTAGAGTTATCCATGTTCATATCATACTTCTACACATGTGATCTCAATTAGCTAAGTTCAACGCAATAAAATGTCTGTTTGACATGTGAAAGTGTGCTAAACCAACTAATGGTGGTGTAATAGGTGGAATCTAGTCCAATCTTCTGCTAATATAAAAGCCATGTCTTTTGTGAGCCCTTCATTAGCTTATGACTTTGGCGAACCTTTCATGAGCTTATTCTAACGAGTTATGAAGTGGAGCTTGATCCTTAGAGCTATCCATGTTCATATCATACTTATACACATGTGATCTCAATTAGCTAAGTTCAACGCAATGAAATGTCTGTTTGACATGTGAAAGTGTGCTAAGCCAGTTAACAACAATGTAATAGGTTGCATCTAGTCCAATCTTCTGCTAATCTAAAAGCCATGTCTTTTGTGAGCCCTTCATTAGCTTATGTCTTTGGTGAACCTTTCAGGAGCTTATTCTAACGAGTTATGAAGTGGAGCGCTATCCTTAGAGCTATCCATGTTCATATCATACTTATACACATGTGATCTCAATTAGCTAAGTTCAACGCAATAAAATGTCTGTTTAACATGTAAAAGTGTGCTAAGCAAGTTAACAGCAGTGTAATAGGTTGCATCTAGCCCAATCTTCTGCTAATATAAAAGCCATGTCTTTTGTGAGCCCTTCATGAGCTTATGCCTTTGGCAAATCTCTCATGAGCTTATTCTAACGAGTTATGAAGTGATGCTTTATCCGTAGAGCTATCCATGTTCATATCATACTTCTACACATGTGATCTCAATTAGCTAATTTCAACGCAATGAAATGTCTGTTTGACATGTGAAAGTGTGCTAAGCCAGTTAACAGCAGTGTAATAGGTTGCATCTAGTCCAATCTTCTGCTAATCTAAAAGCCATGTCTTTTGTGAGCCCTTCATTAGCTTATGACTTTGGCGAATCTTTCACGAGCTTATTCTAACGATTTATGAAATGAAGCTTGATCCTTAGAGCTATCCATGTTCATATCATACTTCTACACATGTGATCTCAATTAGCTAAGTTCAACGCAATAAAATGTCTGTTTGACATGTGAAAGTGTGCTAAACCAACTAATGGTGGTATAATAGGTGGAATCTAGTCCAATCTTCTGCTAATATAAAAGCCATGTCTTTTGTGAGCCCTTCATTAGCTTATGACTTTGGCGAACCTTTCATGAGCTTATTCTAACGAGTTATGAAGTGGAGCTTGATCCTTAGAGCTATCCATGTTCATATCATACTTATACACATGTGATCTCAATTAGCTAAGTTCAACGCAATGAAATGTCTATTTAACATGTAAAAGTGTGCTAAGCAAGTTAACAGCAGTGTAATAGGTTGCATCTAGCCCAATCTTCTGCTAATATAAAAGCCATGTCTTTTGTGAGCCCTTCATGAGCTTATGTCTTTGGCAAATCTCTCATGAGCTTATTCTAACGAGTTATGAAGTGATGCTTTATCCGTAGAGCTATCCATGTTCATATCATACTTCTACACATGTGATCTCAATTAGCTAAGTTCAACGCAATGAAATGTCAGTTTTAAATGAGAAAGTGTGCTAAGCCAACTAATGGTGGTGTAATGGGTGGAATCCACTCCAATCTTCTGCTAATATAAAAGCCATGTCTTTTGTGAGCCCTTCATGAGCTTATGTCTTTTGCGAATCTTTCACGAGCTTATTCTAACGATTTATGAAATGAAGCTTGATCCTTAGAGTTATCCATGTTCATATCATACTTCTACACATGTTATCTCAACTAGCTAAGTTCAACGCAATAAAATGTCTGTTTGACATGTGAAAGTGTGCTAAGCCAACTAATGGTGGTGTAATGGGTGGAATCCACTCCAATCTTCTGCTAATATAAAAGCCATGTCTTTTGTGAGCCCTTCATGAGCTTATGTCTTTGGCGAATCTTTTATGAGCTTATTCTAACGAGTTATGAAGTGAAGCTTTATCCGTAGAGCTATCCATGTTCATATCATACTTATACACATGTGATCTCAATTAGCTAAGTTCAACGCAATGAAATGTCTGTTTGACATGTGAAAGTGTGCTAAGCCAGTTAACAGCAGTGTAATAGGTTGCATCTAGTCCAATCTTCTGCTAATCTAAAAGCCATGTCTTTTGTGAGCCCTTCATTAGCTTATGACTTTGGCGAACCTTTCATGAGCTTATTCTAACGAGTTATGAAGTGGAGCTTGATCCTTAGAGCTATCCATGTTCATATCATACTTCTACACATGTGATCTCAATTAGCTAAGTTCAACGCAATGAAATGTCTATTTAACATGTAAAAGTGTGCTAAGCCAGTTAACAGCAGTGTAATAGGTTGCATCTAGTCCAATCTGATGCTAATATAAAAGCCATGTCTTTTATGAGCCCTTCATGAGCTTATGTCTTTGGCAAATCTATCATGAGCTTATTCTAACGAGTTATGAAGTGAAGCTTTATCCGTAGAGCTATCCATGTTCATATCATACTTATACACATGTGATCTCAATTAGCTAAGTTCAACGCAATGAAATGTCTGTTTGACATGTGAAAGTGTGCTAAGCCAGTTAACAGCAGTGTAATAGGTTGCATCTAGTCCAATCTTCTGCTAATCTAAAAGCCATGTCTTTTGTGAGCCCTTCATTAGCTTATGACTTTGGCGAACCTTTCATGAGCTTATTCTAACGAGTTATGAAGTGGAGCTTGATCCTTAGAGCTATCCATGTTCATATCATACTTATACACATGTGATCTCAATTAGCTAAGTTCAACGCAATGAAATGTCTGTTTGACATGTGAAAGTGTGCTAAGGCAGTTAACAACAATGTAATAGGTTGCATCTAGTCCAATCTTCTGCTAATCTAAAAGCCATGTCTTTTGTGAGCCCTTCATTAGCTTATGTCTTTGGTGAACCTTTCAGGAGCTTATTCTAACGAGTTATGAAGTGGAGCGCTATCCTTAGAGCTATCCATGTTCATATCATACTTATACACATGTGATCTCAATTAGCTAAGTTCAACGCAATGAAATGTCTATTTAACATGTAAAAGTGTGCTAAGCAAGTTAACAGCAGTGTAATAGGTTGCATCTAGCCCAATCTTCTGCTAATATAAAAGCCATGTCTTTTGTGAGCCCTTCATGAGCTTATGTCTTTGGCAAATCTCTCATGAGCTTATTCTAACGAGTTATGAAGTGATGCTTTATCCGTAGAGCTATCCATGTTCATATCATACTTCTACACATGTGATCTCAATTAGCTAAGTTCAACGCAATGAAATGTCAGTTTTAAATGAGAAAGTGTGCTAAGCCAACTAATGGTGGTGTAATGGGTGGAATCCACTCCAATCTTCTGCTAATATAAAAGTCATGTCTTTTGTGAGCCCTTCATGAGCTTATGTCTTTTGTGAATCTTTCACGACCTTATTCTAACGATTTATGAAATGAAGCTTGATCCTTAGAGTTATCCATGTTCATATCATACTTCTACACATGTGATCTCAATTAGCTAAGTTCAACGCAATAAAATGTCTGTTTGACATGTGAAAGTGTGCTAAACCAACTAATGGTGGTGTAATAGGTGGAATCTAGTCCAATCTTCTGCTAATATAAAAGCCATGTCTTTTGTGAGCCCTTCATTAGCTTATGACTTTGGCGAACCTTTCATGAGCTTATTCTAATGAGTTATGAAGTGGAGCTTGATCCTTAGAGCTATCCATGTTCATATCATACTTCTACACATGTGATCTCAATTAGCTAAGTTCAACGCAATGAAATGTCAGTTTTAAATGAGAAAGTGTGCTAAGCCAACTAATGGTGGTGTAATGGGTGGAATCCACTCCAATCTTCTGCTAATATAAAAGTCATGTCTTTTGTGAGCCCTTCATGAGCTTATGTCTTTTGTGAATCTTTCACGAGCTTATTCTAACGATTTATGAAATGAAGCTTGATCCTTAGAGTTATCCATGTTCATATCATACTTCTACACATGTGATCTCAATTAGCTAAGTTCAACGCAATAAAATGTCTGTTTGACATGTGAAAGTGTGCTAAGCCAGTTAACAGCAGTGTAATAGGTTGCATCTAGTCCAATCTTCTGCTAATATAAAAGCCATGTCTTTTGTGAGCCCTTCATTAGCTTATGACTTTGGCGAACCTTTCATGAGCTTATTCTAACGAGTTATGAAGTGGAGCTTGATCCTTAGAGCTATCCATGTTCATATCATACTTATACACATGTGATCTCAATTAGCTAAGTTCAACGCAATGAAATGTCTGTTTGACATGTGAAAGTGTGCTAAGCCAGTTAACAACAATGTAATAGGTTGCATCTAGTCCAATCTTCTGCTAATCTAAAAGCCATGTCTTTTGTGAGCCCTTCATTAGCTTATGTCTTTGGTGAACCTTTCAGGAGCTTATTCTAACGAGTTATGAAGTGGAGCGCTATCCTTAGAGCTATCCATGTTCATATCATACTTATACACATGTGATCTCAATTAGCTAAGTTCAACGCAATAAAATGTCTGTTTAACATGTAAAAGTGTGCTAAGCAAGTTAACAGCAGTGTAATAGGTTGCATCTAGCCCAATCTTCTGCTAATATAAAAGCCATGTCTTTTGTGAGCCCTTCATGAGCTTATGTCTTTGGCAAATCTCTCATGAGCTTATTCTAACGAGTTATGAAGTGATGCTTTATCCGTAGAGCTATCCATGTTCATATCATACTTCTACACATGTGATCTCAATTAGCTAATTTCAACGCAATGAAATGTCTGTTTGACATGTGAAAGTGTGCTAAGCCAGTTAACAGCAGTGTAATAGGTTGCATCTAGTCCAATCTTCTGCTAATCTAAAAGCCATGTCTTTTGTGAGCCCTTCATTAGCTTATGACTTTGGCGAATCTTTCACGAGCTTATTCTAACGATTTATGAAATGAAGCTTGATCCTTAGAGCTATCCATGTTCATATCATACTTCTACACATGTGATCTCAATTAGCTAAGTTCAACGCAATAAAATGTCTGTTTGACATGTGAAAGTGTGCTAAACCAACTAATGGTGGTATAATAGGTGGAATCTAGTCCAATCTTCTGCTAATATAAAAGCCATGTCTTTTGTAAGCCCTTCATTAGCTTATGACTTTGGCGAACCTTTCATGAGCTTATTCTAACGAGTTATGAAGTGGAGCTTGATCCTTAGAGCTATCCATGTTCATATCATACTTATACACATGTGATCTCAATTAGCTAAGTTCAACGCAATGAAATTTCTGTTTGACATGTGGAAGTGTGCTAAGCCAGTTAACAACAATGTCATAGGTTGCATCTAGTCCAATCTTCCGCTAATCTAAAAGCCATGTCTTTTGTGAGCCCTTCATGAGCTTATGTCTTTGGCAAATCTCTCATGAGCTTATTCTACCGAGTTATGAAGTGAAGCTTTATCCGTAGAGCTATCCAAGTTCATATCATACTTCTACACATGTGATCTCAATTAGCTAAGTTCAACGCAATGAAATGTCAGTTTTAAATGAGAAAGTGTGCTACGCCAACTAATGGTGGTGTAATGGGTGGAATCCACTCCAATCTTCTGCTAATATAAAAGCCATGTCTTTTGTGAGCCCTTCATGAGCTTATGTCTTTTGCGAATCTTTCACGAGCTTATTCTAACGATTTATGAAATGAAGCTTGATCCTTAGAGTTATCCATGTTCATATCATACTTCTACACATGTTATCTCAACTAGCTAAGTTCAACGCAATAAAATGTCTGTTTGACATGTGAAAGTGTGCTAAGCCAACTAATGGTGGTGTAATGGGTGGAATCCACTCCAATCTTCTGCTAATATAAAAGCCATGTCTTTTGTGAGCCCTTCATGAGCTTATGTCTTTGGCGAATCTTTTATGAGCTTATTCTAACGAGTTATGAAGTGAAGCTTTATCCGTAGAGCTATCCATGTTCATATCATACTTCTACACATGTGATCTCAATTAGCTAAGTTCAACGCAATGAAATGTCTGTTTGACATGTGAAAGTGTGCTAAGCCAGTTAACAGCAGTGTAATAGGTTGCATCTAGTCCAATCTTCTGCTAATCTAAAAGCCATGTCTTTTGTGAGCCCTTCATTAGCTTATGACTTTGGCGAACCATTCATGAGCTTATTCTAACGAGTTATGAAGTGGAGCTTGATCCTTAGAGCTATCCATGTTCATATCATACTTCTACACATGTGATCTCAATTAGCTAAGTTCAACGCAATGAAATGTCTATTTAACATGTAAAAGTGTGCTAAGCCAGTTAACAGCAGTGTAATAGGTTGCATCTAGTCCAATCTGATGCTAATATAAAAGCCATGTCTTTTATGAGCCCTTCATGAGCTTATGTCTTTGGCAAATCTATCATGAGCTTATTCTAACGAGTTATGAAGTGAAGCTTTATCGGTAGAGCTATCCATGTTCATATTATACTTCTACACATGTGATCTCAATTAGCTAAGTTCAACGCAATAAAATGTCAGTTTAAAATGAGAAAGTGTGCTAAGCCAACTAATGGTGGTGTAATGGGTGGAATCCACTCCAATCTTCTGCTAATATAAAAGCCATGTCTTTTGTGAGCCCTTCATGAGCATATGTCTTTGGCGAATCTTTTATGAGCTTATTCTAACGAGTTATGAAGTGAAGCTTTATCCGTAGAACTATCCATGTTCATATCATACTTCTACACATGTGATCTCAATTAGCTAAGTTCAACGCAATGAAATGTCAGTTTGAAATGAGAAAGTTTGCTAAGCCAACTAACGGCGGTGTAATAGGTGGAATCTAGTCCAATCTTCTGCTAATCTAAAAGCCATGTCTTTTGTGAGCCCTTCATGAGCTTATGTCTTTGGCAAATCTCTCATGAGCTTATTCTAACGAGTTATGAAATGAAGCTTTATCCGTAGAGATATCCATGTTCATATCATACTTATACACATGTGATCTCAATTAGCTAAATTTAACGCAATGAAATGTCTGTTTGACATGTGAAAGTGTGCTAAGCTAGTTAACAGCAGTGTAATAGGTTGCATCTAGTCCAATCTTCTGCTAATCTAAAAGCCATGTCTTTTGTGAGCCCTTCATTAGCTTATGACTTTGGCGAACCTTTCATGAGCTTATTCTAATGAGTTATGAAGTGGAGCTTGATCCTTAGAGCTATCCATGTTCATATCATACTTCTACACATGTGATCTCAATTAGCTAAGTTCAACGCAATGAAATGTCAGTTTTAAATGAGAAAGTGTGCTACGCCAACTAATGGTGGTGTAATGGGTGGAATCCACTCCAATCTTCTGCTAATATAAAAGCCATGTCTTTTGTGAGCCCTTCATGAGCTTATGTCTTTTGCGAATCTTTCACGAGCTTATTCTAACGATTTATGAAATGAAGCTTGATCCTTAGAGTTATCCATGTTCATATCATACTTCTACACATGTTATCTCAACTAGCTAAGTTCAACGCAATAAAATGTCTGTTTGACATGTGAAAGTGTGCTAAGCCAACTAATGGTGGTGTAATGGGTGGAATCCACTCCAATCTTCTGCTAATATAAAAGCCATGTCTTTTGTGAGCCCTTCATGAGCTTATGTCTTTGGCGAATCTTTAATGAGCTTATTCTAACGAGTTATGAAGTGAAGCTTTATCCGTAGAGCTATCCATGTTCATATCATACTTATACACATGTGATCTCAATTAGCTAAGTTCAACGCAATGAAATGTCTGTTTGACATGTGAAAGTGTGCTAAGCCAGTTAACAGCAGTGTAATAGGTTGCATCTAGTCCAATCTTCTGCTAATCTAAAAGCCATGTCTTTTGTGAGCCCTTCATTAGCTTATGACTTTGGCGAACCTTTCATGAGCTTATTCTAACGAGTTATGAAGTGGAGCTTGATCCTTAGAGCTATCCATGTTCATATCATACTTCTACACATGTGATCTCAATTAGCTAAGTTCAACGCAATGAAATGTCTATTTAACATGTAAAAGTGTGCTAAGCCAGTTAACAGCAGTGTAATAGGTTGCATCTAGTCCAATCTGATGCTAATATAAAAGCCATGTCTTTTATGAGCCCTTCATGAGCTTATGTCTTTGGCAAATCTATCATGAGCTTATTCTAACGAGTTATGAAGTGAAGCTTTATCCGTAGAGCTATCCATGTTCATATTATACTTCTACACATGTGATCTCAATTAGCTAAGTTCAACGCAATAAAATGTCAGTTTAAAATGAGAAAGTGTGCTAAGCCAACTAATGGTGGTGTAATGGGTGGAATCCACTCCAATCTTCTGCTAATATAAAAGCCATGTCTTTTGTGAGCCCTTCATGAGCATATGTCTTTGGCGAATCTTTTATGAGCTTATTCTAACGAGTTATGAAGTGAAGCTTTATCCGTAGGGCTATCCATGTTCATATCATACTTATACACATGTGATCTCAATTAGCTAAGTTCAACGCAATGAAATGTCTGTTTGACATGTGAAAGTGTGCTAAGCCAGTTAACAGCAGTGTAATAGGTTGCATCTAGTCCAATCTTTTGCAAATCTAAAAGCCATGTCTTTTGTGAGCCCTTCATTAGCTTATGACTTTGGCGAACCTTTCAAGAGCTTATTCTAACGAGTTATGAAGTGGAGCTTGATCCTTAGAGCTATCCATGTTCATATAATACTTCTACACATGTGATCTCAATTAGCTAAGTTCAACGCAATGAAATGTCTATTTAACATGTAAAAGTGTGCTAAGCCAGTTAACAGCAGTGTAATAGGTTGCATCTAGTCCAATCTGATGCTAATATAAAAGCCATGTCTTTTATGAGCCCTTCATGAGCTTATGTCTTTGGCAAATCTATCATGAGCTTATTCTAACGAGTTATGAAGTGAAGCTTTATCCGTAGAGCTATCCATGTTCATATTATACTTCTACACATGTGATCTCAATTAGCTAAGTTCAACGCAATAAAATGTCAGTTTAAAATGAGAAAGTGTGCTAAGCCAACTAATGGTGGTGTAATGGGTGGAATCCACTCCAATCTTCTGCTAATATAAAAGCCATGTCTTTTGTGAGCCCTTCATGAGCATATGTCTTTGGCGAATCTTTTATGAGCTTATTCTAACGAGTTATGAAGTGAAGCTTTATCCGTAGGGCTATCCATGTTCATATCATACTTATACACATGTGATCTCAATTAGCTAAGTTCAACGCAATGAAATGTCTGTTTGACATGTGAAAGTGTGCTAAGCCAGTTAACAGCAGTGTAATAGGTTGCATCTAGTCCAATCTTTTGCTAATCTAAAAGCCATGTCTTTTGTGAGCCCTTCATTAGCTTATGACTTTGGCGAACCTTTCAAGAGCTTATTCTAACGAGTTATGAAGTGGAGCTTGATCCTTAGAGATATCCATGTTCATATCATACTTATACACATGTGATCTCAATTAGCTAAATTTAACGCAATGAAATGTCTGTTTGACATGTGAAAGTGTGCTAAGCTAGTTAACAGCAGTGTAATAGGTTGCATCTAGTCCAATCTGATGCTAATATAAAAGCCATGTCTTTTATGAGCCCTTCATGAGCTTATGTCTTTGGCAAATCTATCATGAGCTTATTCTAACGAGTTATGAAGTGAAGCTTTATCCGTAAAGCTATCCATGTTCATATTATACTTCTACACATGTGATCTCAATTAGCTAAGTTCAACGCAATGAAATGTCAGTTTAAAATGAGAAAGTGTTCTAAGCCAACTAATGGTGGTGTAATGGGTGGAATACACTCCAATCTTCTGCTAATATAAAAGCCATGTCTTTTATGAGCCCTTCATGAGCTTATGTCTTTGGCAAATCTCTCATGAGCTTATTCTAACGAGTTATGAAGTGGAGCTTGATCCTTAGAGCTATCCATGTTCATATCATACTTCTACACATGTGATCTCAATTAGCTAAGTTCAACACAATAAAATGTCTGTTTGACATGTGAAAGTGTGCTAAACCAACTAATGGTGGTGTAATAGGTGGAATCTAGTCCAATCTTCTGCTAATATAAAAGCCATGTCTTTAGTGAGCCCTTCATTAGCTTATGACTTTGGCGAACCTTTCATGAGCTTATTCTAACGAGTTATGAAGTGGAGCTTGATCCTTAGAGCTATCCATGTTCATATCATACTTCTACACATGTGATCTCAATTAGCTAAGTTCAACGCAATGAAATGTCAGTTTTAAATGAGAAAGTGTGCTACGCCAACTAATGGTGGTGTAATGGGTGGAATCCACTCCAATCTTCTGCTAATATAAAAGCCATGTCTTTTGTGAGCCCTTCATGAGCTTATGTCTTTTGCGAATCTTTCACGAGCTTATTCTAACGATTTATGAAATGAAGCTTGATCCTTAGAGTTATCCATGTTCATATCATACTTCTACACATGTGATCTCAACTAGCTAAGTTCAACGCAATAAAATGTCTGTTTGACATGTGAAAGTGTGCTAAGCCAACTAATGGTGGTGTAATGGGTGGAATCCACTCCAATCTTCTGCTAATATAAAAGCCATGTCTTTTGTGAGCCCTTCATGAGCTTATGTCTTTGGCGAATCTTTTATGAGCTTATTCTAACGAGTTATGAAGTGAAGCTTTATCCGTAGAGCTATCCATGTTCATATCATACTTATACACATGTGATCTCAATTAGCTAAGTTCAACGCAATGAAATGTCTGTTTGACATGTGAAAGTGTGCTAAGCCAGTTAACAGCAGTGTAATAGGTTGCATCTAGTCCAATCTTCTGCTAATCTAAAAGCCAAGTCTTTTGTGAGCCCTTCATTAGCTTATGACTTTGGCGAACCTTTCATGAGCTTATTCTAACGAGTTATGAAGTGGAGCTTGATCCTTAGAGCTATCCATGTTCATATCATACTTCTACACATGTGATCTCAATTAGCTAAGTTCAACGCAATGAAATGTCTATTTAACATGTAAAAGTGTGCTAAGCCAGTTAACAGCAGTGTAATAGGTTGCATCTAGTCCAATCTGATGCTAATATAAAAGCCATGTCTTTTATGAGCCCTTCATGAGCTTATGTCTTTGGCAAATCTATCATGAGCTTATTCTAACGAGTTATGAAGTGAAGCTTTATCGGTAGAGCTATCCATGTTCATATTATACTTCTACACATGTGATCTCAATTAGCTAAGTTCAACGCAATAAAATGTCAGTTTAAAATGAGAAAGTGTGCTAAGCCAACTAATGGTGGTGTAATGGGTGGAATCCACTCCAATCTTCTGCTAATATAAAAGCCATGTCTTTTGTGAGCCCTTCATGAGCATATGTCTTTGGCGAATCTTTTATGAGCTTATTCTAACGAGTTATGAAGTGATGCTTTATCCGTAGAGCTATCCATGTTCATATCATACTTCTACACATGTGATCTCAATTAGCTAATTTCAACGCAATGAAATGTCTGTTTGACATGTGAAAGTGTGCTAAGCCAGTTAACAGCAGTGTAATAGGTTGCATCTAGTCCAATCTTCTGCTAATCTAAAAGCCATGTCTTTTGTGAGCCCTTCATTAGCTTATGACTTTGGCGAACCTTTCATGAGCTTATTCTAACGAGTTATGAAGTGGAGCTTGATCCTTAGAGCTATCCATGTTCATATCATACTTCTACACATGTGATCTCAATTAGCTAAGTTCAACGCAATAAAATGTCTGTTTGACATGTGAAAGTGTGCTAAACCAACTAATGGTGGTATAATAGGTGGAATCTAGTCCAATCTTCTGCTAATATAAAAGCCATGTCTTTTGTGAGCCCTTCATTAGCTTATGACTTTGGCGAACCTTTCATGAGCTTATTCTAACGAGTTATGAAGTGGAGCTTGATCCTTAGAGCTATCCATGTTCATATCATACTTATACACATGTGATCTCAATTAGCTAAGTTCAACGCAATGAAATTTCTGTTTGACATGTGAAAGTGTGCTAAGCCAGTTAACAACAATGTCATAGGTTGCATCTAGTCCAATCTTCCGCTAATCTAAAAGCCATGTCTTTTGTGAGCCCTTCATGAGCTTATGTCTTTGGCAAATCTCTCATGAGCTTATTCTACCGAGTTATGAAGTGAAGCTTTATCGGTAGAGCTATCCATGTTCATATTATACTTCTACACATGTGATCTCAATTAGCTAAGTTCAACGCAATAAAATGTCAGTTTAAAATGAGAAAGTGTGCTAAGCCAACTAATGGTGGTGTAATGGGTGGAATCCACTCCAATCTTCTGCTAATATAAAAGCCATGTCTTTTGTGAGCCCTTCATGAGCATATGTCTTTGGCGAATCTTTTATGAGCTTATTCTAACGAGTTATGAAGTGAAGCTTTATCCGTAGAACTATCCATGTTCATATCATACTTCTACACATGTGATCTCAATTAGCTAAATTCAACGCAATGAAATGTCAGTTTGAAATGAGAAAGTTTGCTAAGCCAACTAACGGCGGTGGAATCTAGTCCAATCTTCTGCTAATCTAAAAGCCATGTCTTTTGTGAGCCCTTCATGAGCTTATGTCTTTGGCAAATCTCTCATGAGCTTATTCTAATGAGTTATGAAATGAAGCTTTATCCGTAGAGCTATCCATGTTCATATCATACTTATACACATGTGATCTCAATTAGCTAAATTTAACGCAATGAAATGTCTGTTTGACATGTGAAAGTGTGCTAAGCTAGTTAACAGCAGTGTAATAGGTTGCATCTAGTCCAATCTTCTGCTAATCTAAAAGCCATGTCTTTTGTGAGCCCTTCATTAGCTTATGACTTTGGCGAACCTTTCATGAGCTTATTCTAATGAGTTATGAAGTGGAGCTTGATCCTTAGAGCTATCCATGTTCATATCATACTTCTACACATGTGATCTCAATTAGCTAAGTTCAACGCAATGAAATGTCAGTTTTAAATGAGAAAGTGTGCTACGCCAACTAATGGTGGTGTAATGGGTGGAATCCACTCCAATCTTCTGCTAATATAAAAGCCATGTCTTTTGTGAGCCCTTCATGAGCTTATGTCTTTTGCGAATCTTTCACGAGCTTATTCTAACGATTTATGAAATGAAGCTTGATCCTTAGAGTTATCCATATTCATATCATACTTCTACACATGTTATCTCAACTAGCTAAGTTCAACGCAATAAAATGTCTGTTTGACATGTGAAAGTGTGCTAAGCCAACTAATGGTGGTGTAATGGGTGGAATCCACTCCAATCTTCTGCTAATATAAAAGCCATGTCTTTTGTGAGCCCTTCATGAGCTTATGTCTTTGGCGAATCTTTAATGAGCTTATTCTAACGAGTTATGAAGTGAAGCTTTATCCGTAGAGCTATACATGTTCATATCATACTTATACACATGTGATCTCAATTAGCTAAGTTCAACGCAATGAAATGTCTGTTTGACATGTGAAAGTGTGCTAAGCCAGTTAACAGCAGTGTAATAGGTTGCATCTAGTCCAATCTTCTGCTAATCTAAAAGCCATGTCTTTTGTGAGCCCTTCATTAGCTTATGACTTTGGCGAACCTTTCATGAGCTTATTCTAACGAGTTATGAAGTGGAGCTTGATCCTTAGAGCTATCCATGTTCATATCATACTTCTACACATGTGATCTCAATTAGCTAAGTTCAACGCAATGAAATGTCTATTTAACATGTAAAAGTGTGCTAAGCCAGTTAACAGCAGTGTAATAGGTTGCATCTAGTCCAATCTGATGCTAATATAAAAGCCATGTCTTTTATGAGCCCTTCATGAGCTTATGTCTTTGGCAAATCTATCATGAGCTTATTCTAACGAGTTATGAAGTGAAGCTTTATCGGTAGAGCTATCCATGTTCATATTATACTTCTACACATGTGATCTCAATTAGCTAAGTTCAACGCAATAAAATGTCAGTTTAAAATGAGAAAGTGTGCTAAGCCAACTAATGGTGGTGTAATGGGTGGAATCCACTCCAATCTTCTGCTAATATAAAAGCCATGTCTTTTGTGAGCCCTTCATGAGCATATGTCTTTGGCGAATCTTTTATGAGCTTATTCTAACGAGTTATGAAGTGAAGCTTTATCCGTAGGGCTATCCATGTTCATATCATACTTATACACATGTGATCTCAATTAGCTAAGTTCAACGCAATGAAATGTATGTTTGACATGTGAAAGTGTGCTAAGCCAGTTAACAGCAGTGTAATAGGTTGCATCTAGTCCAATCTTCTGCTAATCTAAAAGCCATGTCTTTTGTGAGCCCTTCATTAGCTTATGACTTTGGCGAACCTTTCAAGAGCTTATTCTAACGAGTTATGAAGTGGAGCTTGATCCTTAGAGCTATCCATGTTCATATCATACTTCTACACATGTGATCTCAATTAGCTAAGTTCAACGCAATGAAATGTCTATTTAACATGTAAAAGTGTGCTAAGCCAGTTAACAGCAGTGTAATAGGTTGCATCTAGTCCAATCTGATGCTAATATAAAAGCCATGTCTTTTATGAGCCCTTCATGAGCTTATGTCTTTGGCAAATCTATCATGAGCTTATTCTAACGAGTTATGAAGTGAAGCTTTATCCGTAAAGCTATCCATGTTCATATTATACTTCTACACATGTGATCTCAATTAGCTAAGTTCAAAGCAATGAAATGTCAGTTTAAAATGAGAAAGTGTTCTAAGCCAACTAATGGTGGTGTAATGGGTGGAATACACTCCAATCTTCTGCTAATATAATAGCCATGTCTTTTATGAGCCCTTCATGAGCTTATGTCTTTGGCAAATCTCTCATGAGCTTATTCTAACGAGTTATGAAGTGGAGCTTGATCCTTAGAGTTATCCATGTTCATATCATACTTCTACACATGTGATCTCAATTAGCTAAGTTCAACACAATAAAATGTCTGTTTGACATGTGAAAGTGTGCTAAACCAACTAATGGTGGTGTAATAGGTGGAATCTAGTCCAATCTTCTGCTAATATAAAAGCCATGTCTTTAGTGAGCCCTTCATTAGCTTATGACTTTGGCGAACCTTTCATGAGCTTATTCTAACGAGTTATGAAGTGGAGCTTGATCCTTAGAGCTATCCATGTTCATATCATACTTCTACACATGTGATCTCAATTAGCTAAGTTCAACGCAATGAAATGTCAGTTTTAAATGAGAAAGTGTGCTACGCCAACTAATGGTGGTGTAATGGGTGGAATCCACTCCAATCTTCTGCTAATATAAAAGCCATGTCTTTTGTGAGCCCTTCATGAGCTTATGTCTTTTGCGAATCTTTCACGAGCTTATTCTAACGATTTATGAAATGAAGCTTGATCCTTAGAGTTATCCATGTTCATATCATACTTCTACACATGTGATCTCAACTAGCTAAGTTCAACGCAATAAAATGTCTGTTTGACATGTGAAAGTGTGCTAAGCCAACTAATGGTGGTGTAATGGGTGGAATCCACTCCAATCTTCTGCTAATATAAAAGCCATGTCTTTTGTGAGCCCTTCATGAGCTTATGTCTTTGGCGAATCTTTTATGAGCTTATTCTAACGAGTTATGAAGTGAAGCTTTATCCGTAGAGCTATCCATGTTCATATCATACTGTTACACATGTGATCTCAATTAGCTAAGTTCAACGCAATGAAATGTCTGTTTGACATGTGAAAGTGTGCTAAGCCAGTTAACAGCAGTGTAATAGGTTGCATCTAGTCCAATCTTCTGCTAATCTAAAAGCCATGTCTTTTGTGAGCCCTTCATTAGCTTATGACTTTGGCGAACCTTTCATGAGCTTATTCTAACGAGTTATGAAGTGGAGCTTGATCCTTAGAGCTATCCATGTTCATATCATACTTCTACACATGTGATCTCAATTAGCTAAGTTCAACGCAATGAAATGTCTATTTAACATGTAAAAGTGTGCTAAGCCAGTTAACAGCAGTGTAATAGGTTGCATCTAGTCCAATCTGATGCTAATATAAAAGCCATGTCTTTTATGAGCCCTTCATGAGCTTATGTCTTTGGCAAATCTATCATGAGCTTATTCTAACGAGTTATGAAGTGAAGCTTTATCGGTAGAGCTATCCATGTTCATATTATACTTCTACACATGTGATCTCAATTAGCTAAGTTCAACGCAATAAAATGTCAGTTTAAAATGAGAAAGTGTGCTAAGCCAACTAATGGTGGTGTAATGGGTGGAATCCACTCCAATCTTCTGCTAATATAAAAGCCATGTCTTTTGTGAGCCCTTCATGAGCATATGTCTTTGGCGAATCTTTTATGAGCTTATTCTAACGAGTTATGAAGTGAAGCTTTATCCGTAGAACTATCCATGTTCATATCATACTTCTACACATGTGATCTCAATTAGCTAAGTTCAACGCAATGAAATGTCAGTTTGAAATGAGAAAGTTTGCTAAGCTAACTAACGGCGGTGTAATAGGTGGAATCTAGTCCAATCTTCTGCTAATCTAAAAGCCATGTCTTTTGTGAGCCCTTCATGAGCTTATGTCTTTGGCAAATCTCTCATGAGCTTATTCTAACGAGTTATGAAATGAAGCTTTATCCGTAGAGCTATCCATGTTCATATCATACTTATACACATGTGATCTCAATTAGCTAAATTCAACGCAATGAAATGTCTGTTTGACATGTGAAAGTGTGCTAAGCTAGTTAACAGCAGTGTAATAGGTTGCATCTAGTCCAATCTTCTGCTAATCTAAAAGCCATGTCTTTTGTGAGCCCTTCATTAGCTTATGACTTTGGCGAACCTTTCATGAGCTTATTCTAATGAGTTATGAAGTGGAGCTTGATCCTTAGAGCTATCCATGTTCATATCATACTTCTACACATGTGATCTCAATTAGCTAAGTTCAACGCAATGAAATGTCAGTTTTAAATGAGAAAGTGTGCTACGCCAACTAATGGTGGTGTAATGGGTGGAATCCACTCCAATCTTCTGCTAATATAAAAGCCATGTCTTTTGTGAGCCCTTCATGAGCTTATGTCTTTTGCGAATCTTTCACGAGCTTATTCTAACGATTTATGAAATGAAGCTTGATCCTTAGAGTTATCCATGTTCATATCATACTTCTACACATGTTATCTCAACTAGCTAAGTTCAACGCAATAAAATGTCTGTTTGACATGTGAAAGTGTGCTAAGCCAACTAATGGTGGTGTAATGGGTGGAATCCACTCCAATCTTCTGCTAATATAAAAGTCATGTCTTTTGTGAGCCCTTCATGAGCTTATGTCTTTGGCGAATCTTTTATGAGCTTATTCTAACGAGTTATGAAGTGAAGCTTTATCCGTAGAGCTATCCATGTTCATATCATACTTATACACATGTGATCTCAATTAGCTAAGTTCAACGCAATGAAATGTCTGTTTGACATGTGAAAGTGTGCTAAGCCAGTTAACAGCAGTGTAATAGGTTGCATCTAGTCCAATCTTCTGCTAATCTAAAAGCCATGTCTTTTGTGAGCCCTTCATTAGCTTATGACTTTGGCGAACCTTTCATGAGCTTATTCTAACGAGTTATGAAGTGGAGCTTGATCCTTAGAGCTATCCATGTTCATATCATACTTCTACACATGTGATCTCAATTAGCTAAGTTCAACGCAATGAAATGTCTATTTAACATGTAAAAGTGTGCTAAGCCAGTTAACAGCAGTGTAATAGGTTGCATCTAGTCCAATCTGATGCTAATATAAAAGCCATGTCTTTTATGAGCCCTTCATGAGCTTATGTCTTTGGCAAATCTATCATGAGCTTATTCTAACGAGTTATGAAGTGGAGCTTGATCCTTAGAGCTATCCATGTTCATATCATACTTCTACACATGTGATCTCAATTAGCTAAGTTCAACGCAATGAAATGTCAGTTTTAAATGAGAAAGTGTGCTAAGCCAACTAATGGTGGTGTAATGGGTGGAATCCACTCCAATCTTCTACTAATATAAAAGCCATGTCTTTTGTGAGCCCTTCATGAGCATATGTCTTTGGCGAATCTTTTATGAGCTTATTCTAACGAGTTATGAAGTGAAGCTTTATCCGTAGGGCTATCCATGTTCATATCATACTTATACACATGTGATCTCAATTAGCTAAGTTCAACGCAATGAAATGTCTGTTTGACATGTGAAAGTGTGCTAAGCCAGTTAACAGCAGTGTAATAGGTTGCATCTAGTCCAATCTTCTGCTAATCTAAAAGCCATGTCTTTTGTGAGCCCTTCATTAGCTTATGACTTTGGCGAACCTTTCAAGAGCTTATTCTAACGAGTTATGAAGTGGAGCTTGATCCTTAGAGCTATCCATGTTCATATCATACTTCTACACATGTGATCTCAATTAGCTAAGTTCAACGCAATGAAATGTCTATTTAACATGTAAAAGTGTGCTAAGCCAGTTAACAGCAGTGTAATAGGTTGCATCTAGTCCAATCTGATGCTAATATAAAAGCCATGTCTTTTATGAGCCCTTCATGAGCTTATGTCTTTGGCAAATCTATCATGAGCTTATTCTAACGAGTTATGAAGTGAAGCTTTATCCGTAAAGCTATCCATGTTCATATTATACTTCTACACATGTGATCTCAATTAGCTAAGTTCAACGCAATGAAATGTCAGTTTAAAATGAGAAAGTGTGCTAAGCCAACTAATGGTGGTGTAATGGGTGGAATCCACTCCAATCTTCTGCTAATATAAAAGCCATGTCTTTTATGAGCCCTTCATGAGCTTATGTCTTTGGCAAATCTCTCATGAGCTTATTCTAACGAGTTATGAAGTGGAGCTTGATCCTTAGAGCTATCCATGTTCATATCATACTTCTACACATGTGATCTCAATTAGCTAAGTTCAACACAATAAAATGTCTGTTTGACATGTGAAAGTGTGCTAAACCAACTAATGGTGGTGTAATAGGTGGAATCTAGTCCAATCTTCTGCTAATATAAAAGCCATGTCTTTAGTGAGCCCTTCATTAGCTTATGACTTTGGCGAACCTTTCATGAGCTTATTCTAACGAGTTATGAAGTGGAGCTTGATCCTTAGAGCTATCCATGTTCATATCATACTTCTACACATGTGATCTCAATTAGCTAAGTTCAACGCAATGAAATGTCAGTTTTAAATGAGAAAGTGTGCTACGCCAACTAATGGTGGTGTAATGGGTGGAATCCACTCCAATCTTCTGCTAATATAAAAGCCATGTCTTTTGTGAGCCCTTCATGAGCTTATGTCTTTTGCGAATCTTTCACGAGCTTATTCTAACGATTTATGAAATGAAGCTTGATCCTTAGAGTTATCCATGTTCATATCATACTTCTACACATGTGATCTCAACTAGCTAAGTTCAACGCAATAAAATGTCTGTTTGACATGTGAAAGTGTGCTAAGCCAACTAATGGTGGTGTAATGGGTGGAATCCACTCCAATCTTCTGCTAATATAAAAGCCATGTCTTTTGTGAGCCCTTCATGAGCTTATGTCTTTGGCGAATCTTTTATGAGCTTATTCTAACGAGTTATGAAGTGAAGCTTTATCCGTAGAGCTATCCATGTTCATATCATACTTATACACATGTGATCTCAATTAGCTAAGTTCAACGCAATGAAATGTCTGTTTGACATGTGAAAGTGTGCTAAGCCAGTTAACAGCAGTGTAATAGGTTGCATCTAGTCCAATCTTCTGCTAATCTAAAAGCCATGTCTTTTGTGAGCCCTTCATTAGCTTATGACTTTGGCGAACCTTTCATGAGCTTATTCTAATGAGTTATGAAGTGGAGCTTGATCCTTAGAGCTATCCATGTTCATATCATACTTCTACACATGTGATCTCAATTAGCTAAGTTCAACGCAATGAAATGTCTATTTAACATGTAAAAGTGTGCTAAGCCAGTTAACAGCAGTGTAATAGGTTGCATCTAGTCCAATCTGATGCTAATATAAAAGCCATGTCTTTTATGAGCCCTTCATGAGCTTATGTCTTTGGCAAATCTATCATGAGCTTATTCTAACGAGTTATGAAGTGAAGCTTTATCCGTAGAGCTATCCATGTTCATATTATACTTCTACACATGTGATCTCAATTAGCTAAGTTCAACGCAATAAAATGTCAGTTTAAAATGAGAAAGTGTGCTAAGCCAACTAATGGTGGTGTAATGGGTGGAATCCACTCCAATCTTCTACTAATATAAAAGCCATGTCTTTTGTGAGCCCTTCATGAGCATATGTCTTTGGCGAATCTTTTATGAGCTTATTCTAACGAGTTATGAAGTGAAGCTTTATCCGTAGGGCTATCCATGTTCATATCATACTTATACACATGTGATCTCAATTAGCTAAGTTCAACGCAATGAAATGTCTGTTTGACATGTGAAAGTGTGCTAAGCCAGTTAACAGCAGTGTAATAGGTTGCATCTAGTCCAATCTTCTGCTAATCTAAAAGCCATGTCTTTTGTGAGCCCTTCATTAGCTTATGACTTTGGCGAACCTTTCATGAGCTTATTCTAACGAGTTATGAAGTGGAGCTTGATCCTTAGAGCTATCCATGTTCATATCATACTTCTACACATGTGATCTCAATTAGCTAAGTTCAACGCAATGAAATGTCTATTTAACATGTAAAAGTGTGCTAAGCCAGTTAACAGCAGTGTAATAGGTTGCATCTAGTCCAATCTGATGCTAATATAAAAGCCATGTCTTTTATGAGCCCTTCATGAGCTTATGTCTTTGGCAAATCTATCATGAGCTTATTCTAACGAGTTATGAAGTGAAGCTTTATCCGTAAAGCTATCCATGTTCATATTATACTTCTACACATGTGATCTCAATTAGCTAAGTTCAACGCAATGAAATGTCAGTTTAAAATGAGAAAGTGTGCTAAGCCAACTAATGGTGGTGTAATGGGTGGAATCCACTCCAATCTTCTGCTAATATCAAAGCCATGTCTTTTATGAGCCCTTCATGAGCTTATGTCTTTGGCAAATCTCTCATGAGCTTATTCTAACGAGTTATGAAGTGGAGCTTGATCTTTAGAGCTATCCATGTTCATATCATACTTCTACACATGTGATCTCAATTAGCTAAGTTCAACACAATAAAATGTCTGTTTGACATGTGAAAGTGTGCTAAACCAACTAATGGTGGTGTAATAGGTGGAATCTAGTCCAATCTTCTGCTAATCTAAAAGCCATGTCTTTTGTGAGCCCTTCATTAGCTTATGACTTTGGCGAACCTTTCATGAGCTTATTCTAACGAGTTATGAAGTGAAGCTTTATCCGTAGAGCTATCCATGTTCATATCATACTTATACACATGTGATCTCAATTAGCTAAGTTCAACGCAATGAAATGTCTGTTTGACATGTGAAAGTGTGCTAAGCCAGTTAACAGCAGTGTAATAGGTTGCATCTAGTCCAATCTTCTGCTAATCTAAAAGCCAAGTCTTTTGTGAGCCCTTCATTAGCTTATGACTTTGGCGAACCTTTCATGAGCTTATTCTAACGAGTTATGAAGTGGAGCTTGATCCTTAGAGCTATCCATGTTCATATCATACTTCTACACATGTGATCTCAATTAGCTAAGTTCAACGCAATGAAATGTCAGTTTTAAATGAGAAAGTGTGCTACGCCAACTAATGGTGGTGTAATGGGTGGAATCCACTCCAATCTTCTGCTAATATCAAAGCCATGTCTTTTATGAGCCCTTCATGAGCTTATGTCTTTGGCAAATCTCTCATGAGCTTATTCTAACGAGTTATGAAGTGGAGCTTGATCTTTAGAGTTATCCATGTTCATATCATACTTCTACACATGTGATCTCAACTAGCTAAGTTCAACGCAATAAAATGTCTGTTTGACATGTGAAAGTGTGCTAAGCCAACTAATGGTGGTGTAATGGGTGGAATCCACTCCAATCTTCTGCTAATATAAAAGCCATGTCTTTTGTGAGCCCTTCATGAGCTTATGTCTTTGGCGAATCTTTTATGAGCTTATTCTAACGAGTTATGAAGTGAAGCTTTATCCGTAGAGCTATCCATGTTCATATCATACTTATACACATGTGATCTCAATTAGCTAAGTTCAACGCAATGAAATGTCTGTTTGACATGTGAAAGTGTGCTAAGCCAGTTAACAGCAGTGTAATAGGTTGCATCTAGTCCAATCTTCTGCTAATCTAAAAGCCATGTCTTTTGTGAGCCCTTCATTAGCTTATGACTTTGGCGAACCTTTCATGAGCTTATTCTAATGAGTTATGAAGTGGAGCTTGATCCTTAGAGCTATCCATGTTCATATCATACTTCTACACATGTGATCTCAATTAGCTAAGTTCAACGCAATGAAATGTCTATTTAACATGTAAAAGTGTGCTAAGCCAGTTAACAGCAGTGTAATAGGTTGCATCTAGTCCAATCTGATGCTAATATAAAAGCCATGTCTTTTATGAGCCCTTCATGAGCTTATGTCTTTGGCAAATCTATCATGAGCTTATTCTAACGAGTTATGAAGTGAAGCTTTATCCGTAGAGCTATCCATGTTCATATTATACTTCTACACATGTGATCTCAATTAGCTAAGTTCAACGCAATAAAATGTCAGTTTAAAATGAGAAAGTGTGCTAAGCCAACTAATGGTGGTGTAATGGGTGGAATCCACTCCAATCTTCTACTAATATAAAAGCCATGTCTTTTGTGAGCCCTTCATGAGCATATGTCTTTGGCGAATCTTTTATGAGCTTATTCTAACGAGTTATGAAGTGAAGCTTTATCCGTAGGGCTATCCATGTTCATATCATACTTATACACATGTGATCTCAATTAGCTAAGTTCAACGCAATGAAATGTCTGTTTGACATGTGAAAGTGTGCTAAGCCAGTTAACAGCAGTGTAATAGGTTGCATCTAGTCCAATCTTCTGCTAATCTAAAAGCCATGTCTTTTGTGAGCCCTTCATTAGCTTATGACTTTGGCGAACCTTTCATGAGCTTATTCTAACGAGTTATGAAGTGGAGCTTGATCCTTAGAGCTATCCATGTTCATATCATACTTCTACACATGTGATCTCAATTAGCTAAGTTCAACGCAATGAAATGTCTATTTAACATGTAAAAGTGTGCTAAGCCAGTTAACAGCAGTGTAATAGGTTGCATCTAGTCCAATCTGATGCTAATATAAAAGCCATGTCTTTTATGAGCCCTTCATGAGCTTATGTCTTTGGCAAATCTATCATGAGCTTATTCTAACGAGTTATGAAGTGAAGCTTTATCCGTAAAGCTATCCATGTTCATATTATACTTCTACACATGTGATCTCAATTAGCTAAGTTCAACGCAATGAAATGTCAGTTTAAAATGAGAAAGTGTGCTAAGCCAACTAATGGTGGTGTAATGGGTGGAATCCACTCCAATCTTCTGCTAATATCAAAGCCATGTCTTTTATGAGCCCTTCATGAGCTTATGTCTTTGGCAAATCTCTCATGAGCTTATTCTAACGAGTTATGAAGTGGAGCTTGATCTTTAGAGCTATCCATGTTCATATCATACTTCTACACATGTGATCTCAATTAGCTAAGTTCAACACAATAAAATGTCTGTTTGACATGTGAAAGTGTGCTAAACCAACTAATGGTGGTGTAATAGGTGGAATCTAGTCCAATCTTCTGCTAATCTAAAAGCCATGTCTTTTGTGAGCCCTTCATTAGCTTATGACTTTGGCGAACCTTTCATGAGCTTATTCTAACGAGTTATGAAGTGAAGCTTTATCCGTAGAGCTATCCATGTTCATATCATACTTATACACATGTGATCTCAATTAGCTAAGTTCAACGCAATGAAATGTCTGTTTGACATGTGAAAGTGTGCTAAGCCAGTTAACAGCAGTGTAATAGGTTGCATCTAGTCCAATCTTCTGCTAATCTAAAAGCCAAGTCTTTTGTGAGCCCTTCATTAGCTTATGACTTTGGCGAACCTTTCATGAGCTTATTCTAACGAGTTATGAAGTGGAGCTTGATCCTTAGAGCTATCCATGTTCATATCATACTTCTACACATGTGATCTCAATTAGCTAAGTTCAACGCAATGAAATGTCAGTTTTAAATGAGAAAGTGTGCTACGCCAACTAATGGTGGTGTAATGGGTGGAATCCACTCCAATCTTCTGCTAATATAAAAGCCATGTCTTTTGTGAGCCCTTCATGAGCTTATGTCTTTTGCGAATCTTTCACGAGCTTATTCTAACGATTTATGAAATGAAGCTTGATCCTTAGAGTTATCCATGTTCATATCATACTTCTACACATGTGATCTCAACTAGCTAAGTTCAACGCAATAAAATGTCTGTTTGAAATGTGAAAGTGTGCTAAGCCAACTAATGGTGGTGTAATGGGTGGAATCCACTCCAATCTTCTGCTAATATAAAAGCCATGTCTTTTGTGAGCCCTTCATTAACTTATGACTTTGGCGAACCTTTCATGAGCTTATTCTAACGAGTTATGAAGTGGAGCTTGATCCTTAGAGCTATCCATGTTCATATCATACTTATACACATGTGATCTCAATTAGCTAAGTTCAACGCAATGAAATGTCTGTTTGACATGTGAAAGTGTGCTAAGCCAGTTAACAGCAGTGTAATAGGTTGCATCTAGTCCAATCTTCTGCTAATCTAAAAGCCATGTCTTTTGTGAGCCCTTCATTAGCTTATGACTTTGGCGAACCTTTCATGAGCTTATTCTAACGAGTTATGAAGTGGAGCTTGATCCGTAGAGCTATCCATGTTCATATCATACTTATACACATGTGATCTCAATTAGCTAAGTTCAACGCAATGAAATGTCTGTTTGACATGTGAAAGTGTGCTAAGCTAGTTAACAGCAGTGTAATAGGTTGCATCTAGTCCAGTCTTCTGCTAATATAAAAGCCATGTCTTTTGTGAGCCCTTCATGAGCTTATGTCTTTGGCGAATCTTTTATGAGCTTATTCTAACGAGTTATGAAGTGAAGCTTTATCCGTAGAGCTATCCATGTTCATATCATACTTATACACATGTGATCTCAATTAGCTAAGTTCAACGCAATGAAATGTCTGTTTGACATGTGAAAGTGTGCTAAGCCAGTTAACAGCAGTGTAATAGGTTGCATCTAGTCCAATCTTCTGCTAATCTAAAAGCCATGTCTTTTGTGAGCCCTTCATTAGCTTATGACTTTGGCGAACCTTTCATGAGCTTATTCTAACGAGTTATGAAGTGGAGCTTGATCCTTAGAGCTATCCATGTTCATATCATACTTCTACACATGTGATCTCAATTAGCTAAGTTCAACGCAATGAAATGTCTATTTAACATGTAAAAGTGTGCTAAGCCAGTTAACAGCAGTGTAATAGGTTGCATCTAGTCCAATCTGATGCTAATATAAAAGCCATGTCTTTTATGAGCCCTTCATGAGCTTATGTCTTTGGCAAATCTATCATGAGCTTATTCTAACGAGTTATGAAGTGAAGCTTTATCCGTAAAGCTATCCATGTTCATATTATACTTCTACACATGTGATCTCAATTAGCTAAGTTCAACGCAATGAAATGTCAGTTTAAAATGAGAAAGTGTGCTAAGCCAACTAATGGTGGTGTAATGGGTGGAATCCACTCCAATCTTCTGCTAATATAAAAGCCATGTCTTTTATGAGCCCTTCATGAGCTTATGTCTTTGGCAAATCTATCATGAGCTTATTCTAACGAGTTATGAAGTGAAGCTTTATCCGTAAAGCTATCCATGTTCATATTATACTTCTACACATGTGATCTCAATTAGCTAAGTTCAACGCAATGAAATGTCAGTTTTAAATGAGAAAGTGTGCTAAGCCAACTAATGGTGGTGTAATGGGTGGAATCCACTCCAATCTTCTGCTAATATAAAAGCCATGTCTTTTGTGAGCCCTTCATGAGCTTATGTCTTTGGCGAATCTTTTATGAGCTTATTCTAACGAGTTATGAAGTGAAGCTTTATCCGTAGAGCTATCCATGTTCATATCATACTTATACACATGTGATCTCAATTAGCTAAGTTCAACGCAATGAAATGTCTGTTTGACATGTGAAAGTGTGCTAAGCCAGTTAACAGCAGTGTAATAGGTTGCATCTAGTCCAATCTTCTGCTAATCTAAAAGCCATGTCTTTTGTGAGCCCTTCATTAGCTTATGACTTTGGCGAACCTTTCATGAGCTTATTCTAACGAGTTATGAAGTGGAGCTTGATCCTTAGAGCTATCCATGTTCATATCATACTTCTACACATGTGATCTCAATTAGCTAAGTTCAACGCAATGAAATGTCTATTTAACATGTAAAAGTGTGCTAAGCCAGTTAACAACAATGTAATAGGTTGCATCTAGTCCAATCTGATGCTAATATAAAAGCCATGTCTTTTATGAGCCCTTCATGAGCTTATGTCTTTGGCAAATCTATCATGAGCTTATTCTAACGAGTTATGAAGTGAAGCTTTATCCGTAAAGCTATCCATGTTCATATTATACTTCTACACATGTGATCTCAATTAGCTAAGTTCAACGCAATGAAATGTCAATTTAAAATGAGAAAGTGTGCTAAGCCAACTAATGGTGGTGTAATGGGTGGAATCCACTCCAATCTTTTGCTAATATAAAAGCCATGTCTTTTATGAGCCCTTCATGAGCTTATGTCTTTGGCAAATCTCTCATGAGCTTATTCTAACGAGTTATGAAGTGGAGCTTGATCCTTAGAGCTATCCATGTTCATATCATACTTCTACACATGTGATCTCAATTAGCTAAGTTCAACACAATAAAATGTCTGTTTGACATGTGAAAGTGTGCTAAACCAACTAATGGTGGTGTAATAGGTGGAATCTAGTCCAATCTTCTGCTAATATAAAAGCCATGTCTTTAGTGAGCCCTTCATTAGCTTATGACTTTGGCGAACCTTTCATGAGCTTATTCTAACGAGTTATGAAGTGGAGCTTGATCCTTAGAGCTATCCATGTTCATATCATACTTCTACACATGTGATCTCAATTAGCTAAGTTCAACGCAATGAAATGTCAGTTTTAAATGAGAAAGTGTGCTAAGCCAACTAATGGTGGTGTAATGGGTGGAATCCACTCCAATCTTCTGCTAATATAAAAGCCATGTCTTTTATGAGCCCTTCATGAGCTTATGTCTTTGGCAAATCTCTCATGAGCTTATTCTAACGAGTTATGAAGTGGAGCTTGATCCTTAGAGCTATCCATGTTCATATCATACTTCTACACATGTGATCTCAATTAGCTAAGTTCAACACAATAAAATGTCTGTTTGACATGTGAAAGTGTGCTAAACCAACTAATGGTGGTGTAATAGGTGGAATCTAGTCCAATCTTCTGCTAATATAAAAGCCATGTCTTTTGTGAGCCCTTCATGAGCTTATGTCTTTTGCGAATCTTTCACGAGCTTATTCTAACGATTTATGAAATGAAACTTGATCCTTAGAGTTATCCATTTTCATATCATACTTCTACACATGTGATCTCAACTAGCTAAGTTCAACGCAATAAAATGTCTGTTTGACATGTGAAAGTGTGCTAAACCAACTAATGGTGGTGTAATAGGTAGAATCTAGTCCAATCTTCTGCTAATATAAAAGCCATGTCTTTAGTGAGCCCTTCATTAGCTTATGACTTTGGCGAACCTTTCATGAGCTTATTCTAACGAGTTATGAAGTGGAGCTTGATCCTTAGAGCTATCCATGTTCATATCATACTTCTACACATGTGATCTCAATTAGCTAAGTTCAACGCAATGAAATGTCAGTTTTAAATGAGAAAGTGTGCTACGCCAACTAATGGTGGTGTAATGGGTGGAATCCACTCCAATCTTCTGCTAATATAAAAGCCATGTCTTTTGTGAGCCCTTCATGAGCTTATGTCTTTTGCGAATCTTTCACGAGCTTATTCTAACGATTTATGAAATGAAGCTTGATCCTTAGAGTTATCCATGTTCATATCATACTTCTACACATGTGATCTCAACTAGCTAAGTTCAACGCAATAAAATGTCTGTTTGACATGTGAAAGTGTGCTAAGCCAACTAATGGTGGTGTAATGGGTGGAATCCACTCCAATCTTCTGCTAATATAAAAGCCATGTCTTTTGTGAGCCCTTCATGAGCTTATGTCTTTGGCGAATCTTTTATGAGCTTATTCTAACGAGTTATGAAGTGAAGCTTTATCCGTAGAGGTATCCATGTTCATATCATACTTATACACATGTGATCTCAATTAGCTAAGTTCAACGCAATGAAATGTCTGTTTGACATGTGAAAGTGTGCTAAGCCAGTTAACAGCAGTGTAATAGGTTGCATCTAGTCCAATCTTCTGCTAATCTAAAAGCCATGTCTTTTGTGAGCCCTTCATTAGCTTATGACTTTGGCGAACCTTTCATGAGCTTATTCTAATGAGTTATGAAGTGGAGCTTGATCCTTAGAGCTATCCATGTTCATATCATACTTCTACACATGTGATCTCAATTAGCTAAGTTCAACGCAATGAAATGTCAGTTTTAAATGAGAAAGTGTGCTACGCCAACTAATGGTGGTGTAATGGGTGGAATCCACTCCAATCTTCTGCTAATATAAAAGCCATGTCTTTTGTGAGCCCTTCATGAGCTTATGTCTTTTGCGAATCTTTCACGAGCTTATTCTAACGATTTATGAAATGAAGCTTGATCCTTAGAGTTATCCATGTTCATATCATACTTCTACACATGTGATCTCAACTAGCTAAGTTCAACGCAATAAAATGTCTGTTTGACATGTGAAAGTGTGCTAAGCCAACTAATGGTGGTGTAATGGGTGGAATCCACTCCAATCTTCTGCTAATATAAAAGCCATGTCTTTTGTGAGCCCTTCATGAGCTTATGTCTTTGGCGAATCTTTTATGAGCTTATTCTAACGAGTTATGAAGTGAAGCTTTATCCGTAGAGGTATCCATGTTCATATCATACTTATACACATGTGATCTCAATTAGCTAAGTTCAACGCAATGAAATGTCTGTTTGACATGTGAAAGTGTGCTAAGCCAGTTAACAGCAGTGTAATAGGTTGCATCTAGTCCAATCTTCTGCTAATCTAAAAGCCATGTCTTTTGTGAGCCCTTCATTAGCTTATGACTTTGGCGAACCTTTCATGAGCTTATTCTAATGAGTTATGAAGTGGAGCTTGATCCTTAGAGCTATCCATGTTCATATCATACTTCTACACATGTGATCTCAATTAGCTAAGTTCAACGCAATGAAATGTCAGTTTTAAATGAGAAAGTGTGCTACGCCAACTAATGGTGGTGTAATGGGTGGAATCCACTCCAATCTTCTGCTAATATAAAAGCCATGTCTTTTGTGAGCCCTTCATGAGCTTATGTCTTTTGCGAATCTTTCACGAGCTTATTCTAACGATTTATGAAATGAAGCTTGATCCTTAGAGTAATCCATGTTCATATCATACTTCTACACATGTTATCTCAACTAGCTAAGTTCAACGCAATAAAATGTCTGTTTAAAATGAGAAAGTGTGCTAAGCCAACTAATGGTGGTGTAATGGGTGGAATCCACTCCAATCTTCTGCTAATATAAAAGCCATGTCTTTTGTGAGCCCTTCATGAGCTTATGTCTTTGGCGAATCTTTTATGAGCTTATTCTAACGAGTTATGAAGTGAAGCTTTATCCGTAGAGCTATCCATGTTCATATCATACTTATACACATGTGATCTCAATTAGCTAAGTTCAACGCAATGAAATGTCTGTTTGACATGTAAAAGTGTGCTAAGCCAGTTAACAGCAGTGTAATAGGTTGCATCTAGTCCAATCTTCTGCTAATCTAAAAGCCATGTCTTTTGTGAGCCCTTCATTAGCTTATGACTTTGGCGAACCTTTCAAGAGCTTATTCTAACGAGTTATGAAGTGGAGCTTGATCCTTAGAGCTATCCATGTTCATATCATACTTCTACACATGTGATCTCAATTAGCTAAGTTCAACGCAATGAAATGTCTATTTAACATGTAAAAGTGTGCTAAGCCAGTTAACAGCAGTGTAATAGGTTGCATCTAGTCCAATCTGATGCTAATATAAAAGCCATGTCTTTTATGAGCCCTTCATGAGCTTATGTCTTTGGCAAATCTATCATGAGCTTATTCTAACGAGTTATGAAGTGAAGCTTTATCCGTAAAGCTATCCATGTTCATATTATACTTCTACACATGTGATCTCAATTAGCTAAGTTCAACGCAATGAAATGTCAGTTTAAAATGAGAAAGTGTGCTAAGCCAACTAATGGTGGTGTAATGGGTGGAATCCACTCCAATCTTCTGCTAATATAAAAGCCATGTCTTTTATGAGCCCTTCATGAGCTTATGTCTTTGGCAAATCTATCATGAGCTTATTCTAACGAGTTATGAAGTGAAGCTTTATCCGTAAAGCTATCCATGTTCATATCATACTTCTACACATGTGATCTCAATTAGCTAAGTTCAACGCAATGAAATGTCAGTTTTAAATGAGAAAGTGTGCTACGCCAACTAATGGTGGTGTAATGGGTGGAATCCACTCCAATCTTCTGCTAATATAAAAGCCATGTCTTTTGTGAGCCCTTCATGAGCTTATGTCTTTTGCGAATCTTTCACGAGCTTATTCTAACGATTTATGAAATGAAACTTGATCCTTAGAGTTATCCATGTTCATATCATACTTCTACACATGTGATCTCAACTAGCTAAGTTCAACGCAATAAAATGTCTGTTTGACATGTGAAAGTGTGCTAAACCAACTAATGGTGGTGTAATAGGTAGAATCTAGTCCAATCTTCTGCTAATATAAAAGCCATGTCTTTAGTGAGCCCTTCATTAGCTTATGACTTTGGCGAACCTTTCATGAGCTTATTCTAACGAGTTATGAAGTGGAGCTTGATCCTTAGAGCTATCCATGTTCATATCATACTTCTACACATGTGATCTCAATTAGCTAAGTTCAACGCAATGAAATGTCAGTTTTAAATGAGAAAGTGTGCTACGCCAACTAATGGTGGTGTAATGGGTGGAATCCACTCCAATCTTCTGCTAATATAAAAGCCATGTCTTTTGTGAGCCCTTCATGAGCTTATGTCTTTTGCGAATCTTTCACGAGCTTATTCTAACGATTTATGAAATGAAGCTTGATCCTTAGAGTTATCCATGTTCATATCATACTTCTACACATGTGATCTCAACTAGCTAAGTTCAACGCAATAAAATGTCTGTTTGACATGTGAAAGTGTGCTAAGCCAACTAATGGTGGTGTAATGGGTGGAATCCACTCCAATCTTCTGCTAATATAAAAGCCATGTCTTTTGTGAGCCCTTCATGAGCTTATGTCTTTGGCGAATCTTTTATGAGCTTATTCTAACGAGTTATGAAGTGAAGCTTTATCCGTAGAGCTATCATGTTCATATCATACTTATACACATGTGATCTCAATTAGCTAAGTTCAACGCAATGAAATGTCTGTTTGACATGTGAAAGTGTGCTAAGCTAGTTAACAGCAGTGTAATAGGTTGCATCTAGTCCAATCTTCTGCTAATCTAAAAGCCATGTCTTTTGTGAGCCCTTCATTAGCTTATGTCTTTTGCGAATCTTTCACGAGCTTATTCTAACGATTTATGAAATGAAGCTTGATCCTTAGAGTAATCCATGTTCATATCATACTTCTACACATGTTATCTCAACTAGCTAAGTTCAACGCAATAAAATGTCTGTTTAAAATGAGAAAGTGTGCTAAGCCAACTAATGGTGGTGTAATGGGTGGAATCCACTCCAATCTTCTGCTAATATAAAAGCCATGTCTTTTGTGAGCCCTTCATGAGCTTATGTCTTTTGCGAATCTTTCACGAGCTTATTCTAACGATTTATGAAATGAAGCTTGATCCTTAGAGTAATCCATGTTCATATCATACTTCTACACATGTTATCTCAACTAGCTAAGTTCAACGCAATAAAATGTCTGTTTAAAATGAGAAAGTGTGCTAAGCCAACTAATGGTGGTGTAATGGGTGGAATCCACTCCAATCTTCTGCTAATATAAAAGCCATGTCTTTTGTGAGCCCTTCATGAGCTTATGTCTTTGGCGAATCTTTTATGAGCTTATTCTAACGAGTTATGAAGTGAAGCTTTATCCGTAGAGCTATCCATGTTCATATCATACTTATACACATGTGATCTCAATTAGCTAAGTTCAACGCAATGAAATGTCTGTTTGACATGTAAAAGTGTGCTAAGCCAGTTAACAGCAGTGTAATAGGTTGCATCTAGTCCAATCTTCTGCTAATCTAAAAGCCATGTCTTTTGTGAGCCCTTCATTAGCTTATGACTTTGGCGAACCTTTCAAGAGCTTATTCTAACGAGTTATGAAGTGGAGCTTGATCCTTAGAGCTATCCATGTTCATATCATACTTCTACACATGTGATCTCAATTAGCTAAGTTCAACGCAATGAAATGTCTATTTAACATGTAAAAGTGTGCTAAGCCAGTTAACAGCAGTGTAATAGGTTGCATCTAGTCCAATCTGATGCTAATATAAAAGCCATGTCTTTTATGAGCCCTTCATGAGCTTATGTCTTTGGCAAATCTATCATGAGCTTATTCTAACGAGTTATGAAGTGAAGCTTTATCCGTAAAGCTATCCATGTTCATATTATACTTCTACACATGTGATCTCAATTAGCTAAGTTCAACGCAATGAAATGTCAGTTTAAAATGAGAAAGTGTGCTAAGCCAACTAATGGTGGTGTAATGGGTGGAATCCACTCCAATCTTCTGCTAATATAAAAGCCATGTCTTTTATGAGCCCTTCATGAGCTTATGTCTTTGGCAAATCTATCATGAGCTTATTCTAACGAGTTATGAAGTGAAGCTTTATCCGTAAAGCTATCCATGTTCATATTATACTTCTACACATGTGATCTCAATTAGCTAAGTTCAACGCAATGAAATGTCAGTTTTAAATGAGAAAGTGTGCTACGCCAACTAATGGTGGTGTAATGGGTGGAATCCACTCCAATCTTCTGCTAATATAAAAGCCATGGCTTTTGTGAGCCCTTCATGAGCTTATGTCTTTTGCGAATCTTTCACGAGCTTATTCTAACGATTTATGAAATGAAACTTGATCCTTAGAGTTATCCATGTTCATATCATACTTCTACACATGTGATCTCAACTAGCTAAGTTCAACGCAATAAAATGTCTGTTTGACATGTGAAAGTGTGCTAAACCAACTAATGGTGGTGTAATAGGTAGAATCTAGTCCAATCTTCTGCTAATATAAAAGCCATGTCTTTTGTGAGCCCTTCATTAGCTTATGACTTTGGCGAACCTTTCATGAGCTTATTCTAACGAGTTATGAAGTGGAGCTTGATCCTTAGAGCTATCCATGTTCATATCATACTTATACACATGTGATCTCAATTAGCTAAGTTCAACGCAATGAAATGTCTGTTTGACATGTGAAAGTGTGCTAAGCCAGTTAACAACAATGTAATAGGTTGCATCTAGGCCAATCTTCTGCTAATCTAAAAGCCATGTCTTTTGTGAGCCCTTCATTAGCTTATGTCTTTGGTGAACCTTTCAGGAGCTTATTCTAACGAGTTATGAAGTGGAGCTTGATCCTTAGAGCTATCCATGTTCATATCATACTTCTACACATGTGATCTCAATTAGCTAAGTTCAACGCAATGAAATGTCTATTTAACATGTAAAAGTGTGCTAAGCCAGTTATTAGCAGTGTAATAGGTTGCATCTAGTCCAATCTGATGCTAATATAAAAGCCATGTCTTTTATGAGCCCTTCATGAGCTTATGTCTTTGGCAAATCTATCATGAGCTTATTCTAACGAGTTATGAAATGAAGCTTTATCCGTAGAGCTATCCATGTTCATATTATACTTCTACACATGTGATCTCAATTAGCTAAGTTCAACGCAATGAAATGTCAGTTTAAAATGAGAAAGTGTGCTAAGCCAACTAATGGTGGTGTAATGGGTGGAATCCACTCCAATCTTCTGCTAATATAAAAGCCATGTCTTTTGTGAGCCCTTCATGAGCTTATATCTTTGGCGAATCTTTCATGAGCTTATTCTAACGAGTTATGAAGTGAAGCTTGATCCTTAGAGTAATCCATGTTCATATCATACTTATACACATGTGATCTCAATTAGCTAAGTTCAACGCAATGAAATGTCTGTTTGACATGTGAAAGTGTCCTAAGCCAGTTAACAGCAGTGTAATAGGTTGCATCTAGTCCAATCTTCTGCTAATCTAAAAGCCATGTCTTTTGTGAGCCCTTCATTAGCTTATGACTTTGGCGAACCTTTCATGAGCTTATTCTAACGAGTTATGAAGTGGAGCTTGATCCTTAGAGCTATCCATGTTCATATCATACTTCTACACATGTGATCTCAATTAGCTAAGTTCAACGCAATGAAATGTCTATGTAACATGTAAAAGTGTGCTAAGCCAGTTAACAGCAGTGTAATAGGTTGCATCTAGTCCAATCTGATGCTAATATAAAAGCCATGTCTTTTATGAGCCCTTCATGAGCTTATGTCTTTGGCAAATCTATCATGAGCTTATTCTAACGAGTTATGAAGTGAAGCTTTATCCGTAAAGCTATCCATGTTCATATTATACTTCTACACATGTGATCTCAATTAGCTAAGTTCAACGCAATGAAATGTCAGTTTAAAATGAGAAAGTGTGCTAAGCCAACTAATGGTGGTGTAATGGGTGGAATCCACTCCAATCTTCTGCTAATATAAAAGCCATGTCTTTTGTGAGCCCTTCATGAGCTTATGTCTTTGGCGAATCTTTCATGAGCTTATTCTAACGAGTTATGAAGTGAAGCTTTATCCGTAGAGCTATCCATGTTCATATCATACTTATACACATGTGATCTCAATTAGCTAAGTTCAACGCAATGAAATGTCTGTTTGACATGTGAAAGTGTGCTAAGCTAGTTAACAGCAGTGTAATGGGTTGCATCTAGTCCAATCTTCTGCTAATCTAAAAGCCATGTCTTTTGTGAGCCCTTCATTAGCTTATGACTTTGGCGAACCTTTCATGAGCTTATTCTAATGAGTTATGAAGTGGAGCTTGATCCTTAGAGCTATCCATGTTCATATCATACTTCTACACATGTGATCTCAATTAGCTAAGTTCAACGCAATGAAATGTCAGTTTTAAATGAGAAAGTGTGCTACGCCAACTAATGGTGGTGTAATGGGTGGAATCCACTCCAATCTTCTGCTAATATAAAAGCCATGTCTTTTGTGAGCCCTTCATGAGCTTATGTCTTTTGCGAATCTTTCACGAGCTTATTCTAACGATTTATGAAATGAAGCTTGATCCTTAGAGTTATCCATGTTCATATCATACTTCTACACATGTGATCTCAACTAGCTAAGTTCAACGCAATAAAATGTTTGTTTGACATGTGAAAGTGTGCTAAACCAACTAATGGTGGTGTAATAGGTGGAATCTAGTCCAATCTTCTGCTAATATAAAAGCCATGTCTTTTGTGAGCCCTTCATTAGCTTATGACTTTGGCGAACCTTTCATGAGCTTATTCTAACGAGTTATGAAGTGAAGCTTGATCCTTAGAGCTATCCATGTTCATATTATACTTATACACATGTGATCTCAATTAGCTAAGTTCAACGCAATGAAATGTCAGTTTGACATGTGAAAGTGTGCTAAGCCAGTTAACAGCAGTGTAATAGGTTGCATCTAGTCCAATCTTCTGCTAATCTAAAAGCCATGTCTTTTGTGAGCCCTTCATTAGCTTATGACTTTGGCGAACCTTTCATGAGCTTATTCTAACGAGTTATGAAGTGGAGCTTGATCCTTAGAGCTATCCATGTTCATATCATACTTCTACACATGTGATCTCAATTAGCTAAGTTCAACGCAATGAAATGTCAGTTTTAAATGAGAAAGTGTGCTACGCCAACTAATGGTGGTGTAATGGGTGGAATCCACTCCAATCTTCTGCTAATATAAAAGCCATGTCTTTTGTGAGCCCTTCATGAGCTTATGTCTTTTGCGAATCTTTCACGAGCTTATTCTAACGATTTATGAAATGAAACTTGATCCTTAGAGTTATCCATGTTCATATCATACTTCTACACATGTGATCTCAACTAGCTAAGTTCAACGCAATAAAATGTCTGTTTGACATGTGAAAGTGTGCTAAACCAACTAATGGTGGTGTAATAGGTAGAATCTAGTCCAATCTTCTGCTAATATAAAAGCCATGTCTTTTGTGAGCCCTTCATTAGCTTATGACTTTGGCGAACCTTTCATGAGCTTATTCTAACGAGTTATGAAGTGGAGCTTGATCCTTAGAGCTATCCATGTTCATATCATACTTATACACATGTGATCTCAATTAGCTAAGTTCAACGCAATGAAATGTCTGTTTGACATGTGAAAGTGTGCTAAGCCAGTTAACAACAATGTAATAGGTTGCATCTAGTCCAATCTTCTGCTAATCTAAAAGCCAGGTCTTTTGTGAGCCCTTCATGAGCATATGTCTTTGGCGAATCTTTCATGAGCTTATTTTAACGAGTTATGAAGTGAAGCTTTATCCGTAGAGCTATCCATGTTCATATCATACTTCTACACATGTGATCTCAATTAGCTAAGTTCAACGCAATGAAATGTCTGTTTGACATGTGAAAGTGTGCTAAGCCAGTTAACAGCAGTGTAATAGGTTGCATCTAGTCCAATCTTCTGCTATTCTAAAAGCCATGTCTTTTGTGAGCCCTTCATTAGCTTATGACTTTGGCGAATCTATCATGAGCTTATTCTAACGAGTTATGAAGTGAAGCTTTATCCGTAGAGCTATCCATGTTCATATTATACTTCTACACATGTGATCTCAATTAGCTAAGTTCAACGCAATGAAATGTCAGTTTAAAATGAGAAAGTGTGCTAAGCCAACTAATGGTGGTGTAATGGGTGGAATCCACTCCAATCTTCTGCTAATATAAAAGCCATGTCTTTTGTGAGCCCTTCATGAGCTTATATCTTTGGCGAATCTTTCATGAGCTTATTCTAACGAGTTATGAAGTGAAGCTTTATCCGTAGAGCTATCCATGTTCATATCATACTTATACACATGTGATCTCAATTAGTTAAGTTCAACGCAATGAAATGTCTGTTTGACATGTGAAAGTGTGCTAAGCCAGTTAACAGCAGTGTAATAGGTTGCATCTAGTCCAATCTTCTGCTAATCTAAAAGCCATGTCTTTTGTGAGCCCTTCATTAGCTTATGACTTTGGCGAACCTTTCATGAGCTTATTCTAACGAGTTATGAAGTGGAGCTTGATCCTTAGAGCTATCCATGTTCATATCATACTTCTACACATGTGATCTCAATTAGCTAAGTTCAACGCAATGAAATGTCAGTTTTAAATGAGAAAGTGTGCTACGCCAACTAATGGTGGTGTAATGGTTGGAATCCACTCCAATCTTCTGCTAATATAAAAGCCATGTCTTTTGTGAGCCCTTCATGAGCTTATGTCTTTTGCGAATCTTTCACGAGCTTATTCTAACGATTTATGAAATGAAGCTTGATCCTTAGAGTTATCCATGTTCATATCATACTTCTACACATGTGATCTCAATTAGCTAAGTTCAACGCAATAAAATGTCTGTTTGACATGTGAAAGTGTGCTAAACCAACTAATGGTGGTGTAATAGGTGGAATCTAGTCCAATCTTATGCTAATATAAAAGCCATGTCTTTTGTGAGCCCTTCATTAGCTTATGACTTTGGCGAACCTTTCATGAGCTTATTCTAACGAGTTATGAAGTGGAGCTTGATCCTTAGAGCTATCCATGTTCATATTATACTTATACACATGTGATCTCAATTAGCTAAGTTCAACGCAATGAAATGTCTGTTTGACATGTGAAAGTGTGCTAAGCTAGTTAACAACAATGTAATAGGTTGCATCTAGTCCAATCTTCCGCTAATCTAAAAGCCATGTCTTTTGTGAGCCCTTTCATGAGCTTATGTCTTTGGTGAACCTTTCTTGAGCTTATTCTAACGAGTTATGAAGTGGAGCTTGATCCTTAGAGCTATCCATGTTCATATCATACTTCTACACATGTGATCTCAATTAGCTAAGTTCAACGCAATGAAATGTCTATTTAACATGTAAAAGTGTGCTAAGCCAGTTAACAGCAGTGTAATAGGTTGCATCTAGTCCAATCTTCTGCTAATCTAAAAGCCATGTCTTTGACGAGCCCTTCATTAGCTTATGACTTTGGCGAACCTTTCATGAGCTTATTCTAACGAGCTATGAAGTGGAGCTTGATCCTTAGAGCTATCCATGTTCATATCATACTTCTACACATGTGATCTCAATTAGCTAAGTTCAACGCAATGAAATGTTTGTTTAATATGTGAAACTGTGCTAAGCCAACTAACGGCAGTGTAATAGGTTGCATCCAGTCCAATCTTCTACTAATCTAAAAGCCATGTCTTTTGTGAGCCCTTCATGTGCTTATGTGTTTGGTGAACCTTTCATGAGCTTATTCTAACGAGTTATGAAGTAGAGCACTATCCTTAGAGCTATCCATGTTCATATCATACTTCTACACATGTGATCTCAATTAGCTAAGTTCAACGCAATGAAATGTCAGTTTAAAATGAGAAAGTGTGCTAAGCCAACTAATGGTGGTGTAATGGGTGGAATCCACTCCAATCTTCTGCTAATATAAAAGCCATGTCTTTTATGAGCCCTTCATGAGCTTATGTCTTTGGCAAATCTATCATGAGCTTATTCTAACGAGTTATGAAGTGAAGCTTTATCCGTAAAGCTATCCATGTTCATATTATACTTCTACACATGTGATCTCAATTAGCTAAGTTCAACGCAATGAAATGTCAGTTTTAAATGAGAAAGTGTGCTACGCCAACTAATGGTGGTGTAATGGGTGGAATCCACTCCAATCTTCTGCTAATATAAAAGCCATGTCTTTTGTGAGCCCTTCATGAGCTTATGTCTTTGGCGAATCTTTTATGAGCTTATTCTAACGAGTTATGAAGTGAAGCTTTATCCGTAGAGCTATCCATGTTCATATCATACTTATACACATGTGATCTCAATTAGCTAAGTTCAACGCAATGAAATGTCTGTTTGACATGTGAAAGTGTGCTAAGCCAGTTAACAGCAGTGTAATAGGTTGCATCTAGTCCAATCTTCTGCTAATCTAAAAGCCATGTCTTTTGTGAGCCCTTCATTAGCTTATGACTTTGGCGAACCTTTCATGAGCTTATTCTAACGAGTTATGAAGTGGAGCTTGATCCTTAGAGCTATCCATGTTCATATCATACTTCTACACATGTGATCTCAATTAGCTAAGTTCAACGCAATGAAATGTCTATTTAACATGTAAAAGTGTGCTAAGCCAGTTAACAGCAGTGTAATAGGTTGCATCTAGTCCAATCTTCTGCCAATCTAAAAGCCATGTCTTTGACGAGCCCTTCATTAGCTTATGACTTTGGCGAACCTTTCATGAGCTTATTCTAACGAGCTATGAAGTGGAGCTTGATCCTTAGAGCTATCCATGTTCATATCATACTTCTACACATGTGATCTCAATTAGCTAAGTTCAACGCAATGAAATGTTTGTTTAATATGTGAAACTGTGCTAAGCCAACTAACGGCAGTGTAAGAGGTTGCATCCAGTCCAATCTTCTACTAATCTAAAAGCCATGTCTTTTGTGAGCCCTTCATGTGCTTATGTGTTTGGTGAACCTTTCATGAGCTTATTCTAACGAGTTATGAAGTAGAGCACTATCCTTAGAGCTATCCATGTTCATATCATACTTCTACACATGTGATCTCAATTAGCTAAGTTCAACGCAATGAAATGTCTGTTTAACATGTAAAAGTGTGCTAAGCAAGTTAACAGCAGTGTAATACGTTGCATCTAGTCCAATCTTCTGCTAATATAAAAGCCATGTCTTTTGTGAGCCCTTCATGAGCTTATGTCTTTGGCAAATCTCTCATGAGCTTATTCTAACGAGTTATGAAGTGAAGCTTGATCCTTAGAGCTATCCATGTTCATATCATACTTATACACATGTGATCTCAATTAGCTAAGTTCAACGCAATGAAATGTCTGTTTGACATGTGAAAGTGTGCTAAGCCAGTTAACAACAATGTAATAGGTTGCATCTAGTCCAATCTTCTGCTAATCTAAAAGCCATGTCTTTTGTGAGCCATTCATTAGCTTATGTCTTTGGTGAACCTTTCAGGAGCTTATTCTAACGATTTATGAAATGAAGCTTGATCTTTAGAGTTATCCATGTTCATATCATACTTCTACACATGTGATCTCAATTAGCTAAGTTCAACGCAATAAAATGTCTGTTTGTCATGTGAAAGTGTGCTAAGCCAGTTAACAGCAGTGTAATAGGTTGCATCTAGTCCAATCTTCTGCTAATATAAAAGCCATGTCTTTTGTGAGCCCTTCATGAGCTTATGTCTTTGGCAAATCTATCATGAGCTTATTCTAACGAGTTATGAAGTGAAGCTTTATCCGTAGAGCTATCCATGTTCATATTATACTTCTACACATGTGATCTCAATTAGCTAAGTTCAACGCAATGAAATGTCAGTTTAAAATGAGAAAGTGTGCTAAGCCAACTAATGGTGGTGTAATGGGTGGAATCCACTCCAATCTTCTGCTAATATAAAAGCCATGTCTTTTGTGAGCCCTTCATGAGCTTATGTCTTTGGCGAATCTTTCATGAGCTTATTCTAACGAGTTATGAAGTGAAGCTTTATCCGTAGAGCTATCCATGTTCATATCATACTTATACACATGTGATCTCAATTAGCTAAGTTCAACGCAATGAAATGTCTGTTTGACATGTGAAAGTGTGCTAAGCTAGTTAACAGCAGTGTAATAGGTTGCATCTAGTCCAATCTTCTGCTAATCTAAAAGCCATGTCTTTTGTGAGCCCTTCATTAGCTTATGACTTTGGCGAACCTTTCAAGAGCTTATTCTAACGAGTTATGAAGTGGAGCTTGATCCTTAGAGCTATCCATGTTCATATCATACTTCTACACATGTGATCTCAATTAGCTAAGTTCAACGCAATGAAATGTCTATTTAACATGTAAAAGTGTGCTAAGCCAGTTAACAGCAGTGTAATAGGTTGCATCTAGTCCAATCTTCTGCTAATCTAAAAGCCATGTCTTTGACGAGCCCTTCATTAGCTTATGACTTTGGCGAACCTTTCATGAGCTTATTCTAACGAGTTATGAAGTGGAGCTTGATCCTTAGAGCTATCCATGTTCATATCATACTTCTACACATGTGATCTCAATTAGCTAAGTTCAACGCAATGAAATGTTTGTTTAATATGTGAAACTGTGCTAAGCCAACTAACGGCAGTGTAAGAGGTTGCATCCAGTCCAATCTTCTACTAATCTAAAAGCCATGTCTTTTGTGAGCCCTTCATGTGCTTATGTGTTTTGTGAACCTTTCATGAGCTTATTCTAACGAGTTATGAAGTAGAGCACTATCCTTAGAGCTATCCATGTTCATATCATACTTCTACACATGTGATCTCAATTAGCTAAGTTCAACGCAATGAAATGTCTGTTTAACATGTAAAAGTGTGCTAAGCAAGTTAACAGCAGTGTAATACGTTGCATCTAGTCCAATCTTCTGCTAATATAAAAGCCATGTCTTTTGTGAGCCCTTCATGAGCTTATGTCTTTGGCAAATCTCTCATGAGCTTATTCTAACGAGTTATGAAGTGAAGCTTGATCCTTAGAGCTATCCATGTTCATATCATACTTATACACATGTGATCTCAATTAGCTAAGTTCAACGCAATGAAATGTCTGTTTGACATGTGAAAGTGTGCTAAGCCAGTTAACAACAATGTAATAGGTTGCATTTAGTCCAATCTTCTGCTAATCTAAAAGCCATGTCTTTTGTGAGCCATTCATTAGCTTATGTCTTTGGTGAACCTTTCAGGAGCTTATTCTAACGATTTATGAAATGAAGCTTGATCCTTAGAGTTATCCATGTTCATATCATACTTCTACACATGTGATCTCAATTAGCTAAGTTCAACGCAATAAAATGTCTGTTTGACATGTGAAAGTGTGCTAAGCCAGTTAACAGCAGTGTAATAGGTTGCATCTAGTCCAATCTTCTGCTAATATAAAAGCCATGTCTTTTGTGAGCCCTTCATGAGCTTATGTCTTTGGCAAATCTATCATGAGCTTATTCTAACGAGTTATGAAGTGAAGCTTTATCCGTAGAGCTATCCATGTTCATAATATACTTCTACACATGTGATCTCAATTAGCTAAGTTCAACGCAATGAAATGTCAGTTTAAAATGAGAAAGTGTGCTAAGCCAACTAATGGTGGTGTAATGGGTGGAATCCACTCCAATCTTCTGCTAATATAAAAGCCATGTCTTTTGTGAGCCCTTCATGAGCTTATGTCTTTGGCGAATCTTTCATGAGCTTATTCTAATGAGTTATGAAGTGGAGCTTGATCCGTAGAGCTATCCATGTTCATATCATACTTACACACATGTGATCTCAATTAGCTAAGTTCAACGCAATGAAATGTCTGTTTGACATGTGAAAGTGTGCTAAGCTAGTTAACAGCAGTGTAATAGGTTGCATCTAGTCCAATCTTCTGCTAATCTAAAAGCCATGTCTTTTGTGAGCCCTTCATTAGCTTATGACTTTGGCGAACCTTTCAAGAGCTTATTCTAACGAGTTATGAAGTGGAGCTTGATCCTTAGAGCTATCCATGTTCATATCATACTTCTACACATGTGATCTCAATTAGCTAAGTTCAACGCAATGAAATGTCTATTTAACATGTAAAAGTGTGTTAAGCCAGTTAACAGCAGTGTAATAGGTTGCATCTAGTCCAATCTTCTGCTAATCTAAAAGCCATGTCTTTGACGAGCCCTTCATTAGCTTATGACTTTGGCGAACCTTTCATGAGCTTATTCTAACGAGTTATGAAGTGGAGCTTGATCCTTAGAGCTATCCATGTTCATATCATACTTCTACACATGTGATCTCAATTAGCTAAGTTCAACGCAATGAAATGTTTGTTTAATATGTGAAACTGTGCTAAGCCAACTAACGGCAGTGTAAGAGGTTGCATCCAGTCCAATCTTCTACTAATCTAAAAGCCATGTCTTTTGTGAGCCCTTCATGTGCTTATGTGTTTTGTGAACCTTTCATGAGCTTATTCTAACGAGTTATGAAGTAGAGCACTATCCTTAGAGCTATCCATGTTCATATCATACTTCTACACATGTGATCTCAATTAGCTAAGTTCAACGCAATGAAATGTCTGTTTAACATGTAAAAGTGTGCTAAGCAAGTTAACAGCAGTGTAATACGTTGCATCTAGTCCAATCTTCTGCTAATATAAAAGCCATGTCTTTTGTGAGCCCTTCATGAGCTTATGTCTTTGGCAAATCTCTCATGAGCTTATTCTAACGAGTTATGAAGTGAAGCTTGATCCTTAGAGCTATCCATGTTCATATCATACTTATACACATGTGATCTCAATTAGCTAAGTTCAACGCAATGAAATGTCTGTTTGACATGTGAAAGTGTGCTAAGCCAGTTAACAACAATGTAATAGGTTGCATTTAGTCCAATCTTCTGCTAATCTAAAAGCCATGTCTTTTGTGAGCCATTCATTAGCTTATGTCTTTGGTGAACCTTTCAGGAGCTTATTCTAACGATTTATGAAATGAAGCTTGATCCTTAGAGTTATCCATGTTCATATCATACTTCTACACATGTGATCTCAATTAGCTAAGTTCAACGCAATAAAATGTCTGTTTGACATGTGAAAGTGTGCTAAGCCAGTTAACAGCAGTGTAATAGGTTGCATCTAGTCCAATCTTCTGCTAATATAAAAGCCATGTCTTTTGTGAGCCCTTCATGAGCTTATGTCTTTGGCGAATCTTTCATGAGCTTATTCTAACAAGTTATGAAGTGAAGCTTTATCCGTAGAGCTATCCATGTTCATATCATACTTATACACATGTGATCTCAATTAGCTAAGTTCAACGCAATGAAATGTCTGTTTGACATGTGAAAGTGTGCTAAGCTAGTTAACAGCAGTGTAATAGGTTGCATCTAGTCCAATCTTCTGCTAATCTAAAAGCCATGTCTTTTGTGAGCCCTTCATTAGCTTATGACTTTGGCGAACCTTTCAAGAGCTTATTCTAACGAGTTATGAAGTGGAGCTTGATCCTTAGAGCTATCCATGTTCATATCATACTTCTACACATGTGATCTCAATTAGCTAAGTTCAACGCAATGAAATGTCTATTTAACATGTAAAAGTGTGCTAAGCCAGTTAACAGCAGTGTAATAGGTTGCATCTAGTCCAATCTGATGCTAATATAAAAGCCATGTCTTTTATAAGCCCTTCATGAGCTTATGTCTTTGGCAAATCTATCATGAGCTTATTCTAACGAGTTATGAAGTGAAGCTTTATCCGTAGAGCTATCCATGTTCATATTATACTTCTACACATGTGATCTCAATTAGCTAAGTTCAACGCAATGAAATGTCAGTTTAAAATGAGAAAGTGTGCTAAGCCAACTAATGGTGGTGTAATGGGTGGAATCCACTCCAATCTTCTGCTAATATAAAAGCCATGTCTTTTGTGAGCCCTTCATGAGCTTATGTCTTTGGTGAATCTTTTATGAGCTTATTCTAACGAGTTATGAAGTGAAGCTTTATCCGTAGAGCTATCCATGTTCATATCATACTTATACACATGTGATCTCAATTAGCTAAGTTCAACGCAATGAAATGTCTGTTTGACATGTGAAAGTGTGCTAAGCCAGTTAACAGCAGTGTAATAGGTTGCATCTAGTCCAATCTTCTGCTAATCTAAAAGCCATGTCTTTTGTGAGCCCTTCATTAGCTTATGACTTTGGCGAACCTTTCAAGAGCTTATTCTAACGAGTTATGAAGTGGAGCTTGATCCTTAGAGCTATCCATGTTCATATCATACTTCTACACATGTGATCTCAATTAGCTAAGTTCAACGCAATGAAATGTCTATTTAACATGTAAAAGTGTGCTAAGCCAGTTAACAGCAGTGTAATAGGTTGCATCTAGTCCAATCTGATGCTAATATAAAAGCCATGTCTTTTATGAGCCCTACATGAGCTTATGTCTTTGGCAAATCTATCATGAGCTTATTCTAACGAGTTATGAAGTGAAGCTTTATCCGTAGAGCTATCCATGTTCATATTATACTTCTACACATGTGATCTCAATTAGCTAAGTTCAACGCAATGAAATGTCAGTTTAAAATGAGAAAGTGTGCTAAGCCAACTAATGGTGGTGTAATGGGTGGAATCCACTCCAATCTTCTGCTAATATAAAAGCCATGTCTTTTGTGAGCCCTTCATGAGCTTATGTCTTTGGTGAATCTTTTATGAGCTTATTCTAACGAGTTATGAAGTGAAGCTTTATCCGTAGAGCTATCCATGTTCATATCATACTTATACACATGTGATCTCAATTAGCTAAGTTCAACGCAATGAAATGTCTGTTTGACATGTGAAAGTGTGCTAAGCCAGTTAACAGCAGTGTAATAGGTTGCATCTAGTCCAATCTTCTGCTAATCTAAAAGCCATATGTTTTGTAAGCCCTTCATTAGCTTATGACTTTGGCGAACCTTTCATGAGCTTATTCTAACGAGTTATGAAGTGGAGCTTGATCCTTAGAGCTATCCATGTTCATATCATACTTCTACACATGTGATCTCAATTAGCTAAGTTCAACGCAATGAAATGTCTATTTAACATGTAAAAGTGTGCTAAGCCAGTTAACAGCAGTGTAATAGGTTGCATCTAGTCCAATCTGATGCTAATATAAAAGCCATGTCTTTTATGAGCCCTTCATGAGCTTATGTCTTTGGCAAATCTATCATGAGCTTATTCTAACGAGTTATGAAGTGAAGCTTTATCCGTAGAGCTATCCATGTTCATATTATACTTCTACACATGTGATCTCAATTAGCTAAGTTCAACGCAATGAAATGTCTGTTTGACATGTGAAAGTGTGCTAAGCCAGTTAACAGCAGTGTAATAGGTTGCATCTAGTCCAATCTTCTGCTAATATAAAAGCCATGTCTTTTGTGAGCCCTTCATGAGCTTATGTCTTTGGCAAATCTATCATGAGCTTATTCTAACGAGTTATGAAGTGAAGCTTTATCCGTAGAGCTATCCATGTTCATATTATACTTCTACACATGTGATCTTAATTAGCTAAGTTCAACGCAATGAAATATCAGTTTAAAATGAGAAAGTGTGCTAAGCCAGTTAAAAGCCATGTCTTTTGTGAGCCCTTCATTAGCTTATGACTTTGGCGAACCTTTCATGAGCTTATTCTAATGAGTTATGAAGTGGAGCTTGATCCTTAGAGCTATCCATGTTCATATCATACTTCTACACATGTGATCTCAATTAGCTAAGTTCAACGCAATGAAATGTCAGTTTTAAATGAGAAAGTGTGCTACGCCAACTAATGGTGGTGTAATGGGTGGAATCCACTCCAATCTTCTGCTAATATAAAAGCCATGTCTTTTGTGAGCCCTTCATGAGCTTATGTCTTTTGCGAATCTTTCACGAGTTTATTCTAACGATTTATGAAATGAAACTTGATCCTTAGAGTTATCCATGTTCATATCATACTTCTACACATGTGATCTCAACTAGCTAAGTTCAACGCAATAAAATGTCTGTTTGACATGTGAAAGTGTGCTAAACCAACTAATGGTGGTGTAATAGGTAGAATCTAGTCCAATCTTCTGCTAATATAAAAGCCATGTCTTTTGTGAGCCCTTCATTAGCTTATGACTTTGGCGAACCTTTCATGAGCTTATTCTAACGAGTTATGAAGTGGAGCTTGATCCTTAGAGCTATCCATGTTCATATCATACTTATACACATGTGATCTCAATTAGCTAAGTTCAACGCAATGAAATGTCTGTTTGACATGTGAAAGTGTGCTAAGCCAGTTAACAACAATGTAATAGGTTGCATCTAGTCCAATCTTCTGCTAATCTAAAAGCCATGTCTTTTGTGAGCCCTTCATTAGCTTATGTCTTTGGTGAACCTTTCATGAGCTTATTCTAACGAGTTATGAAGTGGAGCTTGATCCTTAGAGCTATCCATGTTCATATCATACTTCTACACATGTGATCTCAATTAGCTAAGTTCAACGCAATGAAATGTCAGTTTTAAATGAGAAAGTGTGCTACGCCAACTAATGGTGGTGTAATGGGTGGAATCCACTCCAATCTTCTGCTAATATAAAAGCCATGTCTTTTGTGAGCCCTTCATGAGCTTATATCTTTTGCGAATCTTTCACGAGCTTATTCTAACGATTTATGAAATGAAGCTTGATCCTTAGAGTTATCCATGTTCATATCATACTTCTACACATGTGATCTCAATTAGCTAAGTTCAACGCAATAAAATGTCTGTTTGACATGTGAAAGTGTGCTAAACCAACTAATGGTGGTGTAATAGGTGGAATCTAGTCCAATCTTCTGCTAATATAAAAGCCATGTCTTTTGTGAGCCCTTCATTAGCTTATGACTTTGGCGAACCTTTCATGAGCTTATTCTAACGAGTTATGAAGTGGAGCTTGATCCTTAGAGCTATCCATGTTCATATTATACTTATACACATGTGATCTCAATTAGCTAAGTTCAACGCAATGAAATGTCAGTTTGACATGTGAAAGTGTGCTAAGCCAGTTAACAACAATGTTATAGGTTGCATCTAGTCCAATCTTCCGCTAATCTAAAAGCCATGTCTTTTGTGAGCCCTTTCATGAGCTTATGTCTTTGGTGAACCTTTCTTGAGCTTATTCTAACGAGTTATGAAGTGGAGCTTGATCCTTAGAGCTATCCATGTTCATATCATACTTCTACACATGTGATCTCAATTAGCTAAGTTCAACGCAATGAAATGTCTATTTAACATGTAAAAGTGTGCTAAGCCAGTTAACAGCAGTGTAATAGGTTGCATCTAGTCCAATCTGATGCTAATATAAAAGCCATGTCTTTTATGAGCCCTTCATGAGCTTATGTCTTTGGCAAATCTATCATGAGCTTATTCTAACGAGTTATGAAGTGAAGCTTTATCCGTAGAGCTATCCATGTTCATATTATACTTCTACACATGTGATCTCAATTAGCTAAGTTCAACGCAATGAAATGTCAGTTTAAAATGAGAAAGTGTGCTAAGCAACCTAATGGTGGTGTAATGGGTGGAATCCACTCCAATCTTCTGCTAATATAAAAGCCATGTCTTTTGTGAGCCCTTCATGAGCTTATATCTTTGGCGAATCTTTCATGAGCTTATTCTAACGAGTTATGAAGTGAAGCTTTATCCGTAGAGCTATCCATGTTCATATCATACTTATACACATGTGATCTCAATTAGCTAAGTTCAACGCAATGAAATGTCTGTTTGACATGTGAAAGTGTGCTAAGCCAGTTAACAGCAGTGTAATAGGTTGCATCTAGTCCAATCTTCTGCTAATCTAAAAGCCATGTCTTTTGTGAGCCCTTCATTAGCTTATGACTTTGGCGAACCTTTCATGAGCTTATTCTAACGAGTTATGAAGTGGAGCTTGATCCTTAGAGCTATCCATGTTCATATCATACTTCTACACATGTGATCTCAATTAGCTAAGTTCAACGCAATGAAATGTCAGTTTTAAATGAGAAAGTGTGCTACGCCAACTAATGGTGGTGTAATGGGTGGAATCCACTCCAATCTTCTGCTAATATAAAAGCCATGTCTTTTGTGAGCCCTTCATGAGCTTATGTCTTTTGCGAATCTTTCACGAGCTTATTCTAACGATTTATGAAATGAAGCTTGATCCTTAGAGTTATCCATGTTCATATCATACTTCTACACATGTGATCTCAACTAGCTAAGTTCAACGCAATAAAATGTCTGTTTGACATGTGAAAGTGTGCTAAACCAACTAATGGTGGTGTAATAGGTAGAATCTAGTCCAATCTTTTGCTAATATAAAAGCCATGTCTTTTGTGAGCCCTTCATTAGCTTATGACTTTGGCGAACCTTTCATGAGCTTATTCTAACGAGTTATGAAGTGGAGCTTGATCCTTAGAGCTATCCATGTTCATATCATACTTATACACATGTGATCTCAATTAGCTAAGTTCAACGCAATGAAATGTCTGTTTGACATGTGAAAGTGTGCTAAGCCAGTTAACAACAATGTAATAGGTTGCATCTAGTCCAATCTTCTGCTAATCTAAAAGCCATGTCTTTTGTGAGCCCTTCATTAGCTTATGTCTTTGGTGAACCTTTCAGGAGCTTATTCTAACGAGTTATGAAGTGGAGCTTGATCCTTAGAGCTATCCATGTTCATATCATACTTCTACACATGTGATCTCAATTAGCTAAGTTCAACGCAATGAAATGTTTATTTAACATGTAAAAGTGTGCTAAGCCAGTTAACAGCAGTGTAATAGGTTGCATCTAGTCCAATCTGATGCTAATATAAAAGCCATGTCTTTTATGAGCCCTTCATGAGCTTATGTCTTTGGCGAACCTTTCATGAGCTTATTCTAACGAGTTATGAAGTGAAGCTTTATCCGTAGAGCTATCCATGTTCATATTATACTTCTACACATGTGATCTCAATTAGCTAAGTTCAACGCAATGAAATGTCAGTTTAAAATGAGAAAGTGTGCTAAGCCAACTAATGGTGGTGTAATGGGTGGAATCCACTCCAATCTTCTGCTAATATAAAAGCCATGTCTTTTGTGAGCCCTTCATGAGCTTATATCTTTGGCGAATCTTTCATGAGCTTATTCTAAAGAGTTATGAAGTGAAGCTTTATCCGTAGAGCTATCCATGTTCATATCATACTTATACACATGTGATCTCAATTAGCTAAGTTCAACGCAATGAAATGTCTGTTTGACATGTGAAAGTGTGCTAAGCCAGTTAACAGCAGTGTAATAGGTTGCATCTAGTCCAATCTTCTGCTAATCTAAAAGCCATGTCTTTTGTGAGCCCTTCATTAGCTTATGACTTTGGCGAACCTTTCATGAGCTTATTCTAACGAGTTATGAAGTGGAGCTTGATCCTTAGAGCTATCCATGTTCATATCATACTTCTACACATGTGATCTCAATTAGCTAAGTTCAACGCAATGAAATGTCAGTTTTAAATGAGAAAGTGTGCTACGCCAACTAATGGTGGTGTAATGGGTGGAATCCACTCCAATCTTCTGCTAATATAAAAGCCATGTCTTTTGTGAGCCCTTCATGAGCTTATGTCTTTTGCGAATCTTTCACGAACTTATTCTAACGATTTATGAAATGAAGCTTGATCCTTAGAGTTATCCATGTTCATATCATACTTCTACACATGTGATCTCAACTACCTAAGTTCAACGCAATAAAATGTCTGTTTGACATGTGAAAGTGTGCTAAACCAACTAATGGTGGTGTAATAGGTAGAATCTAGTCCAATCTTTTGCTAATATAAAAGCCATGTCTTTTGTGAGCCCTTCATTAGCTTATGACTTTGGCGAACCTTTCATGAGCTTATTCTAACGAGTTATGAAGTGGAGCTTGATCCTTAGAGCTATCCATGTTCATATCATACTTATACACATGTGATCTCAATTAGCTAAGTTCAACGCAATGAAATGTCTGTTTGACATGTGAAAGTGTGCTAAGCCAGTTAACAACAATGTAATAGGTTGCATCTAGTCCAATCTTCTGCTAATCTAAAAGCCATGTCTTTTGTGAGCCCTTCATTAGCTTATGTCTTTGGTGAACCTTTCATGAGCTTATTCTAACGAGTTATGAAGTGGAGCTTGATCCTTAGAGCTATCCATGTTCATATCATACTTCTACACATGTGATCTCAATTAGCTAAGTTCAACGCAATGAAATGTTTATTTAACATGTAAAAGTGTGCTAAGCCAGTTAACAGCAGTGTAATAGGTTGCATCTAGTCCAATCTGATGCTAATATAAAAGCCATGTCTTTTATGAGCCCTTCATGAGCTTATGTCTTTGGCAAATCTATCATGAGCTTATTCTAACGAGTTATGAAGTGAAGCTTTATCCGTAGAGCTATCCATGTTCATATTATACTTCTACACATGTGATCTCAATTAGCTAAGTTCAACGCAATGAAATGTCAGTTTAAAATGAGAAAGTGTGCTAAGCCAACTAATGGTGGTGTAATGGGTGGAATCCACTCCAATCTTCTGCTAATATAAAAGCCATGTCTTTTGTGAGCCCTTCATGAGCTTATATCTTTGGCGAATCTTTCATGAGCTTATTCTAACGAGTTATGAAGTGAAGCTTTATCCGTAGAGCTATCCATGTTCATATCATACTTATACACATGTGATCTCAATTAGCTAAGTTCAACGCAATGAAATGTCTGTTTGACATGTGAAAGTGTGCTAAGCCAGTTAACAACAATGTAATAGGTTGCATCTAGTCCAATCTTCTGCTAATCTAAAAGCCATGTCTTTTGTGAGCCCTTCATTAGCTTATGTCTTTGGTGAACCTTTCAGGAGCTTATTCTAACGAGTTATGAAGTGGAGCTTGATCCTTAGAGCTATCCATGTTCATATCATACTTCTACACATGTGATCTCAATTAGCTAAGTTCAACGCAATGAAATGTTTATTTAACATGTAAAAGTGTGCTAAGCCAGTTAACAGCAGTGTAATAGGTTGCATCTAGTCCAATCTGATGCTAATATAAAAGCCATGTCTTTTATGAGCCCTTCATGAGCTTATGTCTTTGGCAAATCTATCATGAGCTTATTCTAACGAGTTATGAAGTGAAGCTTTATCCGTAGAGCTATCCATGTTCATATTATACTTCTACACATGTGATCTCAATTAGCTAAGTTCAACGCAATGAAATGTCAGTTTAAAATGAGAAAGTGTGCTAAGCCAACTAATGGTGGTGTAATGGGTGGAATCCACTCCAATCTTCTGCTAATATAAAAGCCATGTCTTTTGTGAGCCCTTCATGAGCTTATATCTTTGGCGAATCTTTCATGAGCTTATTCTAACGAGTTATGAAGTGAAGCTTTATCCGTAGAGCTATCCATGTTCATATCATACTTATACACATGTGATCTCAATTAGCTAAGTTCAACGCAATGAAATGTCTGTTTGACATGTGAAAGTGTGCTAAGCCAGTTAACAGCAGTGTAATAGGTTGCATCTAGTCCAATCTTCTACTAATCTAAAAGCCATGTCTTTTGTGAGCCCTTCATTAGCTTATGACTTTGGCGAACCTTTCATGAGCTTATTCTAACGAGTTATGAAGTGGAGCTTGATCCTTAGAGCTATCCATGTTCATATCATACTTCTACACATGTGATCTCAATTAGCTAAGTTCAACGCAATGAAATGTCAGTTTTAAATGAGAAAGTGTGCTACGCCAACTAATGGTGGTGTAATGGGTGGAATCCACTCCAATCTTCTGCTAATATAAAAGCCATGTCTTTTGTGAGCCCTTCATGAGCTTATGTCTTTTGCGAATCTTTCACGAGCTTATTCTAACGATTTATGAAATGAAGCTTGATCCTTAGAGTTATCCATGTTCATATCATACTTCTACACATGTGACCTCAATTAGCTAAGTTCAACGCAATAAAATGTCTGTTTGACATGTGAAAGTGTGCTAAGCCAGTTAACAGCAGTGTAATAGGTTGCATCTAGTCCAATCTTCTGCTAATATAAAAGCCATGTCTTTTGTGAGCCCTTCATGAGCTTATGTCTTTGGCAAATCTATCATGAGCTTATTCTAACGAGTTATGAAGTGAAGCTTTATCCGTAGAGCTATCCATGTTCATATTATACTTCTACACATGTGATCTCAATTAGCTAAGTTCAACGCAATGAAATGTCAGTTTAAAATGAGAAAGTGTGCTAAGCCAACTAATGGTGGTGTAATGGGTGGAATCCACTCCAATCTTCTGCTAATATAAAAGCCATGTCTTTTGTGACCCCTTCATGAGCTTATGTCTTTGGCGAATCTTTCATGAGCTTATTCTAACGAGTTATGAAGTGAAGCTTTATCCGTAGAGCTATCCATGTTCATATCATACTTATACACATGTGATCTCAATTAGCTAAGTTCAACGCAATGAAATGTCTGTTTGACATGTGAAAGTGTGCTAAGCTAGTTAACAGCAGTGTAATAGGTTGCATCTAGTCCAATCTTCTGCTAATCTAAAAGCCATGTCTTTTGTGAGCCCTTCATTAGCTTATGACTTTGGCGAACCTTTCATGAGCTTATTCTAATGAGTTATGAAGTGGAGCTTGATCCTTAGAGCTATCCATGTTCATATCATACTTCTACACATGTGATCTCAATTAGCTAAGTTTAACGCAATGAAATGTCAGTTTTAAATGAGAAAGTGTGCTACGCCAACTAATGGTGGTGTAATGGGTGGAATCCACTCCAATCTTCTGCTAATATAAAAGCCATGTCTTTTGTGAGCCCTTCATGAGCTTATGTCTTTTGCGAATCTTTCACGAGCTTATTCTAACGATATATGAAATGAAGCTTGATCATTAGAGTTATCTATGTTCATATCATACTTCTACACATGTGATCTCAACTAGCTAAGTTCAACGCAATAAAATGTCTGTTTGACATGTGAAAGTGTGCTAAACCAAACTAATGGTGGTGTAATAGGTGGAATCTAGTCCAATCTTCTGCTAATATAAAAGCCATGTCTTTTGTGAGCCCTTCATTAGCTTATGACTTTGGCGAACCTTTCATGAGCTTATTCTAACGAGTTATGAAGTGGAGCTTGATCCTTAGAGCTATCCATGTTCATATCATACTTATACACATGTGATCTCAATTAGCTAAGTTCAACGCAATGAAATGTCTGTTTGACATGTGAAAGTGTGCTAAGCCAGTTAACAACAATGTAATAGGTTGCATCTAGTCCAATCTTCTGCTAATCTAAAAGCCATGTCTTTTGTGAGCCCTTCATTAGCTTATGTCTTTGGTGAACCTTTCAGGAGCTTATTCTAACGAGTTATGAAGTGGAGCTTGATCCTTAGAGCTATCCATGTTCATATCATACTTCTACACATGTGATCTCAATTAGCTAAGTTCAACGCAATGAAATGTTTATTTAACATGTAAAAGTGTGCTAAGCCAGTTAACAGCAGTGTAATAGGTTGCATCTAGTCCAATCTGATGCTAATATAAAAGCCATGTCTTTTATGAGCCCTTCATGAGCTTATGTCTTTGGCAAATCTATCATGAGCTTATTCTAACGAGTTATGAAGTGAAGCTTTATCCGTAAAGCTATCCATGTTCATATTATACTTCTAAACATGTGATCTCAATTAGCTAAGTTCAACGCAATGAAATGTCAGTTTAAAATGAGAAAGTGTGCTAAGCCAACTAATGGTGGTGTAATGGGTGGAATCCACTCCAATCTTCTGCTAATATAAAAGCCATGTCTTTTGTGAGCCCTTCATTAGCTTATGACTTTGGCGAACCTTTCATGAGCTTATTCTAACGAGTTATGAAGTGGAGCTTGATCCTTAGAGCTATCCATGTTCATATCATACTTATACACATGTGATCTCAATTAGCTAAGTTCAACGCAATGAAATGTCTGTTTGACATGTGAAAGTGTGCTAAGCCAGTTAACAACAATGTAATAGGTTGCATCTAGTCCAATCTTCTGCTAATCTAAAAGCCATGTCTTTTGTGAGCCCTTCATTAGCTTATGTCTTTGGTGAACCTTTCAGGAGCTTATTCTAACGAGTTATGAAGTGGAGCTTGATCCTTAGAGCTATCCATGTTCATATCATACTTCTACACATGTGATCTCAATTAGCTAAGTTCAACGCAATGAAATGTCTGTTTGACATGTGAAAGTGTGCTAAGCCAGTTAACAGCAGTGTAATAGGTTGCATCTAGTCCAATCTTCTGCTAATCTAAAAGCCATGTCTTTTGTGAGCCCTTCATTAGCTTATGACTTTGGCGAACCTTTCATGAGCTTATTCTAACGAGTTATGAAGTGGAGCTTGATCCTTAGAGCTATCCATGTTCATATTATACTTCTACACATGTGATCTCAATTAGCTAAGTTCAACGCAATGAAATGTCAGTTTTAAATGAGAAAGTGTGCTACGCCAACTAATGGTGGTGTAATGGGTGGAATCCACTCCAATCTTCTGCTAATATAAAAGCCATGTCTTTTGTGAGCCCTTCATGAGCTTATATCTTTGGCGAATCTTTCATGAGCTTATTCTAACGAGTTATGAAGTGAAGCTTTATCCGTAGAGCTATCCATGTTCATATCATACTTATACACATGTGATCTCAATTAGCTAAGTTCAACGCAATGAAATGTCTGTTTGACATGTGAAAGTGTGCTAAGCCAGTTAACAGCAGTGTAATAGGTTGCATCTAGTCCAATCTTCTACTAATCTAAAAGCCATGTCTTTTGTGAGCCCTTCATTAGCTTATGACTTTGGCGAACCTTTCATGAGCTTATTCTAACGAGTTATGAAGTGGAGCTTGATCCTTAGAGCTATCCATGTTCATATCATACTTCTACACATGTGATCTCAATTAGCTAAGTTCAACGCAATGAAATGTTTATTTAACATGTAAAAGTGTGCTAAGCCAGTTAACAGCAGTGTAATAGGTTGCATCTAGTCCAATCTGATGCTAATATAAAAGCCATGTCTTTTATGAGCCCTTCATGAGCTTATGTCTTTGGCAAATCTATCATGAGCTTATTCTAACGAGTTATGAAGTGAAGCTTTATCCGTAGAGCTATCCATGTTCATATTATACTTCTACACATGTGATCTCAATTAGCTAAGTTCAACGCAATGAAATGTCAGTTTAAAATGAGAAAGTGTGCTAAGCCAACTAATGGTGGTGTAATGGGTGGAATCCACTCCAATCTTCTGCTAATATAAAAGCCATGTCTTTTGTGAGCCCTTCATGAGCTTATATCTTTGGCGAATCTTTCATGAGCTTATTCTAACGAGTTATGAAGTGAAGCTTTATCCGTAGAGCTATCCATGTTCATATCATACTTATACACATGTGATCTCAATTAGCTAAGTTCAACGCAATGAAATGTCTGTTTGACATGTGAAAGTGTGCTAAGCCAGTTAACAGCAGTGTAATAGGTTGCATCTAGTCCAATCTTCTACTAATCTAAAAGCCATGTCTTTTGTGAGCCCTTCATTAGCTTATGACTTTGGCGAACCTTTCATGAGCTTATTCTAACGAGTTATGAAGTGGAGCTTGATCCTTAGAGCTATCCATGTTCATATCATACTTCTACACATGTGATCTCAATTAGCTAAGTTCAACGCAATGAAATGTCAGTTTTAAATGAGAAAGTGTGCTACGCCAACTAATGGTGGTGTAATGGGTGGAATCCACTCCAATCTTCTGCTAATATAAAAGCCATGTCTTTTGTGAGCCCTTCATGAGCTTATGTCTTTTGCGAATCTTTCACGAGCTTATTCTAACGATTTATGAAATGAAGCTTGATCCTTAGAGTTATCCATGTTCATATCATACTTCTACACATGTGACCTCAATTAGCTAAGTTCAACGCAATAAAATGTCTGTTTGACATGTGAAAGTGTGCTAAGCCAGTTAACAGCAGTGTAATAGGTTGCATCTAGTCCAATCTTCTGCTAATATAAAAGCCATGTCTTTTGTGAGCCCTTCATGAGCTTATGTCTTTGGCAAATCTATCATGAGCTTATTCTAACGAGTTATGAAGTGAAGCTTTATCCGTAGAGCTATCCATGTTCATATTATACTTCTACACATGTGATCTCAATTAGCTAAGTTCAACGCAATGAAATGTCAGTTTAAAATGAGAAAGTGTGCTAAGCCAACTAATGGTGGTGTAATGGGTGGAATCCACTCCAATCTTCTGCTAATATAAAAGCCATGTCTTTTGTGACCCCTTCATGAGCTTATGTCTTTGGCGAATCTTTCATGAGCTTATTCTAACGAGTTATGAAGTGAAGCTTTATCCGTAGAGCTATCCATGTTCATATCATACTTATACACATGTGATCTCAATTAGCTAAGTTCAACGCAATGAAATGTCTGTTTGACATGTGAAAGTGTGCTAAGCTAGTTAACAGCAGTGTAATAGGTTGCATCTAGTCCAATCTTCTGCTAATCTAAAAGCCATGTCTTTTGTGAGCCCTTCATTAGCTTATGACTTTGGCGAACCTTTCATGAGCTTATTCTAATGAGTTATGAAGTGGAGCTTGATCCTTAGAGCTATCCATGTTCATATCATACTTCTACACATGTGATCTCAATTAGCTAAGTTTAACGCAATGAAATGTCAGTTTTAAATGAGAAAGTGTGCTACGCCAACTAATGGTGGTGTAATGGGTGGAATCCACTCCAATCTTCTGCTAATATAAAAGCCATGTCTTTTGTGAGCCCTTCATGAGCTTATGTCTTTTGCGAATCTTTCACGAGCTTATTCTAACGATATATGAAATGAAGCTTGATCATTAGAGTTATCTATGTTCATATCATACTTCTACACATGTGATCTCAACTAGCTAAGTTCAACGCAATAAAATGTCTGTTTGACATGTGAAAGTGTGCTAAACCAAACTAATGGTGGTGTAATAGGTGGAATCTAGTCCAATCTTCTGCTAATATAAAAGCCATGTCTTTTGTGAGCCCTTCATTAGCTTATGACTTTGGCGAACCTTTCATGAGCTTATTCTAACGAGTTATGAAGTGGAGCTTGATCCTTAGAGCTATCCATGTTCATATCATACTTATACACATGTGATCTCAATTAGCTAAGTTCAACGCAATGAAATGTCTGTTTGACATGTGAAAGTGTGCTAAGCCAGTTAACAACAATGTAATAGGTTGCATCTAGTCCAATCTTCTGCTAATCTAAAAGCCATGTCTTTTGTGAGCCCTTCATTAGCTTATGTCTTTGGTGAACCTTTCAGGAGCTTATTCTAACGAGTTATGAAGTGGAGCTTGATCCTTAGAGCTATCCATGTTCATATCATACTTCTACACATGTGATCTCAATTAGCTAAGTTCAACGCAATGAAATGTTTATTTAACATGTAAAAGTGTGCTAAGCCAGTTAACAGCAGTGTAATAGGTTGCATCTAGTCCAATCTGATGCTAATATAAAAGCCATGTCTTTTATGAGCCCTTCATGAGCTTATGTCTTTGGCAAATCTATCATGAGCTTATTCTAACGAGTTATGAAGTGAAGCTTTATCCGTAGAGCTATCCATGTTCATATTATACTTCTAAACATGTGATCTCAATTAGCTAAGTTCAACGCAATGAAATGTCAGTTTAAAATGAGAAAGTGTGCTAAGCCAACTAATGGTGGTGTAATGGGTGGAATCCACTCCAATCTTCTGCTAATATAAAAGCCATGTCTTTTGTGAGCCCTTCATTAGCTTATGACTTTGGCGAACCTTTCATGAGCTTATTCTAACGAGTTATGAAGTGGAGCTTGATCCTTAGAGCTATCCATGTTCATATCATACTTATACACATGTGATCTCAATTAGCTAAGTTCAACGCAATGAAATGTCTGTTTGACATGTGAAAGTGTGCTAAGCCAGTTAACAACAATGTAATAGGTTGCATCTAGTCCAATCTTCTGCTAATCTAAAAGCCATGTCTTTTGTGAGCCCTTCATTAGCTTATGTCTTTGGTGAACCTTTCAGGAGCTTATTCTAACGAGTTATGAAGTGGAGCTTGATCCTTAGAGCTATCCATGTTCATATCATACTTCTACACATGTGATCTCAATTAGCTAAGTTCAACGCAATGAAATGTCTGTTTGACATGTGAAAGTGTGCTAAGCCAGTTAACAGCAGTGTAATAGGTTGCATCTAGTCCAATCTTCTGCTAATCTAAAAGCCATGTCTTTTGTGAGCCCTTCATTAGCTTATGACTTTGGCGAACCTTTCATGAGCTTATTCTAACGAGTTATGAAGTGGAGCTTGATCCTTAGAGCTATCCATGTTCATATCATACTTCTACACATGTGATCTCAATTAGCTAAGTTCAACGCAATGAAATGTCAGTTTTAAATGAGAAAGTGTGCTACGCCAACTAATGGTGGTGTAATGGGTGGAATCCACTCCAATCTTCTGCTAATATAAAAGCCATGTCTTTTGTGAGCCCTTCATGAGCTTATGTCTTTTGCGAATCTTTCACGAGCTTATTCTAACGATTTATGAAATGAAGCTTGATCCTTAGAGTTATCCATGTTCATATCATACTTCTACACATGTGATCTCAATTAGCTAAGTTCAACGCAATAAAATGTCTGTTTGACATGTGAAAGTGTGCTAAACCAACTAATGGTGGTGTAATAGGTGGAATCTAGTCCAATCTTCTGCTAATATAAAAGCCATGTCTTTTGTGAGCCCTTCATTAGCTTATGACTTTGGCGAACCTTTCATGAGCTTATTCTAACGAGTTATGAAGTGGAGCTTGATCCTTAGAGCTATCCATGTTCATATCATACTTATACACATGTGATCTCAATTAGCTAAGTTCAACGCAATGAAATGTCTGTTTGACATGTGAAAGTGTGCTAAGCCAGTTAACAGTAGTGTAATAGGTTGCATCTAGTCCAATCTTCTACTAATCTAAAAGCCATGTCTTTTGTGAGCCCTTCATTAGCTTATGACTTTGGCGAACCTTTCATGAGCTTATTCTAACGAGTTATGAAGTGGAGCTTGATCCTTAGAGCTATCCATGTTCATATCATACTTATACACATGTGATCTCAATTAGCTAAGTTCAACGCAATGAAATGTCTGTTTGACATGTGAAAGTATGCTAAGCCAGTTAACAACAATGTAATAGGTTGCATCTAGTCCAATCTTCTGCTAATCTAAAAGCCATGTCTTTTGTGAGCCCTTCATTAGCTTATGTCTTTGGTGAACCTTTCAGGAGCTTATTCTAACGAGTTATGAAGTGGAGCTTGATCCTTAGAGCTATCCATGTTCATATCATACTTCTACACATGTGATCTCAATTAGCTAAGTTCAACGCAATGAAATGTTTATTTAACATGTAAAAGTGTGCTAAGCCAGTTAACAGCAGTGTAATAGATTGCATCTAGTCCAATCTGATGCTAATATAAAAGCCATGTCTTTTATGAGCCCTTCATGAGCTTATGTCTTTGGCAAATCTATCATGAGCTTATTCTAACGAGTTATGAAGTGAAGCTTTATCCGTAAAGCTATCCATGTTCATATTATACTTCTAAACATGTGATCTCAATTAGCTAAGTTCAACGCAATGAAATGTCAGTTTAAAATGAGAAAGTGTGCTAAGCCAACTAATGGTGGTGTAATGGGTGGAATCCACTCCAATCTTCTGCTAATATAAAAGCCATGTCTTTTGTGAGCCCTTCATTAGCTTATGACTTTGGCGAACCTTTCATGAGCTTATTCTAACGAGTTATGAAGTGGAGCTTGATCCTTAGAGCTATCCATGTTCATATCATACTTATACACATGTGATCTCAATTAGCTAAGTTCAACGCAATGAAATGTCTGTTTGACATGTGAAAGTGTGCTAAGCCAGTTAACAACAATGTAATAGGTTGCATCTAGTCCAATCTTCTGCTAATCTAAAAGCCATGTCTTTTGTGAGCCCTTCATTAGCTTATGTCTTTGGTGAACCTTTCAGGAGCTTATTCTAACGAGTTATGAAGTGGAGCTTGATCCTTAGAGCTATCCATGTTCATATCATACTTCTACACATGTGATCTCAATTAGCTAAGTTCAACGCAATGAAATGTCTGTTTGACATGTGAAAGTGTGCTAAGCCAGTTAACAGCAGTGTAATAGGTTGCATCTAGTCCAATCTTCTGCTAATCTAAAAGCCATGTCTTTTGTGAGCCCTTCATTAGCTTATGACTTTGGCGAACCTTTCATGAGCTTATTCTAACGAGTTATGAAGTGGAGCTTGATCCTTAGAGCTATCCATGTTCATATCATACTTCTACACATGTGATCTCAATTAGCTAAGTTCAACGCAATGAAATGTCAGTTTTAAATGAGAAAGTGTGCTACGCCAACTAATGGTGGTGTAATGGGTGGAATCCACTCCAATCTTCTGCTAATATAAAAGCCATGTCTTTTGTGAGCCCTTCATGAGCTTATGTCTTTTGCGAATCTTTCACGAGCTTATTCTAACGATTTATGAAATGAAGCTTGATCCTTAGAGTTATCCATGTTCATATCATACTTCTACACATGTGATCTCAATTAGCTAAGTTCAACGCAATAAAATGTCTGTTTGACATGTGAAAGTGTGCTAAACCAACTAATGGTGGTGTAATAGGTGGAATCTAGTCCAATCTTCTGCTAATATAAAAGCCATGTCTTTTGTGAGCCCTTCATTAGCTTATGACTTTGGCGAACCTTTCATGAGCTTATTCTAACGAGTTATGAAGTGGAGCTTGATCCTTAGAGCTATCCATGTTCATATCATACTTATACACATGTGATCTCAATTAGCTAAGTTCAACGCAATGAAATGTCTGTTTGACATGTGAAAGTGTGCTAAGCCAGTTAACAGTAGTGTAATAGGTTGCATCTAGTCCAATCTTCTACTAATCTAAAAGCCATGTCTTTTGTGAGCCCTTCATTAGCTTATGACTTTGGCGAACCTTTCATGAGCTTATTCTAACGAGTTATGAAGTGGAGCTTGATCCTTAGAGCTATCCATGTTCATATCATACTTATACACATGTGATCTCAATTAGCTAAGTTCAACGCAATGAAATGTCTGTTTGACATGTGAAAGTATGCTAAGCCAGTTAACAACAATGTAATAGGTTGCATCTAGTCCAATCTTCTGCTAATCTAAAAGCCATGTCTTTTGTGAGCCCTTCATTAGCTTATGTCTTTGGTGAACCTTTCAGGAGCTTATTCTAACGAGTTATGAAGTGGAGCTTGATCCTTAGAGCTATCCATGTTCATATCATACTTCTACACATGTGATCTCAATTAGCTAAGTTCAACGCAATGAAATGTTTATTTAACATGTAAAAGTGTGCTAAGCCAGTTAACAGCAGTGTAATAGATTGCATCTAGTCCAATCTGATGCTAATATAAAAGCCATGTCTTTTATGAGCCCTTCATGAGCTTATGTCTTTGGCAAATCTATCATGAGCTTATTCTAACGAGTTATGAAGTGAAGCTTTATCCGTAAAGCTATCCATGTTCATATTATACTTCTAAACATGTGATCTCAATTAGCTAAGTTCAACGCAATGAAATGTCAGTTTAAAATGAGAAAGTGTGCTAAGCCAACTAATGGTGGTGTAATGGGTGGAATCCACTCCAATCTTCTGCTAATATAAAAGCCATGTCTTTTGTGAGCCCTTCATTAGCTTATGACTTTGGCGAACCTTTCATGAGCTTATTCTAACGAGTTATGAAGTGGAGCTTGATCCTTAGAGCTATCCATGTTCATATCATACTTATACACATGTGATCTCAATTAGCTAAGTTCAACGCAATGAAATGTCTGTTTGACATGTGAAAGTGTGCTAAGCCAGTTAACAACAATGTAATAGGTTGCATCTAGTCCAATCTTCTGCTAATCTAAAAGCCATGTCTTTTGTGAGCCCTTCATTAGCTTATGTCTTTGGTGAACCTTTCAGGAGCTTATTCTAACGAGTTATGAAGTGGAGCTTGATCCTTAGAGCTATCCATGTTCATATCATACTTCTACACATGTGATCTCAATTAGCTAAGTTCAACGCAATGAAATGTCTGTTTGACATGTGAAAGTGTGCTAAGCCAGTTAACAGCAGTGTAATAGGTTGCATCTAGTCCAATCTTCTGCTAATCTAAAAGCCATGTCTTTTGTGAGCCCTTCATTTGCTTATGACTTTGGCGAACCTTTCATGAGCTTATTCTAACGAGTTATGAAGTGGAGCTTGATCCTTAGAGCTATCCATGTTCATATCATACTTATACACATGTGATCTCAATTAGCTAAGTTCAACGCAATGAAATGTCAGTTTTAAATGAGAAAGTGTGCTACGCCAACTAATGGTGGTGTAATGGGTGGAATCCACTCCAATCTTCTGCTAATATAAAAGCCATGTCTTTTGTGAGCCCTTCATGAGCTTATGTCTTTTGCGAATCTTTCACGAGCTTATTCTAACGATTTATGAAATGAAGCTTGATCCTTAGAGTTATCCATGTTCATATCATACTTCTACACATGTGATCTCAATTAGCTAAGTTCAACGCAATAAAATGTCTGTTTGACATGTGAAAGTGTGCTAAACCAACTAATGGTGGTGTAATAGGTGGAATCTAGTCCAATCTTCTGCTAATATAAAAGCCATGTCTTTTGTGAGCCCTTCATTAGCTTATGACTTTGGCGAACCTTTCATGAGCTTATTCTAACGAGTTATGAAGTGAAGCTTTATCCGTAGAGCTATCCATGTTCATATCATACTTATACACATGTGATCTCAATTAGCTAAGTTCAACGCAATGAAATGTCTGTTTGACATGTGAAAGTGTGCTAAGCCAGTTAACAGCAGTGTAATAGGTTGCATCTAGTCCAATCTTCTGCTAATCTAAAAGCCATGTCTTTTGTGAGCCCTTCATTAGCTTATGAATTTGGCGAACCTTTCATGAGCTTATTCTAACGAGTTATGAAGTGGAGCTTGATCCTTAGAGCTATCCATGTTCATATCATACTTCTACACATGTGATCTCAATTAGCTAAGTTCAACGCAATGAAATGTCAGTTTTAAATGAGAAAGTGTGCTACGCCAATAATGGTGGTGTAATGGGTGGAATCCACTCCAATCTTCTGCTAATATAAAAGCCATGTCTTTTGTGAGCCCTTCATGAGCTTATGTCTTTTGCGAATCTTTCACGAGCTTATTCTAACGATTTATGAAATGAAGCTTGATCCTTAGAGTTATCCATGTTCATATCATACTTCTACACATGTGATCTCAACTAGCTAAGTTCAACGCAATAAAATGTCTGTTTGACATGTGAAAGTGTGCTAAACCAACTAATGGTGGTGTAATAGGTAGAATCTAGTCCAATCTTTTGCTAATATAAAAGCCATGTCTTTTGTGAGCCCTTCATTAGCTTATGACTTTGGCGAACCTTTCATGAGCTTATTCTAACGAGTTATGAAGTGGAGCTTGATCCTTAGAGCTATCCATGTTCATATCATACTTATACACATGTGATCTCAATTAGCTAAGTTCAACGCAATGAAATGTCTGTTTGACATGTGAAAGTGTGCTAAGCCAGTTAACAACAATGTAATAGGTTGCATCTAGTCCAATCTTCTGCTAATCTAAAAGCCATGTCTTTTGTGAGCCCTTCATTAGCTTATGTCTTTGGTGAACCTTTCAGGAGCTTATTCTAACGAGTTATGAAGTGGAGCTTGATCCTTAGAGCTATCCATGTTCATATCATATTTCTACACATGTGATCTCAATTAGCTAAGTTCAACGCAATGAAATGTCTATTTAACATGTAAAAGTGTGCTAAGCCAGTTAACAGCAGTGTAATAGGTTGCATCTAGTCCAATCTGATGCTAATATAAAAGCCATGTCTTTTATGAGCCCTTCATGAGCTTATGTCTTTGGCAAATCTATCATGAGCTTATTCTAACGAGTTATGAAGTGAAGCTTTATCCGTAGAGCTATCCATGTTCATATTATACTTCTACACATGTGATCTCAATTAGCTAAGTTCAACGCAATGAAATGTCAGTTTAAAATGAGAAAGTGTGCTAAGCCAACTAATGGTGGTGTAATGGGTGGAATCCACTCCAATCTTCTGCTAATATAAAAGCCATGTCTTTTGTGAGCCCTTCATGAGCTTATATCTTTGGCGAATCTTTCATGAGCTTATTCTAACGAGTTATGAAGTGAAGCTTTATCCGTAGAGCTATCCATGTTCATATCATACTTATACACATGTGATCTCAATTAGCTAAGTTCAACGCAATGAAATGTCTGTTTGACATGTGAAAGTGTGCTAAGCCAGTTAACAGCAGTGTAATAGGTTGCATCTAGTCCAATCTTCTGCTAATCTAAAAGCCATGTCTTTTGTGAGCCCTTCATTAGCTTATGACTTTGGCGAACCTTTCATGAGCTTATTCTAACGAGTTATGAAGTGGAGCTTGATCCTTAGAGCTATCCATGTTCATATCATACTTCTACACATGTGATCTCAATTAGCTAAGTTCAACGCAATGAAATGTCAGTTTTAAATGAGAAAGTGTGCTACGCCAACTAATGGTGGTGTAATGGGTGGAATCCACTCCAATCTTCTGCTAATATAAAAGCCATGTCTTTTGTGAGCCCTTAATGAGCTTATGTCTTTTGCGAATCTTTCACGAGCTTATTCTAACGATTTATGAAATGAAGCTTGATCCTTAGAGTTATCCATGTTCATATCATACTTCTACACATGTGATCTCAATTAGCTAAGTTCAACGCAATAAAATGTCTGTTTGACATGTGAAAGTGTGCTAAACCAACTAATGGTGGTGTAATAGGTGGAATCTAGTCCAATCTTCTGCTAATATAAAAGCCATGTCTTTTGTGAGCCCTTCATTAGCTTATGACTTTGGCGAACCTTTCATGAGCTTATTCTAACGAGTTATGAAGTGGAGCTTGATCCTTAGAGCTATCCATGTTCATATTATACTTATACACATGTGATCTCAATTAGCTAAGTTCAACGCAATGAAATGTCAGTTTAACATGTGAAAGTTTGCTAAGCCAGTTAACAACAATGTAATAGGTTGCATCTAGTCCAATCTTCCGCTAATCTAAAAGCCATGTCTTTTGTGAGCCCTTTCATGAGCTTATGTCTTTGGTGAATCTTTCTTGAGCTTATTTTAACGAGTTATGAAGTGGAGCTTGATCCTTAGAGCTATCCATGTTTATATCATACTTCTACACATGTGATCTCAATTAGCTAAGTTCAACGCAATGAAATGTCTATTTAACATGTAAAAGTGTGCTAAGCCAGTTAACAGCAGTGTAATAGGTTGCATCTAGTCCAATCTTCTGCTAATCTAAAAGCCATGTCTTTGACGAGCCCTTCATTAGCTTATGACTTTGGCGAACCTTTCATGAGCTTATTCTAACGAGTTATGAAGTGGAGCTTGATCCTTAGAGCTATCCATATTCATATCATACTTCTACACATGTGATCTCAATTAGCTAAGTTCAACGCAATGAAATGTTTGTTTAATATGTGAAACTGTGCTAAGCCAACTAACGGCAGTGTAAGAGGTTGCATCCAGTCCAATCTTCTACTAATCTAAAAGTTATGTCTTTTGTGAGCCCTTCATGTGCTTATGTGTTTGGTGAACCTTTCATGAGCTTATTCTAACGAGTTATGAAGTAGAGCACTATCCTTAGAGCTATCCATGTTCATATCATACTTCTACACATGTGATCTCAATTAGCTAAGTTCAACGCAATGAAATGTCTGTTTAACATGTAAAAGTGTGCTAAGCAAGTTAACAGCAGTGTAATAGGTTGCATCTAGTCCAATCTTCTGCTAATATAAAAGCCATTTTTTTTGTGAGCCCTTCATGAGCTTATGTCTTTGGCAAATCTCTCATGAGCTTATTCTAACGAGTTATGAAGTGAAGCTTTATCCGTAGAGCTATCCATGTTCATATCATACTTCTACACATGTGATCTCAATTAGCTAAGTTCAACGCAATGAAATGTCTGTTTGACATGTAAAAGTGTGCTAAGCCAGTTAACAGTAGTGTAATAGGTTGCATCCAGTCCAATCTTCTGCTAATCTAAAAGCCTTGTCATTTTTGAGCTCTTCATGAGCTTATGTCTTTGGTGAACCTTGAATAAGATTATTCTAACGAGTTATGAACTGGAGCTTGATCCTTAGAGCTATCCATGTTCATATCATACTTATACACATGTGATCTCAATTAGCTAAGTTCAACGCAATGAAATGTCTGTTTGACATGTGAAAGTGTGCTAAGCCAGTTAACAACAATGTAATAGGTTGCATCTAGTCCAATCTTCTGCTAATCTAAAAGCCATGTCTTTTGTGAGCCCTTCATGTGCTTATGTGTTTGGTGAACCTTTCATGAGCTTATTCTAACGAGTTATGAAGTGGAGCGCTATCCTTAGAGCTATCCATGTTCATATCATACTTCTACACATGTGATCTCAATTAGCTAAGTTCAACGCAATGAAATGTCTGTTTAACATGTAAAAGTGTGCTAAGCAAGTTAACAGCAGTGTAATAGGTTGCATCTAGTCCAATCTTCTGCTAATATAAAAGCCATGTCTTTTGTGAGCCCTTCATGAGCTTATGTCTTTGGCAAATCTCTCATGAGCTTATTCTAACGAGTTATGAAGTGAAGCTTTATCCGTAGAGCTATCCATGTTCATATCATACTTCTACACATGTGATCTCAATTAGCTAAGTTCAACGCAATGAAATGTCTGTTTGACATGTGAAAGTGTGCTAAGCCAGTTAACAGCAGTGTAATAGGTTGCATCTAGTCCAATCTTCTGCTAATCTAAAAGCCATGTCTTTTGTGAGCCCTTCATTAGCTTATGACTTTGGCGAACCTTTCATGAGCTTATTCTAACGAGTTATGAAGTGGAGCTTGATCCTTAGAGCTATCCATGTTCATATCATACTTCTACACATGTGATCTCAATTAGCTAAGTTCAACGCAATGAAATGTCAGTTTGACATGTGAAAGTGTGCTAAACCAACTAATGGTGGTGTAATAGGTGGAATCTAGTCCAATCTTCTGCTAATATAAAAGCCATGTCTTTTGTGAGCCCTTCATTAGCTTATGACTTTGGCGAACCTTTCATGAGCTTATTCTAACAAGTTATGAAGTGAAGCTTGATCCTTAGAGCTATCCATGTTCATATCATACTTATACACATGTGATCTCAATTAGCTAAGTTCAACGCAATGAAATGTCTGTTTGACATGTGAAAGTGTGCTAAGCCAGTTAACAACAATGTAATAGGTTGCATCTAGTCCAATCTTTCGCTAATCTAAAAGCCATGTCTTTTGTGAGCTCTCTCATGAGCTTATTCTAACGAGTTATGAAGTGAAGCTTTATCCGTAGAGCTATCCATGTTCATATCATACTTCTACACATGTGATCTCAATTAGCTAAGTTCAACGCAATGAAATGTCTGTTTGACATGTGAAAGTGTGCTAAGCCAGTTAACAGCAGTGTAATAGGTTGCATCTAGTCCAATCTTCTGCTAATCTAAAAGCCATGTCTTTTGTGAGCCCTTCATTAGCTTATGACTTTGGCGAACCTTTCATGAGCTTATTCTAACGAGTTATGAAGTGGAGCTTGATCCTTAGAGCTATCCATGTTCATATCATACTTCTACACATGTGATCTCAATTAGCTAAGTTCAACGCAATGAAATGTCAGTTTGACATGTGAAAGTGTGCTAAACCAACTAATGGTGGTGTAATAGGTGGAATCTAGTCCAATCTTCTGCTAATATAAAAGCCATGTCTTTTGTGAGCCCTTCATTAGCTTATGACTTTGGCGAACCTTTCATGAGCTTATTCTAACAAGTTATGAAGTGAAGCTTGATCCTTAGAGCTATCCATGTTCATATCATACTTATACACATGTGATCTCAATTAGCTAAGTTCAACGCAATGAAATGTCTGTTTGACATGTGAAAGTGTGCTAAGCCAGTTAACAACAATGTAATAGGTTGCATCTAGTCCAATCTTCTGTTAATCTAAAAGCCATGTCTTTTGTGAGCCCTTCATTAGCTTATGTCTTTGGTGAACCTTTCTTGAGCTTATTCTAACGAGTTATGAAGTGGAGCTTGATCCTTAGAGCTATCCATGTTCATATCATACTTATACACATGTGATCTTAATTAGCTAAGTTCAACGCAATGAAATGTCTATTTGACATGTGAAAGTGTGCTAAGCCAGTTAACAGCAGTGTAATAGGTTGCATCTAGTCCAATCTTCTGCTAATCTAAAAGCCATGTCTTTTGTGAGCCCTTCATGAGCTTATGTCTTTTGCGAATCTTTCACGAGCTTATTCTAACGATTTATGAAATGAAGCTTGATCCTTAGAGTTATCCATGTTCATATCATACTTCTACACATGTGATCTCAATTAGCTAAGTTCAACGCAATAAAATGTCTGTTTGACATGTGAAAGTGTGCTAAACCAACTAATGGTGGTGTAATAGGTGGAATCTAGTCCAATCTTCTGCTAATATAAAAGCCATGTCTTTTGTGAGCCCTTCATTAGCTTATGACTTTGGCGAACCTTTCATGAGCTTATTCTAACGAGTTATGAAGTGAAGCTTTATCCGTAGAGCTATCCATGTTCATATCATACTTATACACATGTGATCTCAATTAGCTAAGTTCAACGCAATGAAATGTCTGTTTGACATGTGAAAGTGTGCTAAGCCAGTTAACAGCAGTGTAATAGGTTGCATCTAGTCCAATCTTCTGCTAATCTAAAAGCCATGTCTTTTGTGAGCCCTTCATTAGCTTATGAATTTGGCGAACCTTTCATGAGCTTATTCTAACGAGTTATGAAGTGGAGCTTGATCCTTAGAGCTATCCATGTTCATATCATACTTCTACACATGTGATCTCAATTAGCTAAGTTCAACGCAATGAAATGTCAGTTTTAAATGAGAAAGTGTGCTACGCCAATAATGGTGGTGTAATGGGTGGAATCCACTCCAATCTTCTGCTAATATAAAAGCCATGTCTTTTGTGAGCCCTTCATGAGCTTATGTGTTTTGCGAATCTTTCACGAGCTTATTCTAACGATTTATGAAATGAAGCTTGATCCTTAGAGTTATCCATGTTCATATCATACTTCTACACATGTGATCTCAATTAGCTAAGTTCAACGCAATAAAATGTCTGTTTGACATGTGAAAGTGTGCTAAACCAACTAATGGTGGTGTAATAGGTGGAATCTAGTCCAATCTTCTGCTAATATAAAAGCCATGTCTTTTGTGAGCCCTTCATTAGCTTATGACTTTGGCGAACCTTTCATGAGCTTATTCTAACGAGTTATGAAGTGAAGCTTTATCCGTAGAGCTATCCATGTTCATATCATACTTATACACATGTGATCTCAATTAGCTAAGTTCAACGCAATGAAATGTCTGTTTGACATGTGAAAGTGTGCTAAGCCAGTTAACAGCAGTGTAATAGGTTGCATCTAGTCCAATCTTCTGCTAATCTAAAAGCCATGTCTTTTGTGAGCCCTTCATTAGCTTATGAATTTGGCGAACCTTTCATGAGCTTATTCTAACGAGTTATGAAGTGGAGCTTGATCCTTAGAGCTATCCATGTTCATATCATACTTCTACACATGTGATCTCAATTAGCTAAGTTCAACGCAATGAAATGTCAGTTTTAAATGAGAAAGTGTGCTACGCCAATAATGGTGGTGTAATGGGTGGAATCCACTCCAATCTTCTGCTAATATAAAAGCCATGTCTTTTGTGAGCCCTTCATGAGCTTATGTCTTTTGCGAATCTTTCACGAGCTTATTCTAACGATTTATGAAATGAAGCTTGATCCTTAGAGTTATCCATGTTCATATCATACTTCTACACATGTGATCTCAACTAGCTAAGTTCAACGCAATAAAATGTCTGTTTGACATGTGAAAGTGTGCTAAACCAACTAATGGTGGTGTAATAGGTAGAATCTAGTCCAATCTTCTGCTAATATAAAAGCCATGTCTTTTGTGAGCCCTTCATTAGCTTATGACTTTGGCGAACCTTTCATGAGCTTATTCTAACGAGTTATGAAGTGGAGCTTGATCCTTAGAGCTATCCATGTTCATATCATACTTATACACATGTGATCTCAATTAGCTAAGTTCAACGCAATGAAATGTCTGTTTGACATGTGAAAGTGTGCTAAGCCAGTTAACAACAATGTAATAGGTTGCATCTAGTCCAATCTTCTGCTAATCTAAAAGCCATGTCTTTTGTGAGCCCTTCATTAGCTTATGTCTTTGGTGAACCTTTCAGGAGCTTATTCTAACGAGTTATGAAGTGGAGCTTGATCCTTAGAGCTATCCATGTTCATATCATATTTCTACACATGTGATCTCAATTAGCTAAGTTCAACGCAATGAAATGTCTATTTAACATGTAAAAGTGTGCTAAGCCAGTTAACAGCAGTGTAATAGGTTGCATCTAGTCCAATCTGATGCTAATATAAAAGCCATGTCTTTTATGAGCCCTTCATGAGCTTATGTCTTTGGCAAATCTATAATGAGCTTATTCTAACGAGTTATGAAGTGAAGCTTTATCCGTAGAGCTATCCATGTTCATATTATACTTCTACACATGTGATCTCAATTAGCTAAGTTCAACGCAATGAAATGTCAGTTTAAAATGAGAAAGTGTGCTAAGCCAACTAATGGTGGTGTAATGGGTGGAATCCACTCCAATCTTCTGCTAATATAAAAGCCATGTCTTTTGTGAGCCCTTCATGAGCTTATGTCTTTGGCAAATCTCTCATGAGCTTATTCTAACGAGTTATGAAGTGAAGCTTTATCCGTAGAGCTATCCATGTTCATATCATACTTATACACATGTGATCTCAATTAGCTAAGTTCAACGCAATGAAATGTCTGTTTGACATGTGAAAGTGTGCTAAGCCAGTTAACAGCAGTGTAATAGGTTGCATCTAGTCCAATCTTCTGCTAATCTAAAAGCCATGTCTTTTGTGAGCCCTTCATTAGCTTATGACTTTGGCGAACCTTTCATGAGCTTATTCTAACGAGTTATGAAGTGGAGCTTGATCCTTAGAGCTATCCATGTTCATATCATACTTCTACACATGTGATCTCAATTAGCTAAGTTCAACGCAATGAAATGTCAGTTTTAAATGAGAAAGTGTGCTACGCCAACTAATGGTGGTGTAATGGGTGGAATCCACTCCAATCTTCTGCTAATATAAAAGCCATGTCTTTTGTGAGCCCTTAATTAGCTTATGTCTTTTGCGAATCTTTCACGAGCTTATTCTAACGATTTATGAAATGAAGCTTGATCCTTAGAGTTATCCATGTTCATATCATACTTCTACACATGTGATCTCAATTAGCTAAGTTCAACGCAATAAAATGTCTGTTTGACATGTGAAAGTGTGCTAAACCAACTAATGGTGGTGTAATAGGTGGAATCTAGTCCAATCTTCTGCTAATATAAAAGCCATGTCTTTTGTGAGCCCTTCATTAGCTTATGACTTTGGCGAACCTTTCATGAGCTTATTCTAACGAGTTATGAAGTGGAGCTTGATCCTTAGAGCTATCCATGTTCATATTATACTTATACACATGTGATCTCAATTAGCTAAGTTCAACGCAATGAAATGTCAGTTTAACATGTGAAAGTTTGCTAAGCCAGTTAACAACAATGTAATAGGTTGCATCTAGTCCAATCTTCCGCTAATCTAAAAGCCATGTCTTTTGTGAGCCCTTTCATGAGCTTATGTCTTTGGTGAATCTTTCTTGAGCTTATTTTAACGAGTTATGAAGTGGAGCTTGATCCTTAGAGCTATCCATGTTCATATCATACTTCTACACATGTGATCTCAATTAGCTAAGTTCAACGCAATGAAATGTCTATTTAACATGTAAAAGTGTGCTAAGCCAGTTAACAGCAGTGTAATAGGTTGCATCTAGTCCAATCTTCTGCTAATCTAAAAGCCATGTCTTTGACGAGCCCTTCATTAGCTTATGACTTTGGCGAACCTTTCATGAGCTTATTCTAACGAGTTATGAAGTGGAGCTTGATCCTTAGAGCTATCCATATTCATATCATACTTCTACACATGTGATCTCAATTAGCTAAGTTCAACGCAATGAAATGTTTGTTTAATATGTGAAACTGTGCTAAGCCAACTAACGGCAGTGTAAGAGGTTGCATCCAGTCCAATCTTCTACTAATCTAAAAGTTATGTCTTTTGTGAGCCCTTCATGTGCTTATGTGTTTGGTGAACCTTTCATGAGCTTATTCTAACGAGTTATGAAGTAGAGCACTATCCTTAGAGCTATCCATGTTCATATCATACTTCTACACATGTGATCTCAATTAGCTAAGTTCAACGCAATGAAATGTCTGTTTAACATGTAAAAGTGTGCTAAGCAAGTTAACAGCAGTGTAATAGGTTGCATCTAGTCCAATCTTCTGCTAATATAAAAGCCATGTCTTTTGTGAGCCCTTCATGAGCTTATGTCTTTGGCAAATCTCTCATGAGCTTATTCTAACGAGTTATGAAGTGAAGCTTTATCCGTAGAGCTATCCATGTTCATATCATACTTCTACACATGTGATCTCAATTAGCTAAGTTCAACGCAATGAAATGTCTGTTTGACATGTAAAAGTGTGCTAAGCCAGTTAACAGTAGTGTAATAGGTTGCATCCAGTCCAATCTTCTGCTAATCTAAAAGCCTTGTCATTTTTGAGCTCTTCATGAGCTTATGTCTTTGGTGAACCTTGAATAAGATTATTCTAACGAGTTATGAACTGGAGCTTGATCCTTAGAGCTATCCATGTTCATATCATACTTATACACATGTGATTTCAATTAGCTAAGTTCAACGCAATGAAATGTCTGTTTGACATGTGAAAGTGTGCTAAGCCAGTTAACAACAATGTAATAGGTTGCATCTAGTCCAATCTTCTGCTAATCTAAAAGCCATGTCTTTTGTGAGCCCTTCATGTGCTTATGTGTTTGGTGAACCTTTCATGAGCTTATTCTAACGAGTTATGAAGTGGAGCGCTATCCTTAGAGCTATCCATGTTCATATCATACTTCTACACATGTGATCTCAATTAGCTAAGTTCAACGCAATGAAATGTCTGTTTAACATGTAAAAGTGTGCTAAGCAAGTTAACAGCAGTGTAATAGGTTGCATCTAGTCCAATCTTCTGCTAATATAAAAGCCATGTCTTTTGTGAGCCCTTCATGAGCTTATGTCTTTGGCAAATCTCTCATGAGCTTATTCTAACGAGTTATGAAGTGAAGCTTTATCCGTAGAGCTATCCATGTTCATATCATACTTCTACACATGTGATCTCAATTAGCTAAGTTCAACGCAATGAAATGTCTGTTTGACATGTGAAAGTGTGCTAAGCCAGTTAACAGCAGTGTAATAGGTTGCATCTAGTCCAATCTTCTGCTAATCTAAAAGCCATGTCTTTTGTGAGCCCTTCATTAGCTTATGACTTTGGCGAACCTTTCATGAGCTTATTCTAACGAGTTATGAAGTGGAGCTTGATCCTTAGAGCTATCCATGTTCATATCATACTTCTACACATGTGATCTCAATTAGCTAAGTTCAACGCAATGAAATGTCTATTTAACATGTAAAAGTGTGCTAAGCCAGTTAACAGCAGTGTAATAGGTTGCATCTAGTCCAATCTTCTGCTAATCTAAAAGCCATGTCTTTGACGAGCCCTTCATTAGCTTATGACTTTGGCGAACCTTTCATGAGCTTATTCTAACGAGTTATGAAGTGGAGCTTGATCCTTAGAGCTATCCATATTCATATCATACTTCTACACATGTGATCTCAATTAGCTAAGTTCAACGCAATGAAATGTTTGTTTAATATGTGAAACTGTGCTAAGCCAACTAACGGCAGTGTAAGAGGTTGCATCCAGTCCAATCTTCTACTAATCTAAAAGTTATGTCTTTTGTGAGCCCTTCATGTGCTTATGTGTTTGGTGAACCTTTCATGAGCTTATTCTAACGAGTTATGAAGTAGAGCACTATCCTTAGAGCTATCCATGTTCATATCATACTTCTACACATGTGATCTCAATTAGCTAAGTTCAACGCAATGAAATGTCTGTTTAACATGTAAAAGTGTGCTAAGCAAGTTAACAGCAGTGTAATAGGTTGCATCTAGTCCAATCTTCTGCTAATATAAAAGCCATGTCTTTTGTGAGCCCTTCATGAGCTTATGTCTTTGGCAAATCTCTCATGAGCTTATTCTAACGAGTTATGAAGTGAAGCTTTATCCGTAGAGCTATCCATGTTCATATCATACTTCTACACATGTGATCTCAATTAGCTAAGTTCAACGCAATGAAATGTCTGTTTGACATGTAAAAGTGTGCTAAGCCAGTTAACAGTAGTGTAATAGGTTGCATCCAGTCCAATCTTCTGCTAATCTAAAAGCCTTGTCATTTTTGAGCTCTTCATGAGCTTATGTCTTTGGTGAACCTTGAATAAGATTATTCTAACGAGTTATGAACTGGAGCTTGATCCTTAGAGCTATCCATGTTCATATCATACTTATACACATGTGATCTCAATTAGCTAAGTTCAACGCAATGAAATGTCTGTTTGACATGTGAAAGTGTGCTAAGCCAGTTAACAACAATGTAATAGGTTGCATCTAGTCCAATCTTCTGCTAATCTAAAAGCCATGTCTTTTGTGAGCCCTTCATGTGCTTATGTGTTTGGTGAACCTTTCATGAGCTTATTCTAACGAGTTATGAAGTGGAGCGCTATCCTTAGAGCTATCCATGTTCATATCATACTTCTACACATGTGATCTCAATTAGCTAAGTTCAACGCAATGAAATGTCTGTTTAACATGTAAAAGTGTGCTAAGCAAGTTAACAGCAGTGTAATAGGTTGCATCTAGTCCAATCTTCTGCTAATATAAAAGCCATGTCTTTTGTGAGCCCTTCATGAGCTTATGTCTTTGGCAAATCTCTCATGAGCTTATTCTAACGAGTTATGAAGTGAAGCTTTATCCGTAGAGCTATCCATGTTCATATCATACTTCTACACATGTGATCTCAATTAGCTAAGTTCAACGCAATGAAATGTCTGTTTGACATGTGAAAGTGTGCTAAGCCAGTTAACAGCAGTGTAATAGGTTGCATCTAGTCCAATCTTCTGCTAATCTAAAAGCCATGTCTTTTGTGAGCCCTTCATTAGCTTATGACTTTGGCGAACCTTTCATGAGCTTATTCTAACGAGTTATGAAGTGGAGCTTGATCCTTAGAGCTATCCATGTTCATATCATACTTCTACACATGTGATCTCAATTAGCTAAGTTCAACGCAATGAAATGTCAGTTTGACATGTGAAAGTGTGCTAAACCAACTAATGGTGGTGTAATAGGTGGAATCTAGTCCAATCTTCTGCTAATATAAAAGCCATGTCTTTTGTGAGCCCTTCATTAGCTTATGACTTTGGCGAACCTTTCATGAGCTTATTCTAACAAGTTATGAAGTGAAGCTTGATCCTTAGAGCTATCCATGTTCATATCATACTTATACACATGTGATCTCAATTAGCTAAGTTCAACGCAATGAAATGTCTGTTTGACATGTGAAAGTGTGCTAAGCCAGTTAACAACAATGTAATAGGTTGCATCTAGTCCAATCTTCCGCTAATCTAAAAGCCATGTCTTTTGTGAGCTCTCTCATGAGCTTATTCTAACGAGTTATGAAGTGAAGCTTTATCCGTAGAGCTATCCATGTTCATATCATACTTCTACACATGTGATCTCAATTAGCTAAGTTCAACGCAATGAAATGTCTGTTTGACATGTGAAAGTGTGCTAAGCCAGTTAACAGCAGTGTAATAGGTTGCATCCAGTCCAATCTTCTGCTAATCTAAAAGCCTTGTCATTTTTGAGCTCTTCATGAGCTTATGTCTTTGGTGAACCTTGAATAAGATTATTCTAACGAGTTATGAACTGGAGCTTGATCCTTAGAGCTATCCATGTTCATATCATACTTCTACACATGTGATCTCAATTAGCTAAGTTCAACGCAATGAAATGTCTGTTTAACATGTAAAAGTGTGCTAAGCAAGTTAACAGCAGTGTAATAGGTTGCATCTAGTCCAATCTTCTGCTAATATAAAAGCCATGTCTTTTGTGAGCCCTTCATGAGCTTATGTCTTTGGCAAATCTCTCATGAGCTTATTCTAACGAGTTATGAAGTGAAGCTTTATCCGTAGAGCTATCCATGTTCATATCATACTTCTACACATGTGATCTCAATTAGCTAAGTTCAACGCAATGAAATGTCTGTTTGACATGTGAAAGTGTGCTAAGCCAGTTAACAGCAGTGTAATAGGTTGCATCCAGTCCAATCTTCTGCTAATCTAAAAGCCTTGTCATTTTTGAGCTCTTCATGAGCTTATGTCTTTGGTGAACCTTGAATAAGATTATTCTAACGAGTTATGAACTGGAGCTTGATCCTTAGAGCTATCCATGTTTATATCATACTTATACACATGTGATCTCAATTAGCTAAGTTCAACGCAATGAAATGTCTGTTTGACATGTGAAAGTGTGCTAAGCCAGTTAACAGCAGTGTAATAGGTTGCATCTAGTCCAATCTTCTACTAATCTAAAAGCCATGTCTTTTGTGAGCCCTTCATTAGCTTATGACTTTGGCGAACCTTTCATGAGCTTATTCTAACGAGTTATGAAGTGGAGCTTGATCCTTAGAGCTATCCATGTTCATATCATACTTCTACACATGTGATCTCAATTAGCTAAGTTCAACGCAATGAAATGTCAGTTTGACATGTGAAAGTGTGCTAAACCAACTAATGGTGGTGTAATAGGTGGAATCTAGTCCAATCTTCTGTTAATATAAAAGCCATGTCTTTTGTGAGCCCTTCATTAGCTTATGACTTTGGCGAACCTTTCATGAGCTTATTCTAACAAGTTATGAAGTGAAGCTTGATCCTTAGAGCTATCCATGTTCATATCATACTTATACACATGTGATCTCAATTAGCTAAGTTCAACGCAATGAAATGTCTGTTTGACATGTGAAAGTGTGCTAAGCCAGTTAACAACAATGTAATAGGTTGCATCTAGTCCAATCTTCCGCTAATCTAAAAGCCATGTCTTTTGTGAGCTCTCTCATGAGCTTATTCTAACGAGTTATGAAGTGAAGCTTTATCCGTAGAGCTATCCATGTTCATATCATACTTCTACACATGTGATCTCAATTAGCTAAGTTCAACGCAATGAAATGTCTGTTTGACATGTGAAAGTGTGCTAAGCCAGTTAACAGCAGTGTAATAGGTTGCATCCAGTCCAATCTTCTGCTAATCTAAAAGCCTAGTCATTTTTGAGCTCTTCATGAGCTTATGTCTTTGGTGAACCTTGAATAAGATTATTCTAACGAGTATTGAACTGGAGGTTGATCCTTAGAGCTATCCATGTTCATATCATACTTCTACACATGTCATCTCAATTAGCTAAGTTCAACGCAATGAAATGTCTGTTTAACATGTAAAAGTGTGCTAAGCAAGTTAACAGCAGTGTAATAGGTTGCATCTAGTCCAATCTTCTGCTAATATAAAAGCCATGTCTTTTGTGAGCCCTTAATGAGCTTATGTCTTTGGCAAATCTCTCATGAGCTTATTCTAACGAGTTATGAAGTGAAGCTTTATCCGTAGAGCTATCCATGTTCATATCATACTTCTACACATGTGATCTCAATTAGCTAAGTTCAACGCAATGAAATGTCTGTTTGACATGTGAAAGTGTGCTAAGCCAATTAACAGCAGTGGAATAGGTTGCATCCAGTCCAATCTTCTGCTAATCTAAAAGCCTTGTCATTTTTGAGCTCTTCATGAGCTTATGTCTTTGGTGAACCTTGAATAAGATTATTCTAACGAGTTATGAACTGGAGCTTGATCCTTAGAGCTATCCATGTTTATATCATACTTATACACATGTGATCTCAATTAGCTAAGTTCAACGCAATGAAATGACTGTATGACATGTGAAAGTGTGCTAAGCCAGTTAACAGCAGTGTAATAGATTGCATTTAGTCCAATCTTCTGCTAATCTAAAAGCCATGTCTTTTGTGAGCCCTTCATTAGCTTATGACTTTGGCGAACCTTTCATGAGCTTATTCTAACGAGTTATGAAGTGGAGCTTGATCCTTAGAGCTATCCATGTTCATATCATACTTCTACACATGTGATCTCAATTAGCTAAGTTCAACGCAATGAAATGTCTGTTTGACATGTGAAAGTGTGCTAAGCCAGTTAAAAGCAGTGTAATAGGTTGCATCCAGTCCAATCTTCTGCTAATCTAAAAGCCTTGTCATTTTTGAGCTCTTCATGAGCTTATGTCTTTGGTGAACCTTGAATAAGATTATTCTAACGAGTTATGAACTGGAGCTTGATCCTTAGAGCTATCCATGTTCATATCATACTTCTACACATGTGATCTCAATTAGCTAAGTTCAACGCAATGAAATGTCTGTTTAACATGTAAAAGTGTGCTAAGCAAGTTAACAGCAGTGTAATAGGTTGCATCTAGTCCAATCTTCTGCTAATATAAAAGCCATGTCTTTTGTGAGCCCTTCATGAGCTTATGTCTTTGGCAAATCTCTCATGAGCTTATTCTAACGAGTTATGAAGTGAAGCTTTATCCGTAGAGCTATCCATGTTCATATCATACTTCTACACATGTGATCTCAATTAGCTAAGTTCAACGCAATGAAATGTCTGTTTGACATGTGAAAGTGTGCTAAGCCAGTTAACAGCAGTGTAATAGGTTGCATCCAGTCCAATCTTCTGCTAATCTAAAAGCCTTGTCATTTTTGAGCTCTTCATGAGCTTATGTCTTTGGTGAACCTTGAATAAGATTATTCTAACGAGTTATGAACTGGAGCTTGATCCTTAGAGCTATCCATGTTTATATCATACTTATACACATGTGATCTCAATTAGCTAAGTTCAACGCAATGAAATGTCTGTTTGACATGTGAAAGTGTGCTAAGCCAGTTAACAGCAGTGTAATAGGTTGCATCTAGTCCAATCTTCTGCTAATCTAAAAGCCATGTCTTTTGTGAGCCCTTCATTAGCTTATGAATTTGGCGAACCTTTCATGAGCTTATTCTAACGAGTTATGAAGTGGAGCTTGATCCTTAGAGCTATCCATGTTCATATCGTACTTATACACATGTGATCTCAATTAGCTAAGTTCAACGCAATGAAATGTCTGTTTGACATGTGAAAGTGTGCTAAGCCAGTTAACAACAATGTAATAGGTTGCATCTAATCCAATCTTCTGCTAATCTAAAAGCCATGTCTTTTATGAGCCCTTCATTAGCTTATGTCTTTGGTGAACCTTTCAGGAGCTTATTCTAACGAGTTATAAATTGAAGCTTTATCCGTAGAGCTATCCATGTTCATATCATACTTCTACACATGTGATCTCAATTAGCTAAGTTCAACGCAATGAAATGTCAGTTTTAAATGAGAAAGTGTGCTAAGCCAGTTAACAGCAGTGTAATAGGTTGCATCTAGTCCAATCTTCTGCTAATATAAAAGCCATGTCTTTTGTGAGCCCTTCATGAGCATATGTCTTTGGCAAATCTCTCATGAGCTTATTCTAACGAGTTATGAATTGAAGCTTTATCCGTAGAGCTATCCATGTTCATATCATACTTCTACACATGTGATCTCAATTAGCTAAGTTCAACGCAATGAAATGTCAGTTTTAAATGAGAAAGTGTGCTAAGCCAACTAATGGTGGAATAATGGGTGGAATCCACTCCAATCTTCTGCTAATATAAAAGCCATGTCTTTTGTGAGCCCTTCATGAGCTTATGTCTTTGGCGAATCTTTCTTGAGCTTATTCTAACGAGTTATGAAGTGAAGCTTTATCCGTAGAGCTATCCATGTTCATATCATACTTATACACATTTGATCTCAATTAGCTAAGTTCAACGCAATGAAATGTCTGTTTGAAATGTGAAAGTGTGCTAAGCCAGTTAACAGCAGTGTAATAGGTTGCATCTAGTCCAATCTTCTGCTAATCTAAAAGCCATGTCTTTTGTGAGCCCTTCATGAGCTTATGTCTTTGGCAAATCTCTCATGAGCTTATTCTAACGAGTTATGAATTGAAGCTTTATCCGTAGAGCTATCCATGTTCATATCATACTTCTACACATGTGATCTCAATTAGCTAAGTTCAACGCAATGAAATGTCAGTTTTAAATGAGAAAGTGTGCTAAGCCAAATAATGGTGGTGTAATGGGTGGAATCCACTCCAATCTTCTGCTAATATAAAAGCCATGTCTTTTGTGAGCCCTTCATGAGCTTATGTCTTTGGCGAATCTTTTATGAGCTTATTCTAACGAGTTATGAAGTGAAGCTTTATCCGTAGAGCTATCCATGTTCATATCATACTTATACTCATGTGATCTCAATTAGCTAAGTTCAACGCAATGAAATGTCTATTTGACATGTGAAAGTGTGCTAAGCCAGTTAACAGCAGTGTAATAGGTTGCATCTAGTCCAATCTTCTGCTAATCTAAAAGCCATGTCTTTTGTGAGCCCTTCATGAGCTTATGTCTTTGGCAAATCTCTCATGAGCTTATTCTAACGAGTTATGAATTGAAGCTTTATCCGTAGAGCTATCCATATTCATATCATACTTCTACACATGTGATCTCAATTAGCTAAGTTCAACGCAATGAAATGTCAGTTTTAAATGAGAAAGTGTGCTAAGCCAAATAATGGTGGTGTAATGGGTGGAATCCACTCCAATCTTCTGCTAATATAAAAGCCATGTCTTTTGTGAGCCCTTCATGAGCTTATGTCTTTGGCGAATCTTTTATGAGCTTATTCTAACGAGTTATGAAGTGAAGCTTTATCCGTAGAGCTATCCATGTTCATATCATACTTATACTCATGTGATCTCAATTAGCTAAGTTCAACGCAATGAAATGTCTATTTGACATGTGAAAGTGTGCTAAGCCAGTTAACAGCAGTGTAATAGGTTGCATCTAGTCCAATCTTCTGCTAATCTAAAAGCCATGTCTTTTGTGAGCCCTTCATTAGCTTATGACTTTGGCGAACCTTTCATGAGCTTATTCTAACTAGTTATGAAGTGGAGCTTGATCCTTAGAGCTATCCATGTTCATATCATACTTATACACATGTGATCTCAATTAGCTAAGTTCAACGCAATGAAATGTCTGTTTGACATGTGAAAGTGTGCTAAGCCAGTTAACAACAATGTAATAGGTTGCATCTAGTCCAATCTTCCGCTAATCTAAAAGCCATGTCTTTTGTGAGCCCTTTCATGAGCTTATGTCTTTGGTGAACTTTTCTTGAGCTTATTCTAACGAGTTATGAAGTGGAGCTTGATCCTTAGAGCTATCCATGTTCATATCATACTTCTACACATGTGATCTCAATTAGCTAAGTTCAACGCAATGAAATGTCTATTTAACATGTAAAAGTGTGCTAAGCCAGTTAACAGCAGTGTAATAGGTTGTATCTAGTCCAATCTTCTGCTAATATAAAAGCCATGTCTTTTGTGAGCCCTTCATGAGCTTATGTCTTTGGCAAATCTCTCATGAGCTTATTCTAACGAGTTATGAATTGAAGCTTTATCCGTAGAGCTATCCATGTTCATATCATACTTCTACACATGTGATCTCAATTAGCTAAGTTCAACGCAATGAAATGTCAGTTTTAAATGAGAAAGTGTGCTAAGCCAGTTAACAGCAGTGTAATAGGTTGCATCTAGTCCAATCTTCTGCTAATATAAAAGCCATGTCTTTTGTGAGCCCTTCATGAGCATATGTCTTTGGCAAATCTCTCATGAGCTTATTCTAACGAGTTATGAATTGAAGCTTTATCCGTAGAGCTATCCATGTTCATATCATACTTCTACACATGTGATCTCAATTAGCTAAGTTCAACGCAATGAAATGTCAGTTTTAAATGAGAAAGTGTGCTAAGCCAACTAATGGTGGAATAATGGGTGGAATCCACTCCAATCTTCTGCTAATATAAAAGCCATGTCTTTTGTGAGCCCTTCATGAGCTTATGTCTTTGGCGAATCTTTCTTGAGCTTATTCTAACGAGTTATGAAGTGAAGCTTTATCCGTAGAGCTATCCATGTTCATATCATACTTATACACATTTGATCTCAATTAGCTAAGTTCAACGCAATGAAATGTCTGTTTGAAATGTGAAAGTGTGCTAAGCCAGTTAACAGCAGTGTAATAGGTTGCATCTAGTCCAATCTTCTGCTAATCTAAAAGCCATGTCTTTTGTGAGCCCTTCATGAGCTTATGTCTTTGGCAAATCTCTCATGAGCTTATTCTAACGAGTTATGAATTGAAGCTTTATCCGTAGAGCTATCCATGTTCATATCATACTTCTACACATGTGATCTCAATTAGCTAAGTTCAACGCAATGAAATGTCAGTTTTAAATGAGAAAGTGTGCTAAGCCAAATAATGGTGGTGTAATGGGTGGAATCCACTCCAATCTTCTGCTAATATAAAAGCCATGTCTTTTGTGAGCCCTTCATGAGCTTATGTCTTTGGCGAATCTTTTATGAGCTTATTCTAACGAGTTATGAAGTGAAGCTTTATCCGTAGAGCTATCCATGTTCATATCATACTTATACTCATGTGATCTCAATTAGCTAAGTTCAACGCAATGAAATGTTTATTTGACATGTGAAAGTGTGCTAAGCCAGTTAACAGCAGTGTAATAGGTTGCATCTAGTCCAATCTTCTGCTAATCTAAAAGCCATGTCTTTTGTGAGCCCTTCATTAGCTTATGACTTTGGCGAACCTTTCATGAGCTTATTCTAACTAGTTATGAAGTGGAGCTTGATCCTTAGAGCTATCCATGTTCATATCATACTTATACACATGTGATCTCAATTAGCTAAGTTCAACGCAATGAAATGTCTGTTTGACATGTGAAAGTGTGCTAAGCCAGTTAACAACAATGTAATAGGTTGCATCTAGTCCAATCTTCCGCTAATCTAAAAGCCATGTCTTTTGTGAGCCCTTTCATGAGCTTATGTCTTTGGTGAACTTTTCTTGAGCTTATTCTAACGAGTTATGAAGTGGAGCTTGATCCTTAGAGCTATCCATGTTCATATCATACTTCTACACATGTGATCTCAATTCGCTAAGTTCAACGCAATGAAATGTCTATTTAACATGTAAAAGTGTGCTAAGCCAGTTAACAGCAGTGTAATAGGTTGTATCTAGTCCAATCTTCTGCTAATATAAAAGCCATGTCTTTTGTGAGCCCTTCATGAGCTTATGTCTTTGGCAAATCTCTCATGAGCTTATTCTAACGAGTTATGAATTGAAGCTTTATCCGTAGAGCTATCCATGTTCATATCATACTTCTACACATGTGATCTCAATTAGCTAAGTTCAACGCAATGAAATGTCAGTTTTAAATGAGAAAGTGTGCTAAGCCAGTTAACAGCAGTGTAATAGGTTGCATCTAGTCCAATCTTCTGCTAATCTAAAAGCCATGTCTTTTGTGAGCCCTTCATGAGCTTATGTCTTTGGCAAATCTCTCATGAGCTTATTCTAACGAGTTATGAATTGAAGCTTTATCTGTAGAGCTATCCATGTTCATATCATACTTCTACACATGTGATCTCAATTAGCTAAGTTCAACGCAATGAAATGTCAGTTTTAACTGAGAAAGTGTGCTAAGCCAAATAATGGTGGTGTAATGGGTGGAATCCACTCCAATCTTCTGCTAATATAAAAGCCATGTCTTTTGTGAGCCCTTCATGAGCTTATGTCTTTGGCAAATCTTTTATGAGCTTATTCTAACGAGTTATGAAGTGAAGCTTGATCCTTAGAGCTATCCATGTTCATATCATACTTATACACATGTGATCTCAATTAGCTAAGTTCAACGCAATGAAATGTCTGTTTGACATGTGAAAGTGTGCTAAGCCAGTTAACAACAATGTAATAGGTTGCATCTAGTCCAATCTTCCGCTAATCTAAAAGCCATGTCTTTTGTGAGCCCTTTCATGAGCTTATGTCTTTGGTGAACCTTTCTTGAGCTTATTCTAACGAGTTATGAAGTGGAGCGCTATCCTTAGAGCTATCCATGTTCATATCATACTTATACACATGTGATCTCAATTAGCTAAGTTCAACGCAATGAAATGTCTGTTTGACATGTGAAAGTGTGTTAAGCCAGTTAACAGCAGTGTAATAGGTTGCATCTAGTCCAATCTTCTGCTAATCTAAAAGCCATGTCTTTTGTGAGCCCTTCATTAGCTTATGACTTTGGCGAACCTTTCATGAGCTTATTATAACGAGTTATGAAGTGGAGCTTGATCCTTAGAGCTATCCATGTTCATATCATACTTATACACATGTGATCTCAATTAGCTAAGTTCAACGCAATGAAATGTCAGTTTTAAATGAGAAAGTGTGCTACGCCAACTAATTGTGGTGTAATGGGTGGAATCCACTCCAATCTTCTGCTAATATAAAAGCCATGTCTTTTGTGAGCCCTTCATGAGCTTATGTCTTTTGCGAATCTTTCACGAGCTTATTCTAACGATTTATGAAATGAAGCTTGATCCTTAGAGTTATCCATGTTCATATCATACTTCTACACATGTGATATCAATTAGCTAAGTTCAACGCAATAAAATGTCTGTTTGACATGTGAAAGTGTGCTAAACCAACTAATGGTGGTGTAATAGGTGGAATCTAGTCATATCTTCTGCTAATATAAAAGCCATGTCTTTTGTGAGCCCTTCATTAGCTTATGACTTTGGCGAACCTTTCATGAGCTTATTCTAACGAGTTATGAAGTGAAGCTTGATCCTTAGAGCTATCCATGTTCATATCATACTTATACACATGTGATCTCAATTAGCTAAGTTCAACGCAATGAAATGTCTGTTTGACATGTGAAAGTGTGCTAAGCCAGTTAACAACAATGTAATAGGTTGCATCTAGTCCAATCTTCCGCTAATCTAAAAGCCATGTCTTTTGTGAGCCCTTTCATGAGCTTATGACTTTGGCGAACCTTTCATGAGCTTATTCTAACGAGTTATGAAGTGAAGCTTGATCCTTAGAGCTATCCATGTTCATATCATACTTATACACATGTGATCTCAATTAGCTAAGTTCAACGCAATGAAATGTCTGTTTGACATGTGAAAGTGTGCTAAGCCAGTTAACAACAATGTAATAGGTTGCATCTAGTCCAATCTTCCGCTAATCTAAAAGCCATGTCTTTTGTGAGCCCTTTCATGAGCTTATGTCTTTGGTGAACCTTTCTTGAGCTTATTCTAACGAGTTATGAAGTGGAGCTTGATCCTTAGAGCTATCCATGTTCATATCATACTTCTACACATGTGATCTCAATTAGCTAAGTTCAACGCAATGAAATGTCTATTTAACATGTAAAAGTGTGCTAAGCCAGTTAACAGCAGTGAAATAGGTTGCATCTAGTCCAATCTTCTGCTAATATAAAAGCCATGTCTTTTGTGAGCCCTTCATGAGCTTATGTCTTTGGCAAATCTCTCATGAGCTTATTCTAACGAGTTATGAAGTGAAGCTTTATCCGTAGAGCTATCCATGTTCATATCATACTTCTACACATGTGATCTCAATTAGCTAAGTTGAACGCAATGAAATGTCTGTTTGACATGTGAAAGTGTGCTAAGCCAGTTAACAGCAGTGTAATAGGTTGCATCCAGTCCAATCTTCTGCTAATCTAAAAGCCTTGTCATTTTTGAGCTCTTCATGAGCTTATGTCTTTGGTGAACCTTGAATAAGATTATTCTAACGAGTTATGAACTGGAGCTTGATCCTTAGAGCTATCCATGTTTATATCATACTTATACACATGTGATCTCAATTAGCTAAGTTCAACGCAATGAAATGTCTGTTTGACATGTGAAAGTGTGCTAAGCTAGTTAACAGCAGTGTAATAGGTTGCATCTAGTCCAATCTTCTGCTAATATAAAAGCCATGTCTTTTGTGAGCCCTTCATGAGCTTATGTCTTTGGCAAATCTCTCATGAGCTTATTCTAACGAGTTATGAAGTGAAGCTTTATCCGTAGAGCTATCCATGTTCATATCATACTTCTACACATGTGATCTCAATTAGCTAAGTTCAACGCAATGAAATGTCTGTTTGACATGTGAAAGTGTGCTAAGCCAGTTAACAGCAGTGTAATAGGTTGCATCTAGTCCAATCTTCTGCTAATCTAAAAGCCATGTCTTTTGTGAGCCCTTCATTAGCTTATGAATTTGGCGAACCTTTCATGAGCTTATTCTAACGAGTTATGAAGTGGAGCTTGATCCTTAGAGCTATCCATGTTCATATCGTACTTATACACATGTGATCTCAATTAGCTAAGTTCAACGCAATGAAATGTCTGTTTGACATGTGAAAGTGTGCTAAGCCAGTTAACAACAATGTAATAGGTTGCATCTAATCCAATCTTCTGCTAATCTAAAAGCCATGTCTTTTATGAGCCCTTCATTAGCTTATGTCTTTGGTGAACCTTTCAGGAGCTTATTCTAACGAGTTATAAATTGAAGCTTTATCCGTAGAGCTATCCATGTTCATATCATACTTCTACACATGTGATCTCAATTAGCTAAGTTCAAAGCAATGAAATGTCAGTTTTAAATGAGAAAGTGTGCTAAGCCAGTTAACAGCAGTGTAATAGGTTGCATCTAGTCCAATCTTCTGCTAATATAAAAGCCATGTCTTTTGTGAGCGCTTCATGAGCTTATGTCTTTGGCAAATCTCTCATGAGCTTATTCTAACGAGTTATGAATTGAAGCTTTATCCGTAGAGCTATCCATGTTCATATCATACTTCTACACATGTGATCTCAATTAGCTAAGTTCAACGCAATGAAATGTCAGTTTTAAATGAGAAAGTGTGCTAAGCCAACTAATGGTGGAATAATGGGTGGAATCCACTCCAATCTTCTGCTAATATAAAAGCCATGTCTTTTGTGAGCCCTTCATGAGCTTATGTCTTTGGCGAATCTTTCATGAGCTTATTCTAACGAGTTATGAAGTGAAGCTTTATCCGTAGAGCTATCCATGTTCATATCATACTTATACTCATGTGATCTCAATTAGCTAAGTTCAACGCAATGAAATGTCTATTTGACATGTGAAAGTGTGCTAAGCCAGTTAACAGCAGTGTAATAGGTTGCATCTAGTCCAATCTTCTGCTAATCTAAAAGCCATGTCTTTTGTGAGCCCTTCATTAGCTTATGACTTTGGCGAACCTTTCATGAGCTTATTCTAACTAGTTATGAAGTGGAGCTTGATCCTTAGAGCTATCCATGTTCATATCATACTTATACACATGTGATCTCAATTAGCTAAGTTCAACGCAATGAAATGTCTGTTTGACATGTGAAAGTGTGCTAAGCCAGTTAACAACAATGTAATAGGTTGCATCTAGTCCAATCTTCCGCTAATCTAAAAGCCATGTCTTTTGTGAGCCCTTTCATGAGCTTATGTCTTTGGTGAACTTTTCTTGAGCTTATTCTAACGAGTTATGAAGTGGAGCTTGATCCTTAGAGCTATCCATGTTCATATCATACTTCTACACATGTGATCTCAATTAGCTAAGTTCAACGCAATGAAATGTCTATTTAACATGTAAAAGTGTGCTAAGCCAGTTAACAGCAGTGTAATAGGTTGTATCTAGTCCAATCTTCTGCTAATATAAAAGCCATGTCTTTTGTGAGCCCTTCATGAGGTTATGTCTTTGGCAAATCTCTCATGAGCTTATTCTAACGAGTTATGAATTGAAGCTTTATCCGTAGAGCTATCCATGTTCATATCATACTTCTACACATGTGATCTCAATTAGCTAAGTTCAACGCAATGAAATGTCAGTTTTAAATGAGAAAGTGTGCTAAGCCAGTTAACAGCAGTGTAATAGGTTGCATCTAGTCCAATCTTCTGCTAATCTAAAAGCCATGTCTTTTGTGAGCCCTTCATGAGCTTATGTCTTTGGCAAATCTCTCATGAGCTTATTCTAACGAGTTATGAATTGAAGCTTTATCTGTAGAGCTATCCATGTTCATATCATACTTCTACACATGTGATCTCAATTAGCTAAGTTCAACGCAATGAAATGTCAGTTTTAACTGAGAAAGTGTGCTAAGCCAAATAATGGTGGTGTAATGGGTGGAATCCACTCCAATCTTCTGCTAATATAAAAGCCATGTCTTTTGTGAGCCCTTCATGAGCTTATGTCTTTGGCAAATCTTTTATGAGCTTATTCTAACGAGTTATGAAGTGTGAAGCTTTATCCGTAGAGCTGTCCATGTTCATATCATACTTATACTCATGTGATCTCAATTAGCTAAGTTCAACGCAATGAAATGTCTATTTGACATGTGAAAGTGTGCTAAGCCAGTTAACAGCAGTGTAATAGGTTGCATCTAGTCCAATCTTCTGCTAATCTAAAAGCCATGTCTTTTGTGAGCCCTTCATGTGCTTATGTGTTTGGTGAACCTTTCATGAGCTTATTCTAACGAGTTATGAAGTGGAGCGCTATCCTTAGAGCTATCCATGTTCATATCATACTTATACACATGTGATCTCAATTAGCTAAGTTCAACGCAATGAAATGTCTGTTTGACATGTGAAAGTGTGCTAAGCCAGTTAACAGCAGTGTAATAGGTTGCATCTAGTCCAATCTTCTGCTAATCTAAAAGCCATGTCTTTTGTGAGCCCTTCATTAGCTTATGACTTTGGCGAACCTTTCATGAGCTTATTATAACGAGTTATGAAGTGGAGCTTGATCCTTAGAGCTATCCATGTTCATATCATACTTATACACATGTGATCTCAATTAGCTAAGTTCAACGCAATGAAATGTCAGTTTTAAATGAGAAAGTGTGCTACGCCAACTAATTGTGGTGTAATGGGTGGAATCCACTCCAATCTTCTGCTAATATAAAAGCCATGTCTTTTGTGAGCTCTTTCATGAGCTTATGTCTTTGGTGAACCTTTCTTGAGCTTATTCTAACGAGTTATGAAGTGGAGCTTGATCCTTAGAGCTATCCATGTTCATATCATACTTCTACACATGTGATCTCAATTAGCTAAGTTCAACGCAATGAAATGTCTATTTAACATGTAAAAGTGTGCTAAGCCAGTTAACAGCAGTGTAATAGGTTGCATCTAGTCCAATCTTCTGCTAATATAAAAGCCATGTCTTTTGTGAGCCCTTCATGAGCTTATGTCTTTGGCAAATCTCTCATGAGCTTATTCTAACGAGTTATGAATTGAAGCTTTATCCGTAGAGCTATCCATGTTCATATCATACTTCTACACATGTGATCTCAATTAGCTAAGTTCAACGCAATGAAATGTCAGTTTTAAATGAGAAAGTGTGCTAAGCCAACTAATGGTGGTGTAATGGGTGGAATCCACTCCAATCTTCTGCTAATATAAAAGCCATGTCTTTTGTGAGCCCTTCATGAGCTTATGTCTTTGGCGAATCTTTTATGAGCTTATTCTAACGAGTTATGAAGTAAAGCTTTATCCGTAGAGCTATCCATGTTCATATCATACTTATACTCATGTGATCTCAATTAGCTAAGTTCAACGCAATGAAATGTCTGTTTGACATGTGAAAGTGTGCTAAGCCAGTTAACAGCAGTGTAATAGGTTGCATCTAGTCCAATCTTCTGCTAATCTAAAAGCCATGTCTTTTGTGAGCCCTTCATTAGCTTATGACTTTGGCGAACCTTTCATGAGCTTATTCTAACGAGTTATGAAGTGGAGCTTGATCCTTAGAGCTATCCATGTTCATATCATACTTCTACACATGTGATATCAATTAGCTAAGTTCAACGCAATGAAATGTCTGTTTAATATGTGAAACTGTGCTAAGCCAGTTAACAGCAGTGTAATAGGTTGCATCCAGTCCAATCTTCTACTAATCTAAAAGCCATGTCTTTTGTGAGCCCTTCATGTGCTTATGTGTTTGGTGAACCTTTCATGAGCTTATTCTAACGAGTTATGAAGTGGAGCGCTATCCTTAGAGCTATCCATGTTCATATCATACTTCTACACATGTGATCTCAATTAGCTAAGTTCAACGCAATGAAATGTCTGTTTAACATGTAAAAGTGTGCTAAGCAAGTTAACAGCAGTGTAATAGGTTGCATCTAGTCCAATCTTCTGCTAATATAAAAGCCATGTCTTTTGTGAGCCCTTCATAAGCTTATGTCTTTGGCAAATCTCTCATGAGCTTATTCTAACGAGTTATGAAGTGAAGCTTTATCCGTAGAGCTATCCATGTTCATATCATACTTCTACACATGTGATCTCAATTAGCTAAGTTCAACGCAATGAAATGTCTATTTAACATGTAAAAGTGTGCTAAGCCAGTTAACAGCAGTGTAATAGGTTGTATCTAGTCCAATCTTCTGCTAATATAAAAGCCATGTCTTTTGTGAGCCCTTCATGAGCTTATGTCTTTGGCAAATCTCTCATGAGCTTATTCTAACGAGTTATGAATTGAAGCTTTATCCGTAGAGCTATCCATGTTCATATCATACTTCTACACATGTGATCTCAATTAGCTAAGTTCAACGCAATGAAATGTCAGTTTTAAATGAGAAAGTGTGCTAAGCCAGTTAACAGCAGTGTAATAGGTTGCATCTAGTCCAATCTTCTGCTAATCTAAAAGCCATGTCTTTTGTGAGCCCTTCATGAGCTTATGTCTTTGGCAAATCTCTCATGAGCTTATTCTAACGAGTTATGAATTGAAGCTTTATCTGTAGAGCTATCCATGTTCATATCATACTTCTACACATGTGATCTCAATTAGCTAAGTTCAACGCAATGAAATGTCAGTTTTAACTGAGAAAGTGTGCTAAGCCAAATAATGGTGGTGTAATGGGTGGAATCCACTCCAATCTTCTGCTAATATAAAAGCCATGTCTTTTGTGAGCCCTTCATGAGCTTATGTCTTTGGCAAATCTTTTATGAGCTTATTCTAACGAGTTATGAAGTGAAGCTTTATCCGTAGAGCTGTCCATGTTCATATCATACTTATACTCATGTGATCTCAATTAGCTAAGTTCAACGCAATGAAATGTCTATTTGACATGTGAAAGTGTGCTAAGCCAGTTAACAGCAGTGTAATAGGTTGCATCTAGTCCAATCTTCTGCTAATCTAAAAGCCATGTCTTTTGTGAGCCCTTCATGTGCTTATGTGTTTGGTGAACCTTTCATGAGCTTATTCTAACGAGTTATGAAGTGGAGCGCTATCCTTAGAGCTATCCATGTTCATATCATACTTATACACATGTGATCTCAATTAGCTAAGTTCAACGCAATGAAATGTCTGTTTGACATGTGAAAGTGTGCTAAGCCAGTTAACAGCAGTGTAATAGGTTGCATCTAGTCCAATCTTCTGCTAATCTAAAAGCCATGTCTTTTGTGAGCCCTTCATTAGCTTATGACTTTGGCGAACCTTTCATGAGCTTATTATAACGAGTTATGAAGTGGAGCTTGATCCTTAGAGCTATCCATGTTCATATCATACTTATACACATGTGATCTCAATTAGCTAAGTTCAACGCAATGAAATGTCAGTTTTAAATGAGAAAGTGTGCTACGCCAACTAATTGTGGTGTAATGGGTGGAATCCACTCCAATCTTCTGCTAATATAAAAGCCATGTCTTTTGTGAGCTCTTTCATGAGCTTATGTCTTTGGTGAACCTTTCTTGAGCTTATTCTAACGAGTTATGAAGTGGAGCTTGATCCTTAGAGCTATCCATGTTCATATCATACTTCTACACATGTGATCTCAATTAGCTAAGTTCAACGCAATGAAATGTCTATTTAACATGTAAAAGTGTGCTAAGCCAGTTAACAGCAGTGTAATAGGTTGCATCTAGTCCAATCTTCTGCTAATATAAAAGCCATGTCTTTTGTGAGCCCTTCATGAGCTTATGTCTTTGGCAAATCTCTCATGAGCTTATTCTAACGAGTTATGAATTGAAGCTTTATCCGTAGAGCTATCCATGTTCATATCATACTTCTACACATGTGATCTCAATTAGCTAAGTTCAACGCAATGAAATGTCAGTTTTAAATGAGAAAGTGTGCTAAGCCAACTAATGGTGGTGTAATGGGTGGAATCCACTCCAATCTTCTGCTAATATAAAAGCCATGTCTTTTGTGAGCCCTTCATGAGCTTATGTCTTTGGCGAATCTTTTATGAGCTTATTCTAACGAGTTATGAAGTAAAGCTTTATCCGTAGAGCTATCCATGTTCATATCATACTTATACTCATGTGATCTCAATTAGCTAAGTTCAACGCAATGAAATGTCTGTTTGACATGTGAAAGTGTGCTAAGCCAGTTAACAGCAGTGTAATAGGTTGCATCTAGTCCAATCTTCTGCTAATCTAAAAGCCATGTCTTTTGTGAGCCCTTCATTAGCTTATGACTTTGGCGAACCTTTCATGAGCTTATTCTAACGAGTTATGAAGTGGAGCTTGATCCTTAGAGCTATCCATGTTCATATCATACTTCTACACATGTGATATCAATTAGCTAAGTTCAACGCAATGAAATGTCTGTTTAATATGTGAAACTGTGCTAAGCCAGTTAACAGCAGTGTAATAGGTTGCATCCAGTCCAATCTTCTACTAATCTAAAAGCCATGTCTTTTGTGAGCCCTTCATGTGCTTATGTGTTTGGTGAACCTTTCATGAGCTTATTCTAACGAGTTATGAAGTGGAGCGCTATCCTTAGAGCTATCCATGTTCATATCATACTTCTACACATGTGATCTCAATTAGCTAAGTTCAACGCAATGAAATGTCTGTTTAACATGTAAAAGTGTGCTAAGCAAGTTAACAGCAGTGTAATAGGTTGCATCTAGTCCAATCTTCTGCTAATATAAAAGCCATGTCTTTTGTGAGCCCTTCATAAGCTTATGTCTTTGGCAAATCTCTCATGAGCTTATTCTAACGAGTTATGAAGTGAAGCTTTATCCGTAGAGCTATCCATGTTCATATCATACTTCTACACATGTGATCTCAATTAGCTAAGTTCAACGCAATGAAATGTCTGTTTGACATGTAAAAGTGTGCTAAGCCAGTTAACAGCAGTGTAATAGGTTGCATCCAGTCCAATCTTCTGCTAATCTAAAAGCCTTGTCATTTTTGAGCTCTTCATGAGCTTATGTCTTTGGTGAACCTTGAATAAGATTATTCTAACGAGTTATGAACTGGAGCTTGATCCTTAGAGCTATCCATGTTCACATCATACTTATACACATGTGATCTCAATTAGCTAAGTTCAACGCAATGAAATGTCTGTTTGACATGTGAAAGTGTGCTAAGCCAGTTAACAGCAGTGTAATAGGTTGCATCTAGTCCAATCTTCTGCTAATCTAAAAGCCATGTCTTTTGTGAGCCCTTCATGTGCTTATGTGTTTGGTGAACCTTTCATGAGCTTATTCTAACGAGTTATGAAGTGGAGCGTTATCCTTAGAGCTATCCATGTTCATATCATACTTCTACACATGTGATCTCAATTAGCTAAGTTCAATGCAATGAAATGTCTGTTTAACATGTAAAAGTGTGCTAAGCAAGTTAACAGCAGTGTAATAGGTTGCATCTAGTCCAATCTTCTGCTAATATAAAAGCCATGTCTTTTGTGAGCCCTTCATGAGCTTATGTCTTTGGCAAATCTCTCATGAGCTTATTCTAACGAGTTATGAAGTGAAGCTTTATCCGTAGAGCTATCCATGTTCATATCATACTTCTACACATGTGATCTCAATTAGCTAAGTTCAACGCAATGAAATGTCTGTTTGACATGTGAAAGTGTGCTAAGCCAGTTAACAGCAGTGTAATAGGTTGCATCCAGTCCAATCTTTTGCTAATCTAAAAGCCTTGTCATTTTTGAGCTCTTCATGAGCTTATGTCTTTGGTGAACCTTGAATAAGATTATTCTAACGAGTTATGAACTGGAGCTTGATCCTTAGAGCTATCCATGTTTATATCATACTTCTACACATGTGATCTCAATTAGCTAAGTTCAACGCAATGAAATGTCAGTTTTAAATGAGAAAGTGTGCTAAGCCAACTAATGGTGGTGTAATGGGTGGAATCCACTCCAATCTTCTGCTAATATAAAAGCCATGTCTTTTGTGAGCCCTTCATGAGCTTATGTCTTTGGCGAATCTTTCATGAGCTTATTCTAACGAGTTATGAAGTGAAGCTTTATCCGTAGAGCTATCCATGTTCATATCATACTTATACACATGTGATCTCAATTAGCTAAGTTCAACGCAATGAAATGTCTGTTTGACATGTGAAAGTGTGCTAAGCCAGTTAACAGCAGTGTAATAAGTTGCATCTAGTCCAATCTTCTGCTAATCTAAAAGCCATGTCTTTTGTGAGCCCTTCATTAGCTTATGACTTTGGCGAACCTTTCATGAGCTTATTATAACGAGTTATGAAGTGGAGCTTGATCCTTAGAGCTATCCATGTTCATATCATACTTATACACATGTGATCTCAATTAGCTAAGTTCAACGCAATGAAATGTCAGTTTTAAATGAGAAAGTGTGCTACGCCAACTAATTGTGGTGTAATGGGTGGAATCCACTCCAATCTTCTGCTAATATAAAAGCCATGTCTTTTGTGAGCCCTTCATGAGCTTATGTCTTTTGCGAATCTTTCACGAGCTTATTCTAACGATTTATGAAATGAAGCTTGATCCTTAGAGTTATCCATGTTCATATCATACTTCTACACATGTGATCTCAATTAGCTAAGTTCAACGCAATAAAATGTCTGTTTGACATGTGAAAGTGTGCTAAACCAACTAATGGTGGTGTAATAGGTGGAATCTAGTCCAATCTTCTGCTAATATAAAAGCCATGTCTTTTGTGAGCCCTTCATTAGCTTATGACTTTGGCGAACCTTTCATGAGCTTATTCTAACGAGTTATGAAGTGAAGCTTGATCCTTAGAGCTATCCATGTTCATATCATACTTATACACATGTGATCTCAATTAGCTAAGTTCAACGCAATGAAATGTCTGTTTGACATGTGAAAGTGTGCTAAGCCAGTTAACAACAATGTAATAGGTTGCATCTAGTCCAATCTTCCGCTAATCTAAAAGCCATGTCTTTTGTGAGCTCTTTCATGAGCTTATGTCTTTGGTGAACCTTTCTTGAGCTTATTCTAACGAGTTATGAAGTGGAGCGCTATCCTTAGAGCTATCCATGTTCATATCATACTTCTACACATGTGATCTCAATTAGCTAAGTTCAACGCAATGAAATGTCAGTTTAACATGTAAAAGTGTGCTAAGCAAGTTAACGGCAGTGTAATAGGTTGCATCCAGTCCAATCTTCTGCTAATCTAAAAGCCTTGTCATTTTTGAGCTCTTCATGAGCTTATGTCTTTGGTGAACCTTGAATAAGATTATTCTATCGAGTTATGAACTGGAGCTTGATCCTTAGAGCTATCCATGTTCATATCATACTTATACACATGTGATCTCAATTAGCTAAGTTCAACGCAATGAAATGTCTGTTTGACATGTGAAAGTGTGCTAAGCCAGTTAACGGCAGTGTAATAGGTTGCATCCAGTCCAATCTTCTGCTAATCTAAAAGCCTTGTCATTTTTGAGCTCTTCATGAGCTTATGTCTTTGGTGAACCTTGAATAAGATTATTCTAACGAGTTATGAAGTGGAGCTTGATCCTTAGAGCTATCCATGTTCATATCATACTTCTACACATGTGATCTCAATTAGCTAAGTTCAACGCAATGAAATGTCTGTTTAATATGTGAAACTGTGCTAAGCCAACTAACGGCAGTGTAATAGGTTGCATCCAGTCCAATCTTCTACTAATCTAAAAGCCATGTCTTTTGTGAGCCCTTCATGTGCTTATGTGTTTGGTGAACCTTTCATGAGCTTATTCTAACGAGTTATGAAGTGGAGCGCTATCCTTAGAGCTATCCATGTTCATATCATACTTCTACACATGTGATCTCAATTAGCTAAGTTCAACGCAATGAAATGTCTGTTTAACATGTAAAAGTGTGCTAAGCAAGTTAACAGCAGTGTAATAGGTTGCATCTAGTCCAATCTTCTGCTAATATAAAAGCCATGTCTTTTGTGAGCCCTTCATGAGCTTATGTCTTTGGCAAATCTCTCATGAGCTTATTCTAACGAGTTATGAAGTGAAGCTTTATCCGTAGAGCTATCCTTGTTCATATCATACTTCTACACATGTGATCTCAATTAGCTAAGTTCAACGCAATGAAATGTCTGTTTGACATGTGAAAGTGTGCTAAGCCAGTTAACAGCAGTGTAATAGGTTGCATCTAGTCCAATCTTCTGCTAATCTAAAAGCCATGTGTTTTGTGAGCCCTTCATTAGCTTATGTCTTTGGTGAACCTTTCAGGAGCTTATTCTAACGAGTTATGAATTGAAGCTTTATCCGTAGAGCTATCCATGTTCATATCATACTTCTACACATGTGATCTCAATTAGCTAAGTTCAACGCAATGAAATGTCAGTTTTAAATGAGAAAGTGTGCTAAGCCAACTAATGGTGGTGTAATGGGTGGAATCCACTCCAATCTTCTGCTAATATAAAAGCCATGTCTTTTGTGAGCCCTTCATGAGCTTATGTCTTTGGCGAATCTTTCATGAGCTTATTCTAACGAGTTATGAAGTGAAGCTTTATCCGTAGAGCTATCCATGTTCATATCATACTTATACACATGTGATCTCAATTAGCTAAGTTCAACGCAATGAAATGTCTGTTTGACATGTGAAAGTGTGCTAAGCCAGTTAACAGCAGTGTAATAAGTTGCATCTAGTCCAATCTTCTGCTAATCTAAAAGCCATGTCTTTTGTGAGCCCTTCATTAGCTTATGACTTTGGCGAACCTTTCATGAGCTTATTATAACGAGTTATGAAGTGGAGCTTGATCCTTAGAGCTATCCATGTTCATATCATACTTATACACATGTGATCTCAATTAGCTAAGTTCAACGCAATGAAATGTCAGTTTTAAATGAGAAAGTGTGCTACGCCAACTAATTGTGGTGTAATGGGTGGAATCCACTCCAATCTTCTGCTAATATAAAAGCCATGTCTTTTGTGAGCCCTTCATGAGCTTATGTCTTTTGCGAATCTTTCACGAGCTTATTCTAACGATTTATGAAATGAAGCTTGATCCTTAGAGTTATCCATGTTCATATCATACTTCTACACATGTGATCTCAATTAGCTAAGTTCAACGCAATAAAATGTCTGTTTGACATGTGAAAGTGTGCTAAACCAACTAATGGTGGTGTAATAGGTGGAATCTAGTCCAATCTTCTGCTAATATAAAAGCCATGTCTTTTGTGAGCCCTTCATTAGCTTATGACTTTGGCGAACCTTTCATGAGCTTATTCTAACGAGTTATGAAGTGAAGCTTGATCCTTAGAGCTATCCATGTTCATATCATACTTATACACATGTGATCTCAATTAGCTAAGTTCAACGGAATGAAATGTCTGTTTGACATGTGAAAGTGTGCTAAGCCAGTTAACAACAATGTAATAGGTTGCATCTAATCCAATCTTCCGCTAATCTAAAAGCCATGTCTTTTGTGAGCTCTTTCATGAGCTTATGTCTTTGGTGAACCTTTCTTGAGCTTATTCTAACGAGTTATGAAGTGGAGCTTGATCCTTAGAGCTATCCATGTTCATATCATACTTCTACACATGTGATCTCAATTAGCTAAGTTCAACGCAATGAAATGTCTATTTGACATGTGAAAGTGTGCTAAGCCAGTTAACAACAATGTAATAGGTTGCATCTAGTCCAATCTTCCGCTAATCTAAAAGCCATGTCTTTTGTGAGCTCTTTCATGAGCTTATGTCTTTGGTGAACCTTTCTTGAGCTTATTCTAACGAGTTATGAAGTGGAGCTTGATCTTTAGAGCTATCCATGTTCATATCATACTTCTACACATGTGATCTCAATTAGCTAAGTTCAACGCAATGAAATGTCTATTTAACATGTAAAAGTGTGCTAAGCCAGTTAACAGCAGTGTAATAGGTTGCATCTAGTCCAATCTTCTGCTAATATACAAGCCATGTCTTTTGTGAGCCCTTCATGAGCTTATGTCTTTGGCAAATCTCTCATGAGCTTATTCTAACGAGTTATGAATTGAAGCTTTATCCGTAGAGCTATCCATGTTCATATCATACTTCTACACATGTGATCTCAATTAGCTAAGTTCAACGCAATGAAATGTCAGTTTTAAATGAGAAAGTGTGCTAAGCCAACTAATGGTGGTGTAATGGGTGGAATCCACTCCAATCTTCTGCTAATATAAAAGCCATGTCTTTTGTGAGCCCTTCATGAGCTTATGTCTTTGGCGAATCTTTTATGAGCTTATTCTAACGAGTTATGAAGTGAAGCTTTATCCGTAGAGCTATCCATGTTCATATCATACTTATACTCATGTGATCTCAATTAGCTAAGTTCAACGCAATGAAATGTCTGTTTGACATGTGAAAGTGTGCTAAGCCAGTTAACAGCAGTGTAATAGGTTGCATCTAGTCCAATCTTCTGCTAATCTAAAAGCCATGTCTTTTGTGAGCCCTTCATTAGCTTATGACTTTGGCGAACCTTTCATGAGCTTATTCTAACGAGTTATGAAGTGGAGCTTGATCCTTAGAGCTATCCATGTTCATATCATACTTCTACACATGTGATCTCAATTAGCTAAGTTCAACGCAATGAAATGTCTGTTTAATATGTGAAACTGTGCTAAGCCAACTAACGGCAGTGTAATAGGTTGCATCCAGTCCAATCTTCTACTAATCTAAAAGCCATGTCTTTTGTGAGCCCTTCATGTGCTTATGTGTTTGGTGAACCTTTCATGAGCTTATTCTAACGAGTTATGAAGTGGAGCGCTATCCTTAGAGCTATCCATGTTCATATCATACTTCTACACATGTGATCTCAATTAGCTAAGTTCTACGCAATGAAATGTCTGTTTAACATGTAAAAGTGTGCTAAGCAAGTTAACAGCAGTGTAATAGGTTGCATCTAGTCCAATCTTCTGCTAATATAAAAGCCATGTCTTTTGTGAGCCCTTCATGAGCTTATGTCTTTGGCAAATCTCTCATGAGCTTATTCTAACGAGTTATGAAGTGAAGCTTTATCCGTAGAGCTATCCTTGTTCATATCATACTTCTACACATGTGATCTCAATTAGCTAAGTTCAACGCAATGAAATGTCTGTTTAATATGTGAAACTGTGCTAAGCCAACTAACGGCAGTGTAATAGGTTGCATCCAGTCCAATCTTCTACTAATCTAAAAGCCATGTCTTTTGTGAGCCCTTCATGTGTTTATGTGTTTGGTGAACCTTTCATGAGCTTATTCTAACGAGTTATGAAGTGGAGCGCTATCCTTAGAGCTATCCATGTTCATATCATACTTCTACACATGTGATCTCAATTAGCTAAGTTCAACGCAATGAAATGTCTGTTTAACATGTAAAAGTGTGCTAAGCAAGTTAACAGCAGTGTAATAGGTTGCATCTAGTCCAATCTTCTGCTAATATAAAAGCCATGTCTTTTGTGAGCCCTTCATGAGCTTATGTCTTTGGCGAATCTTTAATGAGCTTATTCTAACGAGTTATGAAGTGAAGCTTTATCCGTAGAGCTATCCATGTTCATATCATACTTCTACACATGTGATCTCAATTAGCTAAGTTCAACGCAATGAAATGTCTGTTTGACATGTGAAACTGTGCTAAGCTAACTAACGGCAGTGTAATAGGTTGCATCCAGTCCAATCTTCTGCTAATCTAAAAGCCTTGTCATTTTTGAGCTCTTCATGAGCTTATGTCTTTGGTGAACCTTGAATAAGATTTTTCTATCGAGTTATGAACTGGAGCTTGATCCTTAGAGCTATCCATGTTCATATCATACTTATACACATGTGATCTCAATTAGCTAAGTTCAACGCAATGAAATGTCTGTTTGACATGTGAAAGTGTGCTAAGCCAGTTAACAGTAGTGTAATAGGTTGCATCTAGTCCAATCTTCTGCTAATCTAAAAGCCATGTCTTTTGTGAGCCCTTCATTAGCTTATGACTTTGGCGAACCTTTCATGAGCTTATTCTAACGAGGTATGAAGTGGAGCTTGATCCTTAGAGCTATCCATGTTCATATCATACTTCTACACATGTGATCTCAATTAGCTAAGTTCAACGCAATGAAATGTCTGTTTAATATGTGAAATTGTGCTAAGCCAACTAACGGCAGTGTAATAGGTTGCATCCAGTCCAATCTTCTACTAATCTAAAAGCCATGTCTTTTGTGAGCCCTTCATGTGCTTATGTGTTTGGTGAACCTTTCATGAGCTTATTCTAACGAGTTATGAAGTGGAGCGCTATCCTTAGAGCTATCCATGTTCATATCATACTTCTACACATGTGATCTCAATTAGCTAAGTTCAACGCAATGAAATGTCTGTTTAACATGTAAAAGTGTGCTAAGCAAGTTAACAGCAGTGTAATAGGTTGCATCTAGTCCAATCTTCTGCTAATATAAAAGCCATGTCTTTTGTGAGCCCTTCATGAGCTTATGTCTTTGGCAAATCTCTCATGAGCTTATTCTAACGAGTTATGAAGTGAAGCTTTATCCGTAGAGCTATCCTTGTTCATATCATACTTCTACACATGTGATCTCAATTAGCTAAGTTCAACGCAATGAAATGTCTGTTTGACATTTGAAGCTGTGCTAAGCTAACTAACGGCAGTGTAATAGGTTGCATCCAGTCCAATCTTCTGCTAATCTAAAAGCCTTGTCATTTTTGAGCTCTTCATGAGCTTATGTCTTTGGTGAACCTTGAATAAGATTATTCTATCGAGTTATGAACTGGAGCTTGATCCTTAGAGCTATCCATGTTCATATCATACTTATACACATGTGATCTCAATTAGCTAAGTTCAACGCAATGAAATGTCTGTTTGACATGTGAAAGTGTGCTAAGCCAGTTAACAGCAGTGTAATAAGTTGCATCTAGTCCAATCTTCTGCTAATCTAAAAGCCATGTCTTTTGTGAGCCCTTCATTAGCTTATGACTTTGGCGAACCTTTCATGAGCTTATTATAACGAGTTATGAAGTGGAGCTTGATCCTTAGAGCTATCCATGTTCATATCATACTTATACACATGTGATCTCAATTAGCTAAGTTCAACGCAATGAAATGTCAGTTTTAAATGAGAAAGTGTGCTAAGCCAACTAATGGTGGTGTAATGGGAGGAATCCAGTCCAATCTTCTGTTAATATTAAAGCCATGTCTTTCGTGAGCTCTTCATGAGCTTATATCTTTGGCAAATCTCTCATGAGCTTATTCTAACGAGTTATGAAGTGAAGCTTTATCCGTAGAGCTATCCAGGTTCATATCATACTTCTACACATGTGATCTCAATTAGCTAAGTTCAACGCAATGAAATGTTAGTTTTAAATGAGAAAGTGTGCTAAGCCAACTAATGGTGGTGTAATGGGTGGAATCCACTCCAATCTTCTGCTAATATAAAAGCCATGTCTTTTGTGAGCCCTTCATGAGCTTATGTCTTTGGCGAATCTTTCATGAGCTTATTCTAACGAGTTATGAAGTGAAGCTTTATCCGTAGAGCCATCCATGTTCATATCATATTTCTACACATGTGATCTCAATTAGCTAAGTTCAACGCAATGAAATGTCAGTTTTAAATAAGAAAGTGTGCTACGCCAACTAATGGTGGTGTAATGGGTGGAATCCACTCCAATCTTCTGCTAATATAAAAGCCATGTCTTTTGTGAGCCCTTCATGAGCTTATGTCTTTGGCGAATCTTTCATGAGCTTATTCTAACGAGTTATGAAGTGGAGCTTGATCCTTAGAGCTATCCATGTTCATATCATACTTATACACATGTGATCTCAATTAGCTAAGTTCAACGCAATGAAATGTCTGTTTGACATGTGAAAGTGTGCTAAGCCAGTTAACAACAATGTAATAGGTTGCATCTAGTCCAATCTTCTGCTAATCTAAAAGCCATGTCTTTTGTGAGCCCTTCATTAGCTTATGTCTTTGGTGAACCTTTCTTGAGCTTATTCTAACGAGTTATGAAGTGGAGCTTGATCCTTAGAGCTATCCATGTTCATATCATACTTATACACATGTGATCTTAATTAGCTAAGTTCAACGCAATGAAATGTCTATTTGACATGTGAAAGTGTGCTAAGCCAGTTAACAGCAGTGTAATAGGTTGCATCTAGTCCAATCTTCTGCTAATCTAAAAGCCATGTCTTTTGTGAGCCCTTCATGAGCTTATGTCTTTTGCGAATCTTTCACGAGCTTATTCTAACGATTTATGAAATGAAGCTTGATCCTTAGAGTTATCCATGTTCATATCATACTTCTACACATGTGATCTCAATTAGCTAAGTTCAACGCAATAAAATGTCTGTTTGACATGTGAAAGTGTGCTAAACCAACTAATGGTGGTGTAATAGGTGGAATCTAGTCCAATCTTCTGCTAATATAAAAGCCATGTCTTTTGTGAGCCCTTCATTAGCTTATGACTTTGGCGAACCTTTCATGAGCTTATTCTAACGAGTTATGAAGTGAAGCTTGATCCTTAGAGCTATCCATGTTCATATCATACTTATACACATGTGATCTCAATTAGCTAAGTTCAACGCAATGAAATGTCTGTTTGACATGTGAAAGTGTGCTAAGCCAGTTAACAACAATGTAATAGGTTGCATCTAGTCCAATCTTCCGCTAATCTAAAAGCCATGTCTTTTGTGAGCTCTTTCATGAGCTTATGTCTTTGGTGAACCTTTCTTGAGCTTATTCTAACGAGTTATGAAGTGGAGCTTGATCCTTAGAGCTATCCATGTTCATATCATACTTCTACACATGTGATCTCAATTAGCTAAGTTCAACGCAATGAAATGTCTATTTAACATGTAAAAGTGTGCTAAGCGAGTTAACAGTAGTGTAATAGGTTGCATCTAGTCTAATCTTCTGCTAATATAAAAGCCATGTCTTTTGTGAGCCCTTCATGAGCTTATGTCTTTGGCAAATCTCTCATGAGCTTATTCTAACGAGTTATGAATTGAAGCTTTATCCGTAGAGCTATCCATGTTCATATCATACTTCTACACATGTGATCTCAATTACCTAAGTTCAACGCAATGAAATGTCAGTTTTAATTGAGAAAGTGTGCTAAGCCAACTAATGGTGGTGTAATGGGTGGAATCCACTCCAATCTTCTGCTAATATAAAAGCCATGTCTTTTGTGAGCCCTTCATGAGCTTATGTCTTTGGCGAATCTTTTATGAGCTTATTCTAACGAGTTATGAAGTGAAGCTTTATCCGTAGAGCTATCCATGTTCATATCATACTTATACTCATGTGATCTCAATTAGCTAAGTTCAACGCAATGAAATGTCTGTTTGACATGTGAAAGTGTGCTAAGCCAGTTAACAGCAGTGTAATAGGTTGCATCAAGTCCAATCTTCTGCTAATCTAAAAGCCATGTCTTTTGTGAGCCCTTCATTAGCTTATGACTTTGGTGAACCTTTCATGAGCTTATTCTAACGAGTTATGAAGTGGAGCGCTATCCTTAGAGCTATCCATGTTCATATCATACTTCTACACATGTGATCTCAATTAGCTAAGTTCAACGCAATGAAATGTCTGTTTAACATGTAAAAGTGTGCTAAGCAAGTTAACAGCAGTGTAATAGGTTGCATCTAGTCCAATCTTCTGCTAATATAAAAGCCATGTCTTTTGTGAGCCCTTCATGAGCTTATGTCTTTGGCAAATCTCTCCTGAGCTTATTCTAACGAGTTATGAAGTGAAGCTTTATCCGTAGAGCTATCCTTGTTCATATCATACTTCTACACATGTGATCTCAATTAGCTAAGTTCAACGCAATGAAATGTCTGTTTGACATGTGAAACTGTGCTAAGCCAACTAACGGCAGTGTAATAGGTTGCATCCAGTCCAATCTTCTGCTAATCTAAAAGCCTTGTCATTTTTGAGCTCTTCATGAGCTTATGTCTTTGGTGAACCTTGAATAAGATTATTCTAACGAGTTATGAACTGGAGCTTGATCCTTAGAGCTATCCATGTTCATATCATACTTATGCACATGTGATCTCAATTAGCTAAGTTCAACGCAATGAAATGTCTGTTTGACATGTGAAAGTGTGCTAAGCCAGTTAACAGCAGTGTAATAGGTTGCATCTAGTCCAATCTTCTGCTAATCTAAAAGCCATATCTTTTGTGAGCCCTTCATTAGCTTATGTCTTTGGTGAACCTTTCAGGAGCTTATTCTAACGAGTTATGAAGTGGAGCTTGATCCTTAGAGCTATCCATGTTCATATCATACTTATACACATGTGATCTCAATTAGCTAAGTTCAACGCAATGAAATGTCTGTTTGACATGTGAAAGTGTGCTAAGCCAGTTAACAACAATGTAATAGGTTGCATCTAGTCCAATCTTCTGCTAATCTAAAAGCCATGTCTTTTGTGAGCCCTTCATTAGCTTATGTCTTTGGTGAACCTTTCTTGAGCTTATTCTAACGAGTTATGAAGTGGAGCTTGATCCTTAGAGCTATCCATGTTCATATCATACTTATACACATGTGATCTCAATTACCTAAGTTCAACGCAATGAAATGTCAGTTTTAATTGAGAAAGTGTGCTACGCCAACTAATGGTGGTGTAATGGGTGGAATCCACTCCAATCTTCTGCTAATATAAAAGCCATGTCTTTTGTGAGCCCTTCATGAGCTTATGTCTTTGGCGAATCTTTCATGAGCTTATTCTAACGAGTTATGAAGTGGAGCTTGATCCTTAGAGCTATCCATGTTCATATCATACTTATACACATGTGATCTCAATTAGCTAAGTTCAACGCAATGAAATGTCTGTTTGACATGTGAAAGTGTGCTAAGCCAGTTAACAACAATGTAATAGGTTGCATCTAGTCCAATCTTCTGCTAATCTAAAAGCCATGTCTTTTGTGAGCCCTTCATTAGCTTATGTCTTTGGTGAACCTTTCTTGAGCTTATTCTAACGAGTTATGAAGTGGAGCTTGATCCTTAGAGCTATCCATGTTCATATCATACTTATACACATGTGATCTTAATTAGCTAAGTTCAACGCAATGAAATGTCTATTTGACATGTGAAAGTGTGCTAAGCCAGTTAACAGCAGTGTAATAGGTTGCATCTAGTCCAATCTTCTGCTAATCTAAAAGCCATGTCTTTTGTGAGCCCTTCATGAGCTTATGTCTTTTGCGAATCTTTCACGAGCTTATTCTAACGATTTATGAAATGAAGCTTGATCCTTAGAGTTATCCATGTTCATATCATACTTCTACACATGTGATCTCAATTAGCTAAGTTCAACGCAATAAAATGTCTGTTTGACATGTGAAAGTGTGCTAAACCAACTAATGGTGGTGTAATAGGTGGAATCTAGTCCAATCTTCTGCTAATATAAAAGCCATGTCTTTTGTGAGCCCTTCATTAGCTTATGACTTTGGCGAACCTTTCATGAGCTTATTCTAACGAGTTATGAAGTGAAGCTTGATCCTTAGAGCTATCCATGTTCATATCATACTTATACACATGTGATCTCAATTAGCTAAGTTCAACGCAATGAAATGTCTGTTTGACATGTGAAAGTGTGCTAAGCCAGTTAACAACAATGTAATAGGTTGCATCTAGTCCAATCTTCCGCTAATCTAAAAGCCATGTCTTTTGTGAGCTCTTTCATGAGCTTATGTCTTTGGTGAACCTTTCTTGAGCTTATTCTAACGAGTTATGAAGTGGAGCTTGATCCTTAGAGCTATCCATGTTCATATCATACTTCTACACATGTGATCTCAATTAGCTAAGTTCAACGCAATGAAATGTCTATTTAACATGTAAAAGTGTGCTAAGCGAGTTAACAGTAGTGTAATAGGTTGCATCTAGTCTAATCTTCTGCTAATATAAAAGCCATGTCTTTTGTGAGCCCTTCATGAGCTTATGTCTTTGGCAAATCTCTCATGAGCTTATTCTAACGAGTTATGAATTGAAGCTTTATCCGTAGAGCTATCCATGTTCATATCATACTTCTACACATGTGATCTCAATTACCTAAGTTCAACGCAATGAAATGTCAGTTTTAATTGAGAAAGTGTGCTAAGCCAACTAATGGTGGTGTAATGGGTGGAATCCACTCCAATCTTCTGCTAATATAAAAGCCATGTCTTTTGTGAGCCCTTCATGAGCTTATGTCTTTGGCGAATCTTTTATGAGCTTATTCTAACGAGTTATGAAGTGAAGCTTTATCCGTAGAGCTATCCATGTTCATATCATACTTATACTCATGTGATCTCAATTAGCTAAGTTCAACGCAATGAAATGTCTGTTTGACATGTGAAAGTGTGCTAAGCCAGTTAACAGCAGTGTAATAGGTTGCATCAAGTCCAATCTTCTGCTAATCTAAAAGCCATGTCTTTTGTGAGCCCTTCATTAGCTTATGTCTTTGGTGAACCTTTCTTGAGCTTATTCTAACGAGTTATGAAGTGGAGCTTGATCCTTAGAGCTATCCATGTTCATATCATACTTATACACATGTGATCTCAATTACCTAAGTTCAACGCAATGAAATGTCAGTTTTAATTGAGAAAGTGTGCTACGCCAACTAATGGTGGTGTAATGGGTGGAATCCACTCCAATCTTCTGCTAATATAAAAGCCATGTCTTTTGTGAGCCCTTCATGAGCTTATGTCTTTGGCGAATCTTTCATGAGCTTATTCTAACGAGTTATGAAGTGGAGCTTGATCCTTAGAGCTATCCATGTTCATATCATACTTATACACATGTGATCTCAATTAGCTAAGTTCAACGCAATGAAATGTCTGTTTGACATGTGAAAGTGTGCTAAGCCAGTTAACAGCAGTGTAATAGGTTGCATCAAGTCCAATCTTCTGCTAATCTAAAAGTCATGTCTTTTGTGAGCCCTTCATTAGCTTATGACTTTGGTGAACCTTTCATGAGCTTATTCTAACGAGTTATGAAGTGGAGCGCTATCCTTAGAGCTATCCATGTTCATATCATACTTCTACACATGTGATCTCAATTAGCTAAGTTCAACGCAATGAAATGTCTGTTTAACATGTAAAAGTGTGCTAAGCAAGTTAACAGCAGTGTAATAGGTTGCATCTAGTCCAATCTTCTGCTAATATAAAAGCCATGTCTTTTGTGAGCCCTTCATGAGCTTATGTCTTTGGCAAATCTCTCCTGAGCTTATTCTAACGAGTTATGAAGTGAAGCTTTATCCGTAGAGCTATCCTTGTTCATATCATACTTCTACACATGTGATCTCAATTAGCTAAGTTCAACGCAATGAAATGTCTGTTTGACATGTGAAACTGTGCTAAGCCAACTAACGGCAGTGTAATAGGTTGCATCCAGTCCAATCTTCTGCTAATCTAAAAGCCTTGTCATTTTTGAGCTCTTCATGAGCTTATGTCTTTGGTGAACCTTGAATAAGATTATTCTAACGAGTTATGAACTGGAGCTTGATCCTTAGAGCTATCCATGTTCATATCATACTTATGCACATGTGATCTCAATTAGCTAAGTTCAACGCAATGAAATGTCTGTTTGACATGTGAAAGTGTGCTAAGCCAGTTAACAGCAGTGTAATAGGTTGCATCTAGTCCAATCTTCTGCTAATCTAAAAGCCATATCTTTTGTGAGCCCTTCATTAGCTTATGTCTTTGGTGAACCTTTCAGGAGCTTATTCTAACGAGTTATGAAGTGGAGCTTGATCCTTAGAGCTATCCATGTTCATATCATACTTCTACACATGTGATCTCAATTAGCTAAGTTCAACGCAATGAAAAGTCAGTTTTAAATGAGAAAGTGTGCTAAGCCAACTAATGGTGGTGTAATGGGAGGAATCCAGTCCAATCTTCTGTTAATATAAAAGCCATGTCTTTTGTGAGCCCTTCATGAGCTTATGTCTTTGGCGAATCTTTCATGAGCTTATTCTAACGAGTTATGAAGTGAAGCTTTATCCGTAGAGCCATCCATGTTCATATCATACTTCTACACATGTGATCTCAATTAGCTAAGTTCAACGCAATGAAATGTCAGTTTTAAATAAGAAAGTGTGCTACGCCAACTAATGGTGGTGTAATGGGTGGAATCCACTCCAATCTTCTGCTAATATAAAAGCCATGTCTTTTGTGAGCCCTTCATAAGCTTATGTCTTTGGCGAATCTTTCATGAGCTTATTCTAACGAGTTATGAAGTGGAGCTTGATCCTTAGAGCTATCCATGTTCATATCATACTTATACACATGTGATCTCAATTAGCTAAGTTCAACGCAATGAAATGTCAGTTTTAAATGAGAAAGTGAGCTACGCCAACTAATTGTTGTGTAATGGGTGGAATCCACTCCAATCTTCTGCTAATATAAAAGCCATGTCTTTTGTGAGCCCTTCATGAGCTTATGTCTTTTGCGAATCTTTCACGAGCTTATTCTAACGATTTATGAAATGAAGCTTGATCCTTAAAGTTATCCATGTTCATATCATACTTCTACACATGTGATCTCAATTAGCTAAGTTCAACGCAATAAAATGTCTGTTTGACATGTGAAAGTGTGCTAAACCAACTAATGGTGGTGTAATAGGTGGAATCTAGTCCAATCTTCTGCTAATATAAAAGCCATGTCTTTTGTGAGCCCTTCATTAGCTTATGACTTTGGCGAACCTTTCATGAGCTTATTCTAACGAGTTATGAAGTGAAGCTTGATCCTTAGAGCTATCCATGTTCATATAATACTTATACACATGTGATCTCAATTAGCTAAGTTCAACGCAATGAAATGTCTGTTTGACATGTGAAAGTGTGCTAAGCCAGTTAACAGCAGTGTAATAGGTTGCATCTAGTCCAATCTTCTGCTAATATAAAAGCCATGTCTTTTGTGAGCCCTTCATGAGCTTATGTCTTTGGCAAATCTTTCATTAGCTTATTCTAACGAGTTATGAAGGGAAGCTTTATCCGTAGAGCCATCCATGTTCATATCATACTTCTACACATGTGATCTCAATTAGCTAAGTTCAACGCAATGAAATGTCAGTTTTAAATAAGAAAGTGTGCTACGCCAACTAATGGTGGTGTAATGGGTGGAATCCACTCCAATCTTCTGCTAATATAAAAGCCATGTCTTTTGTGAGCCCTTCATGAGCTTATGTCTTTTGCGAATCTTTCACGAGCTTATTCTAACGATTTATGAAATGAAGCTTGATCCTTAAAGTTATCCATGTTCATATCATACTTCTACACATGTGATCTCAATTAGCTAAGTTCAACGCAATAAAATGTCTGTTTGACATGTGAAAGTGTGCTAAACCAACTAATGGTGGTGTAATAGGTGGAATCTAGTCCAATCTTCTGCTAATATAAAAGCCATGTCTTTTGTGAGCCCTTCATTAGCTTATGACTTTGGCGAACCTTTCATGAGCTTATTCTAACGAGTTATGAAGTGAAGCTTGATCCTTAGAGCTATCCATGTTCATATCATACTTATACACATGTGATCTCAATTAGCTAAGTTCAACGCAATGAAATGTCTGTTTGACATGTGAAAGTGTGCTAAGCCAGTTAACAACAATGTAATAGGTTGCATCTAGTCCAATCTTCCGCTAATCTAAAAGCCATGTCTTTTGTGATCCCTTTCATGAGCTTATGTCTTTGGTGAACCTTTCTTGAGCGTATTCTAACGAGTTATGAAGTGGAGCTTGATCCTTAGAGCTATCCATGTTCATATCATACTTCTACACATGTGATCTCAATTAGCTAAGTTCAACGCAATGAAATGTCTATTTAACATGTAAAAGTGTGCTAAGCCAGTTAACAGCAGTGTAATAGGTTGCATCTAGTCCAATCTTCTGCTAATATAAAAGCCATGTCTTTTGTGAGCCCTTCATGAACTTATGTGTTTGGCAAATCTCTCATGAGCTTATTCTAACGAGTTATGAATTGAAGCTTTATCCGTAGAGCTATCCATGTTCATATCATACTTCTACACATGTGATCTCAATTAGCTAAGTTCAACGCAATGAAATGTCAGTTTTAAATGAGAAAGTGTGCTAAGCCAACTAATGGTGGTGTAATGGGTGGAATCCACTCCAATCTTCTGCTAATATAAAAGCCATGTCTTTTGTGAGCCCTTCATGAGCTTATGTCTTTGGCGAATCTTTTATGAGCTTATTCTAACGAGTTATGAAGTGAAGCTTTATCCGTAGACCTATCCATGTTCATATCATACTTATACTCATGTGATCTCAATTAGCTAAGTTCAACGCAATGAAATGTCTGTTTGACATGTGAAAGTGTGCTAAGCCAGTTAACAGTAGTGTAATAGGTTGCATCTAGTCCAATCTTCTACTAATCTAAAAGCCATTTCTTTTGTGAGCCCTTCATTAGCTTATGACTTTGGCGAACCTTTCATGAGCTTATTCTAACGAGTTATGAAGTGGAGCTTGATCCTTAGAGCTATCCATGTTCATATCATACTTATACTCATGTGATCTCAAATAGGTAAGTTCAACGCAATGAAATGTCTGTTTGACATGTGAAAGTGTGCTAAGCGAGTTAACAGTAGTGTAATAGGTTGCATCTAGTCCAATCTTCTACTAATCTAAAAGCCATGTCTTTTGTGAGCCCTTCATTAGCTTATGACTTTGGCGAACCTTTCATGAGCTTATTCTAACGAGTTATGAAGTGGAGCTTGATCCTTAGAGCTATCCATGTTCATATCATACTTCTACACATGTGATCTCAATTAGCTAAGTTCAACGCAATGAAATGTCTGTTTGACATGTGAAACTGTGCTAAGCCAACTAACGGCAGTGTAATAGGTTGCATCCAGTCCAATCTTCTACTAATCTAAAAGCCATGTCTTTTGTGAGCCCTTCATGTGCTTATGTGTTTGGTGAACCTTTCATGAGCTTATTCTAACGAGTTATGAAGTGGAGCGCTATCCTTAGAGCTATCCATGTTCATATCATACTTCTACACATGTGATCTCAATTAGCTAAGTTCAACGCAATGAAATGTCTGTTTAACATGTAAAAGTGTGCTAAGCAAGTTAACAGCAGTGTAATAGGTTGCATCTAGTCCAATCTTCTGCTAATATAAAAGCCATGTCTTTTGTGAGCCCTTCATGAGCTTATGTCTTTGGCAAATCTCTCATGAGCTTATTCTAACGAGTTATGAAGTGAAGCTTTATCCGTAGAGATATCCTTGTTCATATCATACTTCTACACATGTGATCTCAATTAGCTAAGTTCAACGCAATGAAATGTCAGTTTTATATGAGAAAGTGTGCTAAGCCAACTAATGGTGGTGTAATGGGAGGAATCCACTCCAATTTTCTGCTAATATAAAAGCCATGTCTTTTGTGAGCCCTTCATGAGCATATGTCTTTGGCGAATCTTTCATGAGCTTATTCTAACGAGTTATGAAGTGAAGCTTTATCCGTAGAGCTATCCATGTTCATATCATACTTCTACACATGTGATCTCAATTAGCTAAGTTCAACGCAATGAAATGTCTGTTTGACATGTGAAAGTGTGCTAAGCCAGTTAACAGCAGTGTAATAGGTTGCATCTAGTCTAATCTTCTGCTATTCTAAAAGCCATGTCTTTTGTGAGCCCTTCATTAGCTTATGACTTTGGCGAACCTTTCATGAGCTTATTCTAACGAGTTATGAAGTGGAGCTTGATCCTTAGAGCTATCCATGTTCATATCATACTTCTACACATGTGATCTCAATTAGCTAAGTTCAACGCAATGAAATGTCTGTTTAATATGTGAAACTGTGCTAACCAACTAACGGCAGTGTAATAGGTTGCATTCAGTCCAATCTTCTGCTAATCTAAAAGCAATGTCTTTTGTGAGCCCTTCATGTGCTTATGTGTTTGGTGAACCTTTCATGAGCTTATTCTAACGAGTTATGAAGTGGAGCGCTATCCTTAGAGCTATCCATGTTCATATCATACTTCTACACATGTGATCTCAATTAGCTAAGTTCAACGCAATGAAATGGCAGTTTTAAATGAGAAAGTGTGCTACGCCAACTAATGGTGGTGTAATGGGTGGAATCCACTCCAATCTTCTGCTAATATAAAAGCCATATCTTTTGTGAGCCCTTCATGAGCTTATGTCTTTTGCGAATCTTTCACGAGCTTATTCTAACGATTTATGAAATGAGCTATCCATGTTCATATCATACTTCTACATATGTGATCTCAATTAGCTAAGTTCAACGCAATGAAATGTCTATTTAACATGTAAAAGTGTGCTAAGCCAGTTAACAGCAGTGTAATAGGTTGCATCTAGTCCAATCTTCTGCTAATATAAAAGCCATGTCTTTTGTGAGCCCTTCATGAGCTTATGTCTTTGGTGAACCTTGAATGAGATTATTCTAACGAGTTATGAACTGGAGCTTGATCCTTAGAGCTATCCATGTTCATATCATACTTATACACATGTGATCTCAATTAGCTAAGTTCAACGCAATGAAATGTCTGTTTGACATGTGAAAGTGTGCTAAGCCAGTTAACAGCAGTGTAATAGGTTGCATCTAGTCCAATCTTCTGCTAATCTAAAAGCCATGTCTTTTGTGAGCCCTTCATGAGCTTATGTCTTTGGCAAATCTCTCATGAGCTTATTCTAACGAGTTATGAAGTGAAGCTTTATCCGTAGAGATATCCTTGTTCATATCATACTTCTACACATGTGATCTCAATTAGCTAAGTTCAACGCAATGAAATGTCAGTTTTAAATGAGAAAGTGTGCTAAGCCAACTAATGGTGGTGTAATGGGAGGAATCCACTCCAATCTTCTGCTAATATAAAAGCCATGTCTTTTGTGAGCCCTTCATGAGCTTATGTCTTTGGCGAATCTTTCATGAGCTTATTCTAACGAGTTATGAAGTGAAGCTTTATCCGTAAAGCTATCCATGTTCATATCATACTTCTACACATGTGATCTCAATTAGCTAAGTTCAACGCAATGAAATGGCAGTTTTAAATGAGAAAGTGTGCTACGCCAACTAATGGTGGTGTAATGGGTGGAATCCACTCCAATCTTCTGCTAATATAAAAGCCATATCTTTTGTGAGCCCTTCATGAGCTTATGTCTTTTGCGAATCTTTCACGAGCTTATTCTAACGATTTATGAAGTGAAGCTTTATCCGTAGACCTATCCATATTCATATCATACTTCTACACATGTGATCTCAATTAGCTAAGTTCAACGCAATGAAATGTCTGTTTGACATGTGAAAGTGTGCTAAGCCAGTTAACAGCAGTGTAATAGGTTGCATCTAGTCCAATCTTCTGCTATTCTAAAAGCCATGTCTTTTGTGAGCCCTTCATTAGCTTATGACTTTGGCGAACCTTTCATGAGCTTATTCTAACGAGTTATGAAGTGGAGCTTGATCCTTAGAGCTATCCATGTTCATATCATATTTCTACACATGTGATCTCAATTAGCTAAGTTCAACGCAATGAAATGTCTGTTTAATATGTGAAACTGTGCTAACCAACTAACGGCAGTGTAATAGGTTGCATTCAGTCCAATCTTCTGCTAATCTAAAAGCAATGTCTTTTGTGAGCCCTTCATGTGCTTATGTGTTTGGTGAACCTTTCATGAGCTTATTCTAACGAGTTATGAAGTGGAGCGCTATCCTTAGAGCTATCCATGTTCATATCATACTTCTACACATGTGATCTCAATTAGCTAAGTTCAACGCAATGAAATGTCTGTTTAACATGTAAAAGTGTGCTAAGCAAGTTAACAGCAGTGTAATAGGTTGCATCTAGTCCAATCTTCTGCTAATATAAAAGCCATGTCTTTTGTGAGCCCTTCATGAGCTAATGTCTTTGGCAAATCTCTCATGAGCTTATTCTAACGAGTTATGAAGGGAAGCTTTATCCGTAGAGATATCCTTGTTCATATCATACTTCTACACATGTGATCTCAATTAGCTAAGTTCAACGCAATGAAATGTATGTTTGACATGTGAAACTGTGCTAAGCCAACTAACGACAGTGTAATAGGTTGCATCCAGTCCAATCTTCTGCTAATCTAAAAGCCTTGTCATTTTTGAGCTCTTCATGAGCTTATGTCTTTGGTGAACCTTGAATAAGATTATTCTAACGAGTTATGAACTGGAGCTTGATCCTTAGAGCTATCCATGTTCATATCATACTTATACACATGTGATCTCAATTAGCTAAGTTCAACGCAATGAAATGTCTGTTTGACATGTGAAAGTGTGCTAAGCCAGTTAATAGCAGTGTAATAGGTTGCATCTAGTCCAATCTTCTGCTAATCTAAAAGCCATGTCTTTTGTGAGCCCTTCATTAGCTTATGTCTTTGGTGAACCTTTCAGGAGCTTATTCTAACGAGTTATGAAGTGGAGCTTGATCCTTAGAGCTATCCATGTTCATATCATACTTCTACACATGTGATCTCAATTAGCTAAGTTCAACGCAATGAAATGTCAGTTTAAAATGAGAAAGTGTGCTAAACCAACTAATGGCAGTGTAATAGGTTGAATCCAGTCCAATCTTCTGTTAATATTAAAGCCATGTCTTTCGTGAGCTCTTCATGAGCTTATATCTTTGGCAAATCTCTCATGAGCTTATTCTAACGAGTTATGAAGTGAAGCTTTATCCGTAGAGCTATCCATGTTCATATCATACTTCTACACATGTGATCTCAATTAGCTAAGTTCAACGCAATGAAATGTCAGTTTTAAATGAGAAAGTGTGCTAAGCCAACTAATGGTGGTGTAATGGGAGGAATCCACTCCAATCTTCTGCTAATATAAAAGCCATATCTTTTGTGAGCCCTTCATGAGCTTATGTCTTTGGCGAATCTTTCATGAGCTTATTCTAACGAGTTATGAAGTGAAGCTTTATCCGTAGAGCTATCCATGTTCATATCATACTTCTACACATGTGATCTCAATTAGCTAAGTTCAACGCAATGAAATGTCTGTTTGACATGTGAAAGTGTGCTAAGCCAGTTAACAGCAGTGTAATAGGTTGCATCTAGTCCAATCTTCTGCTATTCTAAAAGCCATGTCTTTTGTGAGCCCTTCATTAGCTTATGACTTTGGCGAACCTTTCATGAGCTTATTCTAACGAGTTATGAAGTGGAGCTTGATCCTTAGAGCTATCCATGTTCATATCATACTTCTACACATGTGATCTCAATTAGCTAAGTTCAACGCAATGAAATGTCTGTTTAATATGTGAAACTGTGCTAACCAACTAACGGCAGTGTAATAGGTTGCATTCAGTCCAATCTTCTGCTAATCTAAAAGCAATATCTTTTGTGAGCCCTTCATGTGCTTATGTGTTTGGTGAACCTTTCATGAGCTTATTCTAACGAGTTATGAAGTGGAGCGCTATCCTTAGAGCTATCCATGTTCATATCATACTTCTACACATGTGATCTCAATTAGCTAAGTTCAACGCAATGAAATGGCAGTTTTAAATGAGAAAGTGTGCTACGCCAACTAATGGTGGTGTAATGGGTGGAATCCACTCCAATCTTCTGCTAATATAAAAGCCATATCTTTTGTGAGCCCTTCATGAGCTTATGTCTTTTGCGAATCTTTCACGAGCTTATTCTAACGATTTATGAAATGAGCTATCCATGTTCATATCATACTTCTACAGATGTGATCTCAATTAGCTAAGTTCAACGCAATGAAATGTCTATTTAACATGTAAAAGTGTGCTAAGCCAGTTAACAGCAGTGTAATAGGTTGCATCTAGTCCAATCTTCTGCTAATATAAAAAAAATGTCTTTTGTGAGCCCTTCATGAGCTTATGTCTTTGGTGAACCTTGAATGAGATTATTCTAACGAGTTATGAACTGGAGCTTGATCCTTAGAGCTATCCATGTTCATATCATACTTATACACATGTGATCTCAATTAGCTAAGTTCAACGCAATGAAATGTCTGTTTGACATGTGAAAGTGTGCTAAGCCAGTTAACAGCAGTGTAATAGGTTGCATCTAGTCCAATCTTCTGCTAATCTAAAAGCCATGTCTTTTGTGAGCCCTTCATTAGCTTATGTCTTTGGTGAACCTTTCAGGAGCTTATTCTAACGAGTTATGAAGTGGAGCTTGATCCTTAGAGCTATCCATGTTCATATCATACTTCTACACATGTGATCTCAATTAGCTAAGTTCAACGCAATGAAATGTCTGTTTAATATGTGAAACTGTGCTAAGCCAACTAATGGCAGTGTAATAGGTTGAATCCAGTCCAATCTTCTGTTAATATTAAAGCCATGTCTTTCGTGAGCTCTTCATGAGCTTATATCTTTTGCAAATCTCTCATGAGCTTATTCTAACGAGTTATGAAGTAAAGCTTTATCCGTAGAGCTATCCATGTTCATATCATACTTCTACACATGTGATCTCAATTAGCTAAGTTCAACGCAATGAAATGTCAGTTTTATATGAGAAAGTGTGCTAAGCCAACTAATGGTGGTGTAATGGGAGGAATCCACTCCAATTTTCTGCTAATATAAAAGCCATGTCTTTTGTGAGCCCTTCATGAGCATATGTCTTTGGCGAATCTTTCATGAGCTTATTCTAACGAGTTATGAAGTGAAGCTTTATCCGTAGAGCTATCCATGTTCATATCATACTTCTACACATGTGATCTCAATTAGCTAAGTTCAACGCAATGAAATGTCTGTTTGACATGTGAAAGTGTGCTAAGCCAGTTAACAGCAGTGTAATAGGTTGCATCTAGTCTAATCTTCTGCTATTCTAAAAGCCATGTCTTTTGTGAGCCCTTCATTAGCTTATGACTTTGGCGAACCTTTCATGAGCTTATTCTAACGAGTTATGAAGTGGAGCTTGATCCTTAGAGCTATCCATGTTCATATCATACTTCTACACATGTGATCTCAATTAGCTAAGTTCAACGCAATGAAATGTCTGTTTAATATGTGAAACTGTGCTAACCAACTAACGGCAGTGTAATAGGTTGCATTCAGTCCAATCTTCTGCTAATATAAAAGCAATGTCTTTTGTGAGCCCTTCATGTGCTTATGTGTTTGGTGAACCTTTCATGAGCTTATTCTAACGAGTTATGAAGTGGAGCGCTATCCTTAGAGCTATCCATGTTCATATCATACTTCTACACATGTGATCTCAATTAGCTAAGTTCAACGCAATGAAATGGCAGTTTTAAATGAGAAAGTGTGCTACGCCAACTAATGGTGGTGTAATGGGTGGAATCCACTCCAATCTTCTGCTAATATAAAAGCCATATCTTTTGTGAGCCCTTCATGAGCTTATGTCTTTTGCGAATCTTTCACGAGCTTATTCTAACGATTTATGAAATGAGCTATCCATGTTCATATCATACTTCTACATATGTGATCTCAATTAGCTAAGTTCAACGCAATGAAATGTCTATTTAACATGTAAAAGTGTGCTAAGCCAGTTAACAGCAGTGTAATAGGTTGCATCTAGTCCAATCTTCTGCTAATATAAAAGCCATGTCTTTTGTGAGCCCTTCATGAGCTTATGTCTTTGGTGAACCTTGAATGAGATTATTCTAACGAGTTATGAACTGGAGCTTGATCCTTAGAGTTATCCATGTTCATATCATACTTATACACATGTGATCTCAATTAGCTAAGTTCAACGCAATGAAATGTCTGTTTGACATGTGAAAGTGTGCTAAGCCAGTTAACAGCAGTGTAATAGGTTGCATCTAGTCCAATCTTCTGCTAATCTAAAAGCCATGTCTTTTGTGAGCCCTTCATGAGCTTATGTCTTTGGCAAATCTCTCATGAGCTTATTCTAACGAGTTATGAAGTGAAGCTTTATCCGTAGAGATATCCTTGTTCATATCATACTTCTACACATGTGATCTCAATTAGCTAAGTTCAACGCAATGAAATGTATGTTTGACATGTGAAACTGTGCTAAGCCAACTAACGGCAGTGTAATAGGTTGCATCCAGTCCAATCTTCTGCTAATCTAAAAGCCTTGTCATTTTTGAGCTCTTCATGAGCTTATGTCTTTGGTGAACCTTGAATAAGATTATTCTAACGAGTTATGAACTGGAGTTTGATCCTTAGAGCTATCCATGTTCATATCATACTTATACACATGTGATCTCAATTAGCTAAGTTCAACGCAATGAAATGTCTGTTTGACATGTGAAAGTGTGCTAAGCCAGTTAATAGTAGTGTAATAGGTTGCATCTAGTCCAATCTTCTGCTAATCTAAAAGCCATGTCTTTTGTGAGCCCTTCATTACCTTATGTCTTTGGTGAACCTTTCAGGAGCTTATTCTAACGAGTTATGAAGTGGAGCTTGATCCTTAGAGCTATCCATGTTCATATCATACTTCTACACATGTGATCTCAATTAGCTAAGTTCAACGCAATGAAATGTCTATTTAACATGTAAAAGTGTGCTAAGCCAGTTAACAGCAGTGTAATAGGTTGCATCTAGTCCAATCTTCTGCTAATCTAAAAGCCATGTCTTTTGTGAGCCCTTAATTAGCTTATGACTTTGGCGAACCTTTCATGAGCTTATTATAACGAGTTATGAAGTGGAGCTTGATCCTTAGAGCTATCCATGTTCATATCATACTTATACACATGTGATCTCAATTAGCTAAGTTCAACGCAATGAAATGTCAGTTTTAAATGAGAAAGTGTGCTACGCCAACTAATTGTGGTGTAATGGGTGGAACCACTCCAATCTTCTGCTAATATAAAAGCCATGTCTTTTGTGAGCCCTTCATGAGCTTATGTCTTTTGCGAATCTTTCACGAGCTTATTCTAACGATTTATGAAATGAAGCTTGATCCTTAGAGTTATCCATGTTCATATCATACTTCTACACATGTGATCTCAATTAGCTAAGTTCAACGCAATAAAATGTCTATTTGACATGTGAAAGTGTGCTAAACCAACTAATGGTGGTGTAATAGGTGGAATCTAGTCCAATCTTCTGCTAATATAAAAGCCATGTCTTTTGTGAGCCCTTCATTAGCTTATGACTTTGGCGAACCTTTCATGAGCTTATTCTAGCGAGTTATGAAGTGAAGCTTGATCCTTAGAGCTATCCATGTTCATATCATACTTATACACATGTGATCTCAATTAGCTAAGTTCAACGCAATGAAATGTCTGTTTGACATGTGAAAGTGTGCTAAGCCAGTTAACAACAATGTAATAGGTTGCATCTAGTCCAATCTTCCGCTAATCTAAAAGCCATGTCTTTTGTGATCCCTTTCATGAGCTTATGTCTTTGGTGAACCTTTCTTGAGCTTATTCTAACGAGTTATGAAGTGGAGCTTGATCCTTAGAGCTATCCATGTTCATATCATACTTCTACACATGTGATCTCAATTAGCTAATTTCAACGCAATAAAATGTCTATTTAACATGTAAAAGTGTGCTAAGCCAGTTAACAGTAGTGTAATAGGTTGCATCTAGTCCAATCTTCTGCTAATATAAAAGCCATGTCTTTTGTGAGCCCTTCATGAGCTTATGTCTTTGGCAAATCTCTCATGAGCTTATTCTAACGAGTTATGAATTGAAGCTTTATCCGTAGAGCTATCCATGTTCATATCATACTTCTACACATGTGATCTCAATTAGCTAAGTTCAACGCAATGAAATGTCAGTTTTAAATGAGAAAGTGTGCTAAGCCAACTAATGGTGGTGTAATGGGTGGAATCCACTCCAATCTTCTGCTAATATAAAAGCCATGTCTTTTGTGAGCCCTTCATGAGCTTATGTCTTTGGCGAATCTTTTATGAGCTTATTCTAACGAGTTATGAAGTGAAGCTTTATCCGTAGACCTATCCATATTCATATCATACTTATACTCATGTGATCTCAATTAGCTAAGTTCAACGCAATGAAATGTCTGTTTGACATGTGAAAGTGTGCTAAGCCAGTTAACAGCAGTGTAATAGGTTGCATCTAGTCCAATCTTCTGCTATTCTAAAAGCCATGTCTTTTGTGAGCCCTTCATTAGCTTATGACTTTGGCGAACCTTTCATGAGCTTATTCTAACGAGTTATGAAGTGGAGCTTGATCCTTAGAGCTATCCATGTTCATATCATACTTCTACACATGTGATCTCAATTAGCTAAGTTCAACGCAATGAAATGTCTGTTTAATATGTGAAACTGTGCTAACCAACTAACGGCAGTGTAATAGGTTGCATTCAGTCCAATCTTCTGCTAATCTAAAAGCAATGTCTTTTGTGAGCCCTTCATGTGCTTATGTGTTTGGTGAACCTTTCATGAGCTTATTCTAACGAGTTATGAAGTGGAGCGCTATCCTTAGAGCTATCCATGTTCATATCATACTTCTACACATGTGATCTCAATTAGCTAAGTTCAACGCAATGAAATGTCTGTTTAACATGTAAAAGTGTGCTAAGCAAGTTAACAGCAGTGTAATAGGTTGCATCTAGTCCAATCTTCTGCTAATATAAAAGCCATGTCTTTTGTGAGCCCTTCATGAGCTTATGTCTTTGGCAAATCTCTCATGAGCTTATTCTAACGAGTTATGAAGGGAAGCTTTATCCGTAGAGATATCCTTGTTCATATCATACTTCTACACATGTGATCTCAATTAGCTAAGTTCAACGCAATGAAATGTATGTTTGACATGTGAAACTGTGCTAAGCCAACTAACGACAGTGTAATAGGTTGCATCCAGTCCAATCTTCTGCTAATCTAAAAGCCTTGTCATTTTTGAGCTCTTCATGAGCTTATGTCTTTGGTGAACCTTGAATAAGATTATTCTAACGAGTTATGAACTGGAGCTTGATCCTTAGAGCTATCCATGTTCATATCATACTTATACACATGTGATCTCAATTAGCTAAGTTCAACGCAATGAAATGTCTGTTTGACATGTGAAAGTGTGCTAAGCCAGTTAATAGCAGTGTAATAGGTTGCATCTAGTCCAATCTTCTGCTAATCTAAAAGCCATGTCTTTTGTGAGCCCTTCATTAGCTTATGTCTTTGGTGAACCTTTCAGGAGCTTATTCTAACGAGTTATGAAGTGGAGCTTGATCCTTAGAGCTATCCATGTTCATATCATACTTCTACACATGTGATCTCAATTAGCTAAGTTCAACGCAATGAAATGTCAGTTTTAAATGAGAAAGTGTGCTAAGCCAACTAATGGCAGTGTAATAGGTTGAATCCAGTCCAATCTTCTGTTAATATTAAAGCCATGTCTTTCGTGAGCTCTTCATGAGCTTATATCTTTGGCAAATCTCTCATGAGCTTATTCTAACGAGTTATGAAGTGAAGCTTTATCCGTAGAGCTATCCATGTTCATATCATACTTCTACACATGTGATCTCAATTAGCTAAGTTCAACGCAATGAAATGTCAGTTTTAAATGAGAAAGTGTGCTAAGCCAACTAATGGTGGTGTAATGGGAGGAATCCACTCCAATCTTCTGCTAATATAAAAGCCATGTCTTTTGTGAGCCCTTCATGAGCTTATGTCTTTGGCGAATCTTTCATGAGCTTATTCTAACGAGTTATGAAGTGAAGCTTTATCCGTAGAGCTATCCATGTTCATATCATACTTATACTCATGTGATCTCAATTAGCTAAGTTCAACGCAATGAAATGTCTGTTTGACATGTGAAAGTGTGCTAAGCCAGTTAACAGCAGTGTAATAGGTTGCATCTAGTCCAATCTTCTGCTAATCTAAAAGCCATGTCTTTTGTGAGCCCTTCATTAGCTTATGACTTTGGCGAACCTTTCATGAGCTTATTCTAACGAGTTATGAAGTGGAGCTTGATCCTTAGAGCTATCCATGTTCATATCATACTTCTACACATGTGATCTCAATTAGCTAAGTTCAACGCAATGAAATGTCTGTTTAATATGTGAAACTGTGCTACGCCAACTAAAGGCAGTGTAATAGGTTGCATCCAGTCCAATTTTCTGCTAATATAAAAGCCATATCTTTTGTGAGCCCTTCATGAGCTTATGTCTTTTGCGAATCTTTCACGAGCTTATTCTAACGATTTATGAAATGAGCTATCCATGTTCATATCATACTTCTACAGATGTGATCTCAATTAGCTAAGTTCAACGCAATGAAATGTCTATTTAACATGTAAAAGTGTGCTAAGCCAGTTAACAGCAGTGTAATAGGTTGCATCTAGTCCAATCTTCTGCTAATATAAAAAAAATGTCTTTTGTGAGCCTTTCATGAGCTTATGTCTTTGGTGAACCTTGAATGAGATTATTCTAACGAGTTATGAACTGGAGCTTGATCCTTAGAGCTATCCATGTTCATATCATACTTATACACATGTGATCTCAATTAGCTAAGTTCAACGCAATGAAATGTCTGTTTGACATGTGAAAGTGTGCTAAGCCAGTTAACAGCAGTGTAATAGGTTGCATCTAGTCCAATCTTCTGCTAATCTAAAAGCCATGTCTTTTGTGAGCCCTTCATTAGCTTATGTCTTTGGTGAACCTTTCAGGAGCTTATTCTAACGAGTTATGAAGTGGAGCTTGATCCTTAGAGCTATCCATGTTCATATCATACTTCTACACATGTGATCTCAATTAGCTAAGTTCAACGCAATGAAATGTCTGTTTAATATGTGAAACTGTGCTAAGCCAACTAATGGCAGTGTAATAGGTTGAATCCAGTCCAATCTTCTGTTAATATTAAAGCCATGTCTTTCGTGAGCTCTTCATGAGCTTATATCTTTGGCAAATCTCTCATGAGCTTATTCTAACGAGTTATGAAGTAAAGCTTTATCCGTAGAGCTATCCATGTTCATATCATACTTCTACACATGTGATCTCAATTAGCTAAGTTCAACGCAATGAAATGTCAGTTTTAAATGAGAAAGTGTGCTAAGCCAACTAATGGTGGTGTAATGGGAGGAATCCACTCCAATTTTCTGCTAATATAAAAGCCATGTCTTTTGTGAGCCCTTCATGAGCATATGTCTTTGGCGAATCTTTCATGAGCTTATTCTAACGAGTTATGAAGTGAAGCTTTATCCGTAGAGCTATCCATGTTCATATCATACTTCTACACATGTGATCTCAATTAGCTAAGTTCAACGCAATGAAATGTCTGTTTGACATGTGAAAGTGTGCTAAGCCAGTTAACAGCAGTGTAATAGGTTGCATCTAGTCCAATCTTCTGCTATTCTAAAAGCCATGTCTTTTGTGAGCCCTTCATTAGCTTATGACTTTGGCGAACCTTTCATGAGCTTATTCTAACGAGTTATGAAGTGGAGCTTGATCCTTAGAGCTATCCATGTTCATATCATACTTCTACACATGTGATCTCAATTAGCTAAGTTCAACGCAATGAAATGTCTGTTTAATATGTGAAACTGTGCTAACCAACTAACGGCAGTGTAATAGGTTGCATTCAATCCAATCTTCTGCTAATCTAAAAGCAATGTCTTTTGTGAGCCCTTCATGTGCTTATGTGTTTGGTGAACCTTTCATGAGCTTATTCTAACGAGTTATGAAGTGGAGCGCTATCCTTAGAGCTATCCATGTTCATATAATACTTCTACACATGTGATATCAATTAGCTAAGTTCAACGCAATGAAATAGCAGTTTTAAATGAGAAAGTGTACTACGCCAACTAATGGTGGTGTAATGGGTGGAATCCACTTCAATCTTCTGCTAATATAAAAGCCATATCTTTTGTGAGCCCTTCATGAGCTTATGTCTTTTGCGAATCTTTCACGAGCTTATTCTAACGATTTATGAAATGAGCTATCCATGTTCATATCATACTTCTACAGATGTGATCTCAATTAGCTAAGTTCAACGCAATGAAATGTCTATTTAACATGTAAAAGTGTGCTAAGCCAGTTAACAGCAGTGTAATAGGTTGCATCTAGTCCAATCTTCTGCTAATATAAAAGCCATGTCTTTTGTGAGCCCTTCATGAGCTTATGTCTTTGGTGAACCTTGAATGAGATTATTCTAACGAGTTATGAACTGGAGCTTGATCCTTAGAAATATCCATGTTCATATCATACTTATACACATGTGATCTCAATTAGCTAAGTTCAACGCAATGAAATGTCTGTTTGACATGTGAAAGTGTGCTAAGCCAGTTAACAGCAGTGTAATAGGTTGCATCTAGTCCAATCTTATGCTAATCTAAAAGCCATGTCTTTTGTGAGCCCTTCATTAGCTTATGTCTTTGGTGAACCTTTCAGGAGCTTATTCTAACGAGTTATGAAGTGGAGCTTGATCCTTAGAGTTATCCATGTTCATATCATACTTCTACACATGTGATCTCAATTAGCTAAGTTCAACGCAATGAAATGTCAGTTTGAAATGAGAAAGTGTGCTAAGCCAACTAACGGCGGTGTAATAGGTGGAATCTAGTCCAATCTTCTGCTAATCTAAAAGCCATGTCTTTTGTGAGCCCTTCATGAGCTTATGTCTTTGGCGAATCTTTCATGAGCTTATTCTAACGAGTTATGAAGTGAAGCTTTATCCGTAGAGCTATCCATGTTCATATCATACTTCTACACATGTGATCTCAATTAGCTAAGTTCAACGCAATGAAATGGCAGTTTTAAATGAGAAAGTGTGCTACGCCAACTAATGGTGGTGTAATGGGTGGAATCCACTCCAATCTTCTGCTAATATAAAAGCCATATCTTTTGTGAGCCCTTCATGAGCTTATGTCTTTTGCGAATCTTTCACGAGCTTATTCTAACGATTTATGAAATGAGCTATCCATGTTCATATCATACTTCTACAGATGTGATCTCAATTAGCTAAGTTCAACGCAATGAAATGTCTATTTAACATGTAAAAGTGTGCTAAGCCAGTTAACAGCAGTGTAATAGGTTGCATCTAGTCCAATCTTCTGCTAATATAAAAGCCATGTCTTTTGTGAGCCCTTCATGAGCTTATGTCTTTGGCAAATCTCTCATGAGCTTATTCTAACGAGTTATGAAGTGGAGCTTGATCCTTAGAGCTATCCATGTTCATATCATACTTCTACACATGTGATCTCAATTAGCTAAGTTCAACGCAATGAAATGTCTGTTTGACATGTGAAAGTGTGCTAAGCCAGTTAACAGCAGTGTAATAGGTTGCATCCAGTCCAATCTTCTGCTAATCTAAAAGCCATGTCTTTTGTGAGCCCTTCATTAGCTTATGTGTTTGGTGAACCTTTCAGGAGCCTATTCTAACGAGTTATGAAGTGGAGCGCTATCCTTAGAGCTATCCATGTTCATATCATACTTCTACACATGTGATCTCAATTAGCTAAGTTCAACGCAATGAAATGTCTGTTTAATATGTGAAACTGTGCTAAGCCAACTAATGGCAGTGTAATAGGTTGAATCCAGTCTAATCTTCTGTTAATATTAAAGCCATGTCTTTCGTGAGCTCTTCATGAGCTTATATCTTTGGCAAATCTCTCATGAGCTTATTCTAACGAGTTATGAAGTGAAGCTTTATCCGTAGAGATATCCATGTTCATATCATACTTCTACACATGTGATCTCAATTAGCTAAGTTCAACGCAATGAAATGGCAGTTTTAAATGAGAAAGTGTGCTACGCCAACTAATGGTGGTGTAATGGGTGGAATCCACTCCAATCTTCTGCTAATATAAAAGCCATATCTTTTGTGAGCCCTTCATGAGCTTATGTCTTTTGCGAATCTTTCACGAGCTTATTCTAACGATTTATGAAATGAGCTATCCATGTTCATATCATACTTCTACACATGTGATCTCAATTAGCTAAGTTCAACGCAATGAAATGTCTATTTAACATGTAAAAGTGTGCTAAGCCAGTTAACAACAGTGTAATAGGTTGCATCTAGTCCAATCTTCTGCTAATATAAAAGCCATGTCTTTTGTGAGCCCTTCATGAGCTTATGTCTTTGGCAAATCTCTCATGAGCTTATTCTAACGAGTTATGAAGTGAAGCTTTATCCGTAGAGCTATCCATGTTCATATCATACTTCTACACATGTGATCTCAATTAGCTAAGTTCAACGCAATGAAATCTCAGTTTTAAATGAGAAAGTGTGCTAAGCCAACTAATGGTGGTGTAATGGGTGGAATCCACTCCAATCTTCTGCTAATATAAAAGCCATATCTTTTGTGAGCCCTTCATGAGCTTATGTCTTTTGCGAATCTTTCACGAGCTTATTCTAACGATTTATGAAATGAAGCTTTATCCGTAGAGCTATCCATGTTCATATCATACTTATACACATGTGATCTCAATTAGCTAAGTTCAACGCAATGAAATGTCTGTTTAATATGTGAAACTGTGCTACGCCAACTAAAGGCATGGTAATAGGTTGCATCCAGTCCAATCTTCTGCTAATCTAAAAGCCATGTCTTTTGTGAGCCCTTCATGTGCTTATGTGTTTGGTGAACCTTTCATGAGCTTATTCTAACGAGTTATGAAGTGGAGCGCTATCCTTATAAGTATCCATGTTCATATCATACTTCTACACATGTGATTTCAATTAGCTAAGTTCAACGCAATGAAATGTCTGTTTAATATGTGAAACTGTGCTAAGCCAACTAATGGCAGTGTAATAGGTTGAATCCAGTCCAATCTTCTGTTAATATTAAAGCCATGTCTTTCGTGAGCTCTTCATGAGCTTATATCTTTGGCAAATCTCTCATGAGCTTATTCTAACGAGTTATGAAGTGAAGCTTTATCCGTAGAGCTATCCATGTTCATATCATACTTCTACACATGTGATCTCAATTAGCTAAGTTCAACGCAATGAAATGGCAGTTTTAAATGAGAAAGTGTGCTACGCCAACTAATGGTGGTGTAATGGGTGGAATCCACTCCAATCTTCTGCTAATATAAAACCAATATCTTTTGTGAGCCCTTCATGAGCTTATGTCTTTTGCGAATCTTTCACGAGCTTATTCTAACGATTTATGAAATGAGCTATCCATGTTCATATCATACTTCTACACATGTGATCTCAATTAGCTAAGTTCAACGCAATGAAATGTCTGTTTGACATGTGAAAGTGTGCTAAGCTAGTTAACAGCAGTGTAATAGGTTGCATCTAGTCCAATCTTCTGCTAATATAAAAGCCATGTCTTTTGTGAGCCCTTCATGAGCTTATGTCTTTGGCAAATCTCTCATGAGCTTATTCTAAGGAGTTATGAAGTGAAGCTTTATCCGTAGAGCTATCCATGTTCATATCATACTTCTACACATGTGATCTCAATTAGCTAAGTTCAACGCAATGAAATGTCTGTTTGACATGTGAAAGTGTGCTAAGCCAACTAACGGCAGTGTAATAGGTTGCATCCAGTCCAATCTTCTGCTAATCTAAAAGCCATGTCTTTTGTGAGCCCTTCATTAGCTTATGTCTTTGGTGAACCTTTCAGGAGCTTATTCTAACGAGTTATGAAGTGGAGCTTGATCCTTAGAGCTATCCATGTTCATATCATACTTCTACACATGTGATCTCAATTAGCTAAGTTCAACGCAATGAAATGTCTGTTTGACATGTGAAAGTGTGCTAAGCCAGTTAACAGCAGTGTAATAGGTTGCATCTAGTCCAATCTTCTGCTAATCTAAAAGCCATGTCTTTTGTGAGCCCTTCATTAGCTTATGTCTTTGGTGAACCTTTCAGGAGCTTATTCTAACGAGTTATGAAGTGGAGCTTGATCCTTAGAGCTATCCATGTTCATATCATACTTCTACACATGTGATCTCAATTAGCTAAGTTCAACGCAATGAAATGTCTGTTTAATATGTGAAACTGTGCTAAGCCAACTAATGGCAGTGTAATAGGTTGAATCCAGTCCAATCTTCTGTTAATATTAAAGCCATGTCTTTCGTGAGCTCTTCATGAGCTTATATCTTTGGCAAATCTCTCATGAGCTTATTCTAACGAGTTATGAAGTGAAGCTTTATCCGTAGAGCTATCCATGTTCATATCATACTTCTACACATGTGATCTCAATTAGCTAAGTTCAACGCAATGAAATGTCAGTTTTAAATGAGAAAGTGTGCTACGCCAACTAATGGTGGTGTAATGGGTGGAATCCACTCCAATCTTCTGCTAATATAAAAGCCATGTCTTTTGTGAGCCCTTCATGAGCTTATGTCTTTGGCGAATCTTTTATGAGCTTATTCTAACGAGTTATGAAGTGAAGCTTTATCCGTAGAGCTATCCATGTTCATATCATACTTATACTCATGTGATCTCAATTAGCTAAGTTCAACGCAATGAAATGTCTGTTTGACATGTGAAAGTGTGCTAAGCCAGTTAACAGCAGTGTAATAGGTTGCATCTAGTCCAATCTTCTGCTAATCTAAAAGCCATGTCTTTTGTGAGCCCTTCATTAGCTTATGACTTTGGCGAACCTTTCATGAGCTTATTCTAACGAGTTATGAAGTGGAGCTTGATCCTTAGAGCTATCCATGTTCATATCATACTTCTACACATGTGATCTCAATTAGCTAAGTTCAACGCAATGAAATGTCTGTTTAATATGTGAAACTGTGCTAAGCCAACTAACGGCAGTGTAATAGGTTGCATCCAGTCCAATTTTCTGCTAATCTAAAAGCCATGTCTTTTGTGAGCCCTTAGGTGGAATCTAGTCCAATCTTCTGCTAATATAAAAGCCATGTCTTTTGTGAGCCCTTCATGAGCTTATGTCTTTGGCGAATCTTTCATGAGCTTATTCTAACGAGTTATGAAGTGAAGCTTTATCCGTAGAGCTATCCATGTTCATATCATACTTATACACATGTGATCTCAATTAGCTAAGTTCAACGCAATGAAATGTCTGTTTGACATGTGAAAGTGTGCTAAGCCAGTTAACAGCAATGTAATATGTTGCATCTAGTCCAATCTTCTGCTAATCTAAAAGCCATGTCTTTTGTGAGCCCTTCATGAGCTTATGTCTTTGGCGAATCTTTCATGAGCTTATTCTAACGAGTTATGAAGTGAAGCTTTATCCGTAGAGCTATCCATGTTCATATCATACTTCTACACATGTGATCTCAATTAGCTAAGTTCAACGCAATGAAATGTCTGTTTGACACGTGAAACTGTGCTAAGCCAACTAACGGCAGTGTAATAGGTTGCATCTAGTCCAATCTTCTGCTAATCTAAAAGCCATGTCTTTTGTGAGCCCTTCATGAGCTTATGTCTTTGGCGAATCTTTCATGAGCTTATTCTAATGAGTTATGAAGTGAAGCTTGATCCTTAGAGCTATCCATATTCATATCATACTTATACACATGTGATCTAAATTAGCTAAGTTCAACGCAATGAAATGTCAGTTTAAAATGAGAAAGTGTGCTACGCCAACTAATGGTGGTGTAATGGGTGGAATCCACTCCAATCTTCTGCTAATATAAAAGCCATGTCTTTTGTGAGCCCTTCATGAGCTTATGTCTTTTGCGAATCTTTCACGAGCTTATTCTAACGATTTATGAAATGAAGCTTGATCCTTAGAGTTATCCATGTTCATATCATACTTCTACACATGTGATCTCAATTAGCTAAGTTCAACGCAATAAAATGTCTGTTTGACATGTGAAAGTGTGCTAAACCAACTAATGGTGGTGTAATAGGTTGCATCCAGTCCAATCTTCTGCTAATTTAAAAGCCTTGTCATTTTTGAGCCCTTCATGAGCTTATGTCTTTGGTGAACCTTGAATGAGCTTATTCTAACGAGTTATGAAGTGAAGCTTTATCCGTAGAGCTATCCATGTTCATATCATACTTCTACACATGTGATCTCAATTAGCTAAGTTCAACGCAATGAAATGTCAGTTTAAAATGAGAAAGTGTGCTACGCCAACTAATGGTGGTGTAATGGGTGGAATCCACTCCAATCTTCTGCTAATATAAAAGCCATGTCTTTTGTGAGCCCTTCATGAGCTTATGTCTTTTGCGAATCTTTCACGAGCTTATTCTAACGATTTATGAAATGAAGCTTGATCCTTAGAGTTATCCATGTTCATATCATACTTCTACACATGTGATCTCAATTAGCTAAGTTCAATGCAATAAAATGTCTGTTTGACATGAGAAAGTGTGCTAAGCCAACTAATGGTGGTGTAATAGGTGGAATCTAGTCCAATCTTCTGCTAATATAAAAGCCTTGTCATTTTTGAGCCCTTCATGAGCTTATGTCTTTGGCGAATCTTTCATGAGCTTATTCTAATGAGTTATGAAGTGAAGCTTGATCCTTAGAGCTATCCATATTCATATCATACTTATACACATGTGATCTAAATTAGCTAAGTTCAACGCAATGAAATGTCAGTTTAAAATGAGAAAGTGTGCTACGCCAACTAATGGTGGTGTAATGGGTGGAATCCACTCCAATCTTCTGCTAATATAAAAGCCATGTCTTTTGTGAGCCCTTCATGAGCTTATGTCTTTTGCGAATCTTTCACGAGCTTATTCTAACGATTTATGAAATGAAGCTTGATCCTTAGAGTTATCCATGTTCATATCATACTTCTACACATGTGATCTCAATTAGCTAAGTTCAACGCAATAAAATGTCTGTTTGACATGTGAAAGTGTGCTAAACCAACTAATGGTGGTGTAATAGGTTGCATCCAGTCCAATCTTCTGCTAATTTAAAAGCCTTGTCATTTTTGAGCCCTTCATGAGCTTATGTCTTTGGTGAACCTTGAATGAGCTTATTCTAACGAGTTATGAAGTGAAGCTTTATCCGTAGAGCTATCCATGTTCATATCATACTTCTACACATGTGATCTCAATTAGCTAAGTTCAACGCAATGAAATGTCAGTTTAAAATGAGAAAGTGTGCTACGCCAACTAATGGTGGTGTAATGGGTGGAATCCACTCCAATCTTCTGCTAATATAAAAGCCATGTCTTTTGTGAGCCCTTCATGAGCTTATGTCTTTTGCGAATCTTTCACGAGCTTATTCTAACGATTTATGAAATGAAGCTTGATCCTTAGAGTTATCCATGTTCATATCATACTTCTACACATGTGATCTCAATTAGCTAAGTTCAATGCAATAAAATGTCTGTTTGACATGAGAAAGTGTGCTAAGCCAACTAATGGTGGTGTAATAGGTGGAATCTAGTCCAATCTTCTGCTAATATAAAAGCCATGTCTTTTGTGAGCCCTTCATGAGCTTATGTCTTTGGTGAACCTTTCATGAGCTTATTCTAACGAGTTATGAAGTGGAGCTTGATCCTTCGAGCTATCCATGTTCATATCACACTTCTACACATGTGATCTCAATTAGCTAAGTTCAACGCAATGAAATGTCAGTTTGAAATGAGAAAGTGTGCTAAGCCAACTAATGGTGGTGTAATAGGTGGAATCTAGTCCAATCTTCTGCTAATATAAAAGCCATGTCTTTTGTGAGCCCTTCATGAGCTTATGTCTTTGGCGAATCTTTCATGACCTTATTCTAACGAGTTATGAAATGAAGCTTTATCCGTAGAGCTATCCATGTTCATATCATACTTATACACATGTGATCTCAATTAGCTAAGTTCAACGCAATGAAATGTCTGTTTGACATGTGAAAGTGTGCTAAGCCAGTTAACAGCAATGTAATAGGTTGCATCTAGTCCAATCTTCTGCTAATCTAAAAGCCATGTCTTTTGTGAGCCCTTCATGAGCTTATGTCTTTGGCGAATCTTTCATGAGCTTATTCTAACGAGTTATGAAGTGAAGCTTTATCCGTAGAGCTATCCATGTTCATATCATACTTCTACACATGTGATCTCAATTAGCTAAGTTCAACGCAATGAAATGTCTGTTTGACACGTGAAACTGTGCTAAGCCAACTAACGGCAGTGTAATAGGTTGCATCCAGTCCAATCTTCTGCTAATCTAAAAGCCATGTCTTTTGTGAGCCCTTCATGAGCTTATGTCTTTGGCGAATCTTTCATGAGCTTATTCTAACGAGTTATGAGGTGAAGCTTGATCCTTAGAGCTATCCATATTCATATCATACTTATACACATGTGATCTCAATTAGCTAAGTTCAACGCAATGAAATGTCTGTTTGACATGTGAAAGTGTGCTAAGCTAGTTACAGCAGTGTAATAGGTTGCATCCAGTCCAATCTTCTGCTAATCTAAAAGCCATGTCTTTTGTGAGCCCTTCATGAGCTTATGTCTTTGGCGAATCTTTCATGAGCTTATTCTAACGAGTTATGAAGTAAAGCTTTATCCGTAGAGCTATCCATGTTCATATCATACTTCTACACATGTGATCTCAATTAGCTAAGTTCAACGCAATGAAATGTCTGTTTGACACGTGAAACTGTGCTAAGCCAACTAACGGCAGTGTAATAGGTTGCATCCAGTCCAATCTTCTGCTAATCTAAAAGCCATGTCTTTTGTGAGCCCTTCATGTGCTTATGTGTTTGGTGAACCTTTCATGAGCTTATTCTAACGAGTTATGAATTGAAGCGCTATCCTTAGAGCTATCCATGTTCATATCATACTTCTACACATGTGCACTCAATTAGCTAAGTTCAACGCAATGAAATGTCTGTTTGACATGTGAAAGTGCGCTAAGCCAACTAACGGCAGTGTAATAGGTTGCATCCAGTCTAATCTTCTGCTAATATTAAAGCCTTGTCTTTTGTGAGCCCTTCATGAGCTTATATGTCTTTGGTGAACCTTGAATAAGCTTATTCTAACGAGTTATGAAGTGAAGCTTTATCCGTAGAGCTATCCATGTTCATATCATACTTCTACACATGTAATCTCAATTAGCTAAGTTCAACGCAATGAAATTTCAGTTTTAAATGAGAAAGTGTGCTAAGCCAACTAATGGTGGTGTAATGGGTGGAATCCATTACAATCTTCTGCTAATATAAAAGCCATGTCTTTTGTGAGCCCTTCATGAGCTTATGTCTTTGGCGAATCTTTCACGAGCTTATTCTAACGATTTATGAAATGAAGCTTGATCCTTAGAGTTATCCATGTTCATATCATACTTCTACACATGTGATTCAATTAGCTAAGTTCAACGCAATAAAATGTCTGTTTGACATGTGAAAGTGTGCTAAACAATTTAGCAGTAGTGTAATAGGCTGCATCAGTCCAATCTTCTGCTAATCTAAAAGCCATGTCTTTTGTGAGCCCTTCATGAGCTTATGTCTTTGGTGAACCTTTCATGAGCTTATTCTAACGAGTTATGAAGTGGAGCTTGATTCTTCGAGCTATCCATGTTCATATCATACTTCTACACATGTGATCTCAATTAGCTAAGTTCAACGCAATGAAATGTCAGTTTGAAATGAGAAAGTGTGCTAAGCCAACTAATGGCAGTGTAATAGGTTGAATCCAGTCCAATCTTCTGTTAATATTAAAGCCATGTCTTTCGTGAGCTCTTCATGAGCTTATATCTTTGGCAAATCTCTCATGAGCTTATTCTAACGAGTTATGAAGTGAAGCTTTATCCGTAGAGCTATCCATGTTCATATCATACTTCTACACATGTGATCTCAATTAGCTAAGTTCAACGCAATGAAATGTCAGTTTTAAATGAGAAAGTGTGCTAAGCCAAATAATGGTGCTGTAATGGGTGGGATCCACTCCAATCTTCTGCTAATATAAAAGCCATGTCTTTTGGGAGCCCTTCATGAGCTTATGTCTTTTGCGAATCTTTCACGAGCTTATTCTAACGATTTTTGAAATGAAGCTTGATCCTTAGAGTTATCCATGTTCATATCATACTTCTACACATGTGATCTCAATTAGCTAAGTTCAATGCAATAAAATGTCTGTTTGACATGAGAAAGTGTGCTAAGCCAACTAATGGTGGTGTAATAGGTGGAATCTAGTCCAATCTTCTGCTAATATAAAAGCCATGTCTTTTGTGAGCCCTTCATGAGCTTATGTCTTTGGTGAACCTTTCATGAGCTTATTCTAACGAGTTATGAAGTGGAGCTTGATCCTTCGAGCTATCCATGTTCATATCACACTTCTACACATGTGATCTCAATTAGCTAAGTTCAACGCAATGAAATGTCAGTTTGAAATGAGAAAGTGTGCTAAGCCAACTAATGGTGGTGTAATAGGTGGAATCTAGTCCAATCTTCTGCTAATATAAAAGCCATGTCTTTTGTGAGCCCTTCATGAGCTTATGTCTTTGGCGAATCTTTCATGAGCTTATTCTAACGAGTTATGAAATGAAGCTTTATCCGTAGAGCTATCCATGTTCATATCATACTTATACACATGTGATCTCAATTAGCTAAGTTCAACGCAATGAAATGTCTGTTTGACATGTGAAAGTGTGCTAAGCCAGTTAACAGCAATGTAATAGGTTGCATCTAGTCCAATCTTCTGCTAATCTAAAAGCCATGTCTTTTGTGAGCCCTTCATGAGCTTATGTCTTTGGCGAATCTTTCATGAGCTTATTCTAACGAGTTATGAAGTGAAGCTTTATCCGTAGAGCTATCCATGTTCATATCATACTTCTACACATGTGATCTCAATTAGCTAAGTTCAACGCAATGAAATGTCTGTTTGACACGTGAAACTGTGCTAAGCCAACTAACGGCAGTGTAATAGGTTGCATCCAGTCCAATCTTCTGGTAATCTAAAAGCCATGTCTTTTGTGAGCCCTTCATGAGCTTATGTCTTTGGCGAATCTTTCATGAGCTTATTCTAACGAGTTATGAAGTGAAGCTTGATCCTTAGAGCTATCCATATTCATATCATACTTCTACACATGTGATCTCAATTAGCTAAGTTCAACGCAATGAAATGTTTGTTTGACACGTGAAACTGTGCTAAGCCAACTAACGGCAGTGTAATAGGTTGCATCCAGTCCAATCTTCTGCTAATCTAAAAGCCATGTCTTTTGTGAGCCCTTCATGTGCTTATGTGTTTGGTGAACCTTTCATGAGCTTATTCTAACGAGTTATGAATTGGAGCGCTATCCTTAGAGCTATCCATGTTCATATCATACTTCTACACATGTGATCTCAATTAGCTAAGTTCAACGCAATGAAATGTCTGTTTGACATGTGAAAGTGCGCTAAGCCAACTAACGGCAGTGTAATAGGTTGCATCCAGTCTAATCTTCTGCTAATATTAAAGCCTTGTCTTTTGTGAGCCCTTCATGAGCTTATGTCTTTGGTGAACCTTGAATAAGCTTATTCTAACGAGTTATGAAGTGAAGCTTTATCCGTAGAGCTATCCATGTTCATATCATACTTCTACACATGTAATCTCAATTAGCTAAGTTCAACGCAATGAAATTTCAGTTTTAAATGAGAAAGTGTGCTAAGCCAACTAATGGTGGTGTAATGGGTGGAATCCATTACAATCTTCTGCTAATATAAAAGCCATGTCTTTTGTGAGCCCTTCATGAGCTTATGTCTTTGGCGAATCTTTCACGAGCTTATTCTAACGATTTATGAAATGAAGCTTGATCCTTAGAGTTATCCATGTTCATATCATACTTCTACACATGTGATTCAATTAGCTAAGTTCAACGCAATAAAATGTCTGTTTGACATGTGAAAGTGTGCTAAACAATTTAGCAGTAGTGTAATAGGCTGCATCAGTCCAATCTTCTGCTAATCTAAAAGCCATGTCTTTTGTGAGCCCTTCATGAGCTTATGTCTTTGGTGAACCTTTCATGAGCTTATTCTAACGAGTTATGAAGTGGAGCTTGATCCTTCGAGCTATCCATGTTCATATCATACTTCTACACATGTGATCTCAATTAGCTAAGTTCAACGCAATGAAATGTCAGTTTGAAATGAGAAAGTGTGCTAAGCCAACTAATGGTGGTGTAATATGTGGAATCTAGTCCAATCTTCTGCTAATATAAAAGCCATGTCTTTTGTGAGCCCTTCATGAGCTTATGTCTTTGGCGAATCTTTCATGAGCTTATTTTAACGAGTTATGAAGTGAAGCTTTATCCGTAGAGCTATCCATGTTCATATCATACTTCTACACATGTGATCTCAATTAGCTAAGTTCAACGCAATGAAATGTCAGTTTTAAATGAGAAAGTGTGCTAAGCCAAATAATGGTGCTGTAATGGGTGGGATCCACTCCAATCTTCTGCTAATATAAAAGCCATGTCTTTTGGGAGCCCTTCATGAGCTTATGTCTTTTGCGAATCTTTCACGAGCTTATTCTAACGATTTATGAAATGAAGCTTGATCCTTAGAGTTATCCATGTTCATATCATACTTCTACACATGTGATCTCAATTAGCTAAGTTCAATGCAATAAAATGTCTGTTTGACATGAGAAAGTGTGCTAAGCCAACTAATGGTGGTGTAATAGGTGGAATCTAGTCCAATCTTCTGCTAATATAAAAGCCATGTCTTTTGTGAGCCCTTCATGAGCTTATGTCTTTGGTGAACCTTTCATGAGCTTATTCTAACGAGTTATGAAGTGGAGCTTGATCCTTCGAGCTATCCATGTTCATATCACACTTCTACACATGTGATCTCAATTAGCTAAGTTCAACGCAATGAAATGTCAGTTTGAAATGAGAAAGTGTGCTAAGCCAACTAATGGTGGTGTAATAGGTGGAATCTAGTCCAATCTTCTGCTAATATAAAAGCCATGTCTTTTGTGAGCCCTTCATGAGCTTATGTCTTTGGCGAATCTTTCATGAGCTTATTCTAACGAGTTATGAAATGAAGCTTTATCCGTAGAGCTATCCATGTTCATATCATACTTATACACATGTGATCTCAATTAGCTAAGTTCAACGCAATGAAATGTCTGTTTGACATGTGAAAGTGTGCTAAGCCAGTTAACAGCAATGTAATAGGTTGCATCTAGTCCAATCTTCTGCTAATCTAAAAGCCATGTCTTTTGTGAGCCCTTCATTAGCTTATGACTTTGGCGAACCTTTCATGAGCTTATTCTAACGAGTTATGAGGTGGAGCTTGATCCTTAGAGTTATCCATGTTCATATCATACTTCTACACATGTGATCTCAATTAGCTAAGTTCAACGCAATGAAATGTCTGTTTGACACGTGAAACTGTGCTAAGCCAACTAACGGCAGTGTAATAGGTTGCATCCAGTCCAATCTTCTGCTAATCTAAAAGCCATGTCTTTTGTGAGCCCTTCATGAGCTTATGTCTTTGGCGAATCTTTCATGAGCTTATTCTAACGAGTTATGAAGTGAAGCTTGATCCTTAGAGCTATCCATATTCATATCATACTTCTACACATGTGATCTCAATTAGCTAAGTTCAACGCAATGAAATGTTTGTTTGACACGTGAAACTGTGCTAAGCCAACTAACGGCAGTGTAATAGGTTGCATCCAGTCCAATCTTCTGCTAATCTAAAAGCCATGTCTTTTGTGAGCCCTTCATGTGCTTATGTGTTTGGTGAACCTTTCATGAGCTTATTCTAACGAGTTATGAATTGGAGCGCTATCCTTAAAGCTATCCATGTTCATATCATACTTCTACACATGTGATCTCAATTAGCTAAGTTCAACGCAATGAAATGTCTGTTTGACATGTGAAAGTGCGCTAAGCCAACTAACGGCAGTGTAATAGGTTGCATCCAGTCTAATCTTCTGCTAATATTAAAGCCTTGTCTTTTGTGAGCCCTTCATGAGCTTATGTCTTTGGTGAACCTTGAATAAGCTTATTCTAACGAGTTATGAAGTGAAGTTTTATCCGTAGAGCTATCCATGTTCATATCATACTTCTACACATGTAATCTCAATTAGCTAAGTTCAACGCAATGAAATGTCAGTTTTAAATGAGAAAGTGTGCTAAGCCAACTAATGGTGGTGTAATGGGTGGATTCCATTACAATCTTCTGCTAATATAAAAGCCATGTCTTTTGTGAGCCCTTCATGAGCTTATGTCTTTGGCGAATCTTTCACGAGCTTATTCTAACGATTTATGAAATGAAGCTTGATCCTTAGAGTTATCCATGTTCATATCATACTTCTACACATGTGATTCAATTAGCTAAGTTCAACGCAATAAAATGTCTGTTTGACATGTGAAAGTGTGCTAAACAAGTCAGCAGTAGTGTAATAGGCTGCATCAGTCCAATCTTCTGCTAATCTAAAAGCCATGTCTTTTGTGAGCCCTTCATGAGCTTATGTCTTTGGTGAACCTTTCATGAGCTTATTCTAACGAGTTATGAAGTGGAGCTTGATCCTTCGAGCTATCCATGTTCATATCATACTTCTACACATGTGATCTCAATTAGCTAAGTTCAACGCAATGAAATGTCAGTTTGAAATGAGAAAGTGTGCTAAGCCAACTAATGGTGGTGTAATATGTGGAATCTAGTCCAATCTTCTGCTAATATAAAAGCCATGTCTTTTGTGAGCCCTTCATGAGCTTATGTCTTTGGCGAATCTTTCATGAGCTTATTTTAACGAGTTATGAAGTGAAGCTTTATCCGTAGAGCTATCCATGTTCATATCATACTTATACACATGTGATCTCAATTAGCTAAGTTCAACGCAATGAAATGTCTGTTTGACATGTGAAAGTGTGCTAAGCCAATTAACAGCAATGTAATAGGTTGCATCTAGTCCAATCTTCTGCTAATCTAAAAGCCATGTCTTTTGTGAGCCCTTCATTAGCTTATGACTTTGGCGAACCTTTCATGAGCTTATTCTAACGAGTTATGAAGTGGAGCTTGATCCTTAGAGCTATCCATGTTTATATCATACTTCTACACATGTGATCTCAATTAGCTAAGTTCAACGCAATGAAATGTCAGTTTGAAATGAGAAAGTGTGCTAAGCCAACTAATGGTGGTGTAATAGGTGGAATCTAGTCCAATCTTCTGCTAATATAAAAGCCATGTCTTTTATGAGCCCTTCATGAGCTTATGTCTTTGGTGAATCTTTCATGAGCTTATTCTAACGAGTTATGAAGTGAAGCTTTATCCGTAGAGCTATCCATGTTCATATCATACTTCTACACATGTGATCTCAATTAGCTAAGTTCAACGCAATGAAATGTCAGTTTTAAATGAGAAAGTGTGCTAAGCCAACTAATGGTGGTGTAATGGGTGGAATCCACTCCAATCTTCTGCTAATATAAAAGCCATGTCTTTTGTGAGATCTTCATGAGCTTATGTCTTTGGCGAATCTTTCACGAGCTTATTCTAACGATTTATGAAATGAAGCTTGATCCTTAGAGTTATCCATGTTCATATCATACTTCTACACATGTGAAATCAATTAGCTAAGTTCAACGCAATAAAATGTCTGTTTGACATGTGAAAGTGTGCTAAGCCAACGAACGGCAGTGTAATAGGTTGCATCAAGTCCAATCTTCTGTTAATCTAAAATCCATGTCTTTTGTGAGCCCTTCATGTGCTTATGTGTTTGGTGAACCTTTCATGAGCTTATTCTAACGAGTTATGAAGTGCAGCGCTATCCTTAGAGCTATCCATGTTCATATCATACTTCTACACATGTGATCTCAATTAGCTAAGTTCAACGCAATGAAATGTCTGTTTGACATGTGAAAGTGCGCTAAGCCAACTAACGGCAGTGTAATAGGTTGCATCCAGTCCAATCTTCTGCTAATATTAAAGCCTTGTCTTTTGTGAGCCCTTCATAAGCTTATGTCTTTGGTGAACCTTGAATGAGCTTATTCTAACGAGTTATGAAGTGAAGCTTTATCCGTAGAGCTATCCATGTTCATATCATACTTCTACACATGTAATCTCAATTAGCTAAGTTCAACGCAATGAAATGTCAGTTTTAAATGAGAAAGTGTGCTAAGCCAACTAATGGTGGTGTAATGGATGGAATCCATTACAATCTTCTGCTAATATAAAAGCCATGTCTTTTGTGAGCCCTTCATGAGCTTATGTCTTTGGCGAATCTTTCACGAGCTTATTCTAACGATTTATGAAATGAAGCTTGATCCTTAGAGTTATCCATGTTCATATCATACTTCTACACATGTGATTCAATTAGCTAAGTTCCACGCAATAAAATGTCTGTTTGACATGTGAAAGTGTGCTAAACAAGTTAGCAGTAGTGTAATAGGCTGCATCAGTCCAATCTTCTGCTAATCTAAAAGCCATGTCTTTTGTGATCCCTTCATGAGCTTATGTCTTTGGTGAACCTTTCATGAGCTTATTCTAACGAGTTATGAAGTGGAGCTAGATCCTTCGAGCTATCCATGTTCATATCATACTTCTACACATGTGATCTCAATTAGCTAAGTTCAACGCAATGAAATGTCAGTTTTAAATGAGAAAGTGTGCTAACCCAACTAATGGTGGTGTAATATGTGGAATCTAGTCCAATCTTTTGCTAATATAAAAGCCATGTCTTTTGTGAGCCCTTCATGAGCTTATGTCTTTGGCGAATCTTTCATGAGCTTATTTTAACGAGTTATGAAGTGAAGCTTTATCCGTAGAGCTATCCATGTTCATATCATACTTATACACATGTGATCTCAATTAGCTAAGTTCAACGCAATGAAATGTCTGTTTGACATGTGAAAGTGTGCTAAGCCAATTAACAGCAATGTAATAGGTTGCATCTAGTCCAATCTTCTGCTAATCTAAAAGCCATGTCTTTTGTGAGCCCTTCATTAGGTTATGACTTTGGCGAACCTTTCATGAGCTTATTCTAACGAGTTATGAAGTGGAGCTTGATCCTTAGAGCTATCCATGTTCATATCATACTTCTACACATGTGATTTCAATTAGCTAAGTTCAACGCAATGAAATGTCTGTTTGAAATGAGAAAGTGTGCTAAGCCAACTAATGGTGGTGTAATAGGTGGAATCTAGTCCAATCTTCTGCTAATATAAAAGCCATGTCTTTTATGAGCCCTTCATGAGCTTATGTCTTTGGTGAATCTTTCATGAGCTTATTCTAACGAGTTATTAAGTGAAGCTTTATCCGTAGAGCTATCCATGTTCATATCATACTTCTACACATGTGATCTCAATTAGCTAAGTTCAACGCAATGAAATGTCAGTTTTAAATGAGAAAGTGTGCTAAGCCAACTAATGGTGGTGTAATGGGTGGAATCCACTCCAATCTTCTGCTAATATAAAAGCCATGTCTTTTGTGAGATCTTCATGAGCTTATGTCTTTGGCGAATCTTTCACGAGCTTATTCTAACGATTTATGAAATGAAGCTTGATCCTTAGAGTTATCCATGTTCATATCATACTTCTACACATGTGAAATCAATTAGCTAAGTTCAACGCAATAAAATGTCTGTTTGACATGTGAAAGTGTGCTAAGCCAACGAACGGCAGTGTAATAGGTTGCATCAAGTCCAATCTTCTGTTAATCTAAAATCCATGTCTTTTGTGAGCCCTTCATGTGCTTATGTGTTTGGTGAACCTTTCATGAGCTTATTCTAACGAGTTATGAAGTGCAGCGCTATCCTTAGAGCTATCCATGTTCATATCATACTTCTACACATGTGATCTCAATTAGCTAAGTTCAACGCAATGAAATGTCTGTTTGACATGTGAAAGTGCGCTAAGCCAACTAACGGCAGTGTAATAGGTTGCATCCAGTCCAATCTTCTGCTAATATTAAAGCCTTGTCTTTTGTGAGCCCTTCATGAGCTTATGTCTTTGGTGAACCTTGAATGAGCTTATTCTAACGAGTTATGAAGTGAAGCTTTATCCGTAGAGCTATCCATGTTCATATCATACTTCTACACATGTAATCTCAATTAGCTAAGTTCAACGCAATGAAATGTCAGTTTTAAATGAGAAAGTGTGCTAAGCCAACTAATGGTGGTGTAATGGATGGAATCCATTACAATCTTCTGCTAATATAAAAGCCATGTCTTTTGTGAGCCCATCATGAGCTTATGTCTTTGGCGAATCTTTCACGAGCTTATTCTAACGATTTATGAAATGAAGCTTGATCCTTAGAGTTATCCATGTTCATATCATACTTCTACACATGTGATTCAATTAGCTAAGTTCCACGCAATAAAATGTCTGTTTGACATGTGAAAGTGTGCTAAACAAGTTAGCAGTAGTGTAATAGGCTGCATCAGTCCAATCTTCTGCTAATCTAAAAGCCATGTCTTTTGTGATCCCTTCATGAGCTTATGTCTTTGGTGAACCTTTCATGAGCTTATTCTAACGAGTTATGAAGTGGAGCTTGATCCTTCGAGCTATCCATGTTCATATCATACTTCTACACATGTGATCTCAATTAGCTAAGTTCAACGCAATGAAATGTCAGTTTTAAATGAGAAAGTGTGCTAACCCAACTAATGGTGGTGTAATAGGTGGAATCTAGTCCAATCTTCTGCTAATATAAAAGCCATGTCTTTTGTGAGCCCTTCATGACCTTATGTCTTTGGCGAATCTTTCATGAGCTTATTCTAACGAGTTATGAAGTGAAGCTTTATCCGTAGAGCTATCCATGTTCATATCATACTTATACACATGTGATCTCAATTAGCTAAGTTCAACGCAATGAAATGTCTGTTTGACATGTGAAAGTGTGCTAAGCCAGTTAACAGCAATGTAATAGGTTGCATCTAGTCCAATCTTCTGCTAATCTAAAAGCCATGTCTTTTGTGAGCCCTTCATTAGCTTATGACTTTGGCGAACCTTTCATGAGCTTATTCTAACGAGTTATGAGGTGGAGCTTGATCCTTAGAGTTATCCATGTTCATATCATACTTCTACACATGTGATCTCAATTAGCTAAGTTCAACGCAATGAAATGTCTGTTTGACATGTGAAAGTGCGCTAAGCCAACTAACGGCAGTGTAATAGGTTGCATCCAGTCCAATCTTCTGCTAATCTAAAAGCCTTGTCATTTTTGAGCCCTTCATGAGCTTATGTCTTTGGTGAACCTTGAATGAGCTTATTCTAACGAGTTATGAAGTGAAGCTTTATCCGTAGAGCTATCCATGTTCATATCATACTTCTACACATGTGATCTCAATTAGCTAAGTTCAACGCAATGAAATGTCAGTTTTAAATGAGAAAGTGTGCTAAGCCCACTAATGACGATGTAATACGTTGCATCCAGTCCAATCTTCTGCTAATCTAAAAACAATGTCTTTTGTGAGCCCTTCATATGGTTATGTCTTTGGTGAACCTCTCATTAGCTTATTCTAACGAGTTATGAAGTGGAGCTTGATCCTTAGAGCTATCCATGTTCATATCATACTTCTACACATGTGATCTCAATTAGCTAAGTTCAACGCAATAAAATGTCAGTTTGACTTGTGAAAGTGTGCTAAGCCAACTAAAGGCAGTGTAATAGGTTGCATCCAGTCCAATCTTCTGCTAATCTAAAAGCCATGTCTTTTGTGAGCCCTTCATGTGCTTATGTGTTTGGTGAACCTTTCATGAGCTTATTCTAACGAGTTATGAAGTGGAGCGCTATCCTTAGAGCTATCCATATTCATATCATACTTCTACACTTGTGATCTCAATTAGCTAAGTTCAACGCAATGAAATGTCTGTTTGACATGTGAAAGTGCGTTAAGCCAACTAACAGCAGTGTAATAGGTTGCATCCAGTCCAATCTTCTGCTAATCTAAAAGCCTTGTCATTAATGAGCCCTTCATGAGCTTATGTCTTTGGTGAACCTTGAATGAGCTTATTCTAATGAGTTATGAAGTGAAGCTTTATCCGTAGAGCTATCCATGTTCATATCATACTTCTACACATGTGATCTCAATTAGCTAAGTTCAACGCAATGAAATGTAAGTTTTAAATGAGAAAGTGTGCTAAGCCAACTAATGGTGGTGTAATGGGTGGAATCCATTACAATCTTCTGCTAATATAAAAACCATGTCTTTTGTAAGCCCTTCATGAGCTTATGCCTTTGGCGAATCTTTCATGAGCTTATTCTAACAAGTTATGAAGTGAAGCTTTATCCGTAGAGCTATCCATGTTCATATCATACTTCTACACATGTGATCTCAATTAGCTAAGTTGAACGCAATGAAATTTCTGTTTGACATGTGAAAGTGTGCTAAACCCACTAATGACGATGTAATACGTTGCATCCAGTCCAATCTTCTGCTAATCTAAAAGCCATGTCTTTTGTGAGCCCTTCATGAGCTTATGTCTTTGGCGAATCTTTCATGAGCTTATTCTAACGAGTTATGAAGTGAAGCTTTATCCGTAGAGCTATCCATGTTCATATCATACTGTTACACATGTGATCTCAATTAGCTAAGTTCAACGCAATGAAATTTATGTTTGACATGTAAAAGTGTGCTAAGCCAACTAACGGCGGTGTAATAGGTTGCATCCAGTCCAATCTTCTGCTAATCTAAAAGCCATGTCTTTTGTTAGCCCTTCATGAGCTTATGTCTTTCGTGAACCTTTCATGAGCTTATTCTAACGAGTTATGAACTGAAGCTTTATCCGTAGAGCTATCCATGTTCATATCGTACTTACACATGTGATCTCAATTAGCTAAGTTTAACACAATGAAATTCAGTTTGAAATGAGAAAGTGTGCTAAGCTAACTAACGGCGGTGTAAGAGGTTGCATATAGTCCAATCTTCTGCTAATCTAAAATTCATGTCTTTTGTGAGCCCTTCATGAGCTTATGTCTTTGGTCAACCTTTCTTGAGCTTATTCTAACGAGTTATGAAGTGAAGCTTTATCCGTAGAGCTATCCATGTTCATATCATACTTCTACACATGTGATCTCAATTAGCTAAGTTCAACGCAATGAAATGTCAGTTTGAAATAAGAAAGTTTGCTAAGCCAACTAATGGTAGTGTAATAGGTGGCATCCAGTCCAATCTTCTGCTAATCTAAAAGCCATGTCTTTTGTAAGCCCTTCATGAGCTTATGTCTTTGGTGAACCTTTCATAAGCTTATTCTAACGAGTTATGAAGTGAAGCTTTATCCGTAGAGCTATCCATGTTCATATCATACTTCTACACATGTGATCTCAATTAGCTAAGTTCAACGCAATGAAATGTCAGTTTGTAATAAGAAAGTTTGCTAAGCCAACTAATGGCAGTGTAATAGGTTGCATCCAGTCCAATCTTCTGCTAATCTAAAAGCCATGTCTTTTGTGAGCCCTTCATGTGCTTATGTCTTTGGTGAACCTTTCATGAGCTTATTCTAACGAGTTCTGAAGTGGAGCCTTATCCTCAGAGCTATCCATATTCATATCATACTTCTACACATGTGATCTCAATTAGCTAAGTTCAACGCAATGAAATGTCTGTTTGACATGTGAAAGTGTGCTAAGCCCACTAATGACGATGTAATACGTTGCATCCAGTCCAATCTTCTGCTAATCTAAAAACAATGTCTTTTGTGAGCCCTTCATGAGCTTATGTCTTTGGTGAACCTTTAATGAGCTTATTCTAACGAGTTATGAAGTGAAGCTTTATCCGTAGAACTATCCATGTTCATATCATACTTCTACACTTGTGATCTTAGTTAGCTAAGTTCAATGCATTGAAATGTCTGTTTGACATGTGAAAGTGTGCTAAGCCAACTAATGACTATGTAATACGTTGAATCCAGTCCAATCTTCAGCTAATCTAAAAGCCATATATTTTGTGAGCCCTTCATGAGATTATGTCTATTGTCAACCTTTCATGAGCTTATTCTAACGAGTTATGAAGTGGAGCTTGATCCTCAGAGCTATCCATATTCATATCATACTTCTACACATGTGATCTCAATTAGCTAAGTTTACCACAATTAAATGTCAGTTTGAAATGAGAAAGTGTGCTAAGCCAACTAACGGTGGTGTAATAGGTTGCATCTAGTCCAATCTTCTGCTAATCCAAAAGCCATGTCTTTTGTGAGCCCTTCATGAGCTTATGTCTTTGGTGAAACTTTCATGAGCTTATTCCATCGAGTTATAAAGTGAAGCTTTATCCGTAGAGCTATCCATGTTCATATCATACTTCTACATATGTGATCTCAATTAGCTAAGTTTAAGACAATGAAATGTTAGTTTGAAATGAGAAAGTGTGCTAAGCCAACTAACGGCGGTGTAATAGGTAGCATCTAGTCCAATCTTCTCCTAATTTAAAAGCCATGTCTTTTGTGAGTCCTTCATGAGCTTATGTATTTGGTGAACCTTTCATGAGCTTATTCTAACGAGTTATGAACTGAAGCTTTATCCGTAGAGCTATCCATGTTCATATCATACTTCTATACATGTGATCTCAATTAGCTAAGTTCAACGCAATGAAATGCTAGTTTGAAATGAGAAAGTGTGCTAAGCCAACTAACGGCGGTGTAATAGGTAGCATCTAGTCCAATCTTCTGCTAATCTAAAAGCCATGTCTTTTGTGAGCCCTTCATGAGCTTATGTCTTTGGTGAACCTTTCATGAGCTTATTCTAACGAGTTATGAACTGAAGCTTTATCCGTAGAACTATCCATGTTCATATCATACTTCTACACTTGTGATCTTAGTTAGCTAAGTTCAATGCATTGAAATGTCTGTTTGACATGTCAAAGTGTGCTAAGCCAACTAATGACTATGTAATACGTTGAATCCAGTCCAATCTACTGCTAATCTAAAAGCCATATATTTTGTGAGCCCTTCATGAGATTATGTCTATTGTCAACCTTTCATGAGCTTATTCTAACGAGTTATGAAGTGAAGCTTTATCCGTAGAGCTATCCATGTTCATATCATAGTTCTACACATGTGATCTCAATTAGCTAAGCTCAACGCAATGAAATGTCAGTTTGACATGTGAAAGTGTGCTAAGCCAACTAACGGTGGTGTAATAGGTTGCATCTAGTCCAATCTTCTGCTAATCCAAAAGCCAAGTCTTTTGTGAGCCCTTCATGAGCTTATGTCTTTGGTGAACCTTTCATGAGCTTATTCTAACGAGTTATAAAGTGAAGCTTTATCCGTAGAGCTATCCATGTTCATATCATACTTCTACACATGTGATCTCAATTAGCTAAGTTTAAGACAATGAAATGTCAGTTTGAAATGAGAATGTGTGCTAAGCCAACTAACGGCGGTGTAATAGGTAGCATCTAGTCCAATCTTCTGCTAATCTAAAATTCATGTCTTTTGTGAGTCCTTCATGAGCTTATGTATTTGGTGAACCTTTCATGAGCTTATTCTAACGAGTTATGAAGTGAAGCTTTATCCGTAGAGCTATCCATGTTCATATCATACTTCTACATATGTGATCTGAATTAGCTAAGTTTAAGACAATGAAATGTTAGTTTGAAATGAGAAAGTGTGCTAAGCCAACTAACGGCGGTGTAATAGGTAGCATCTAGTCCAATCTTCTGCTAATCTAAAAGCCATGTCTTTTGTGAGTCCTTCATGAGCTTATGTCTTTGGTGAACCTTTCATGAGCTTATTCTAACGAGTTATAAACTGAAGCTTTATCCGTAGAGCTATCCATGTTCATATCATACTTCTACACATGTGATCTCAATTAGCTAAGTTCAACGCAATGAAATGTCAGTTTGAAATGAGAAAGTGTGCTAAGCCAACTAACGGCGGTGTAATAGGTAGCATCTAGTCCAATCTTCTGCTAATCTAAAAGCCATGTCTTTTGTGAGCCCTTCATGAGCTTATGTCTTTGGTGAACCTTTCATGAGCTTATTCTAACGAGTTATGAACTGAAGCTTTATCCGTAGAGCTATCCATGTTCATATCATACTTCTACACATGTGATCTCAATTAGCTAAGCCCAACGCAATGAAATGTCTGTTTGACATGTGAAAGTGTGCTAAGCCAACTATCGGCGGCGTAATAGGTTGTATCGAGTCCAATCTTCTGTTAATCTAAAATTCATGTCTTTTGTGAGCCCTTCATGAGCTTATGTCTTTGGTCAACCTTTCTTGAGCTTATTCTAACGAGTTATGAAGTGAAGCTTTATCCGTAGAGCTGTCCATGTTCATATCATACTTCTACACATGTGATCTCAATTAGCTAAGTGTAACGCAATGAAATGTCAGTTTGAAATGAGAAAATGTGCTAAGCCAACTATCGGCGGTGTAATAGGTTGCATCTAGTCCAATCTTCTGCTAATCTAAAAGCCATATCTATTGTGAGCCCTTCATGTGCTTATGTCTTTAGTGAACCTTTCATGAGCTTATTCTAACGAGTTATAAACTGAAGCTTTATCCGTAGAGCTATCCATGTTCATATCATACTTCTACACATGTGATCTCAATTAGCTAAGTTCAACGCAATGAAATGTCAGTTTGAAATGAGAAAGTGTGCTAAGCCAACTAACGGCGGTGTAATAGGTAGCATCTAGTCCAATCTTCTGCTAATCTAAAAGCCATGTCTTTTGTGAGCCCTTCATGAGCTTATGTCTTTGGTGAACCTTTCATGAGCTTATTCTAACGAGTTATGAACTGAAGCTTTATCCGTAGAGCTATCCATGTTCATATCATACTTCTACACATGTGATCTCAATTAGCTAAGCCCAACGCAATGAAATGTTTGTTTGACATGTGAAAGTGTGCTAAGCCAACTATCGGCGGCGTAATAGGTTGTATCGAGTCCAATCTTCTGCTAATCTAAAATTCATGTCTTTTGTGAGCCCTTCATGAGCTTATGTCTTTGGTCAACCTTTCTTGAGCTTATTCTAACGAGTTATGAAGTGAAGCTTTATCCGTAGAGCTGTCCATGTTCATATCATACTTCTACACATGTGATCTCAATTAGCTAAGTGTAACGCAATGAAATGTCAGTTTGAAATGAGAAAATGTGCTAAGCCAACTATCGGCGGTGTAATAGGTTGCATCTAGTCCAATCTTCTGCTAATCTAAAAGCCATATCTATTGTGAGCCCTTCATGTGCTTATGTCTTTAGTGAACCTTTCATGAGCTTATTCTAACGAGTTATGAAGAGAAGCTTTATCCGTAGAGCTATCCATGTTCATATCATACTTCTACACATGTGATCTCAATTAGCTAAGCTCAACGCAATGAAATGTCAGTTTGACATGTGAAAGTGTGCTAAGCCAACTAACGGTGGTGTAATAGGTTGCATCTAGTCCAATCTTCTGCTAATCCAAAAGCCAAGTCTTTTGTGAGCCCTTCATGAGCTTATGTCTTTGGTGAACCTTTCATGAGCTTATTCTAACGAGTTATAAAGTGAAGCTTTATCCGTAGAGCTATCCATGTTCATATCATACTTCTACACATGTGATCTCAATTAGCTAAGTTTAAGACAATGAAATGTCAGTTTGAAATAAGAAAGTGTGCTAAGCCAACTAACGGCGGTGTAATAGGTGGAATCTAGTCCAATCTTCTACTAATCTAAAAGCCATGTCTTTTGTGAGCCCTTTATGAGCTTATGTCTTTGGCGAATCTTTCATGAGCTTATTCTAACGAGTTATGAAGTGAAGCTTTATCCGTAGAGCTATCCATGTTCATATCATAGTTCTACACATGTGATCTCAATTAGCTAAGCTCCACGCAATGAAATGTCAGTTTGACATGTGAAAGTGTGCTAAGCAAACTATCGGCGGCGTAATAGGTTGCATCGAGTCCAATCTTCTGCTAATCTAAAATTCATGTCTTTTGTGAGCCCTTTATGAGCTTATGTCTTTGGTCAACCTTTCTTGAGCTTATTCTAACGAGTTATGAAGTGAAGCTTTATCCGTAGAGCTATCCATGTTCATATCATACTTCTACACATGTGATCTCAATTAGCTAAGTTCAACGCAATGAAATGTCAGTTTGTAATAAGAAAGTTTGCTAAGCCAACTAATGGCAGTGTAATAGGTTGCATCCAGTCCAATCTTCTGCTAATCTAAAAGCCATGTCTTTTGTGAGCCCTTCATGTGCTTATGTCTTTGGTGAACCTTTCATAAGCTTATTCTAACGAGTTATGAAGTGAAGCTTTATCCGTAGAGCTATCCATGTTCATATCATACTTCTACACATGTGATCTCAATTAGCTAAGTTCAACGCAATGAAATGTCAGTTTGAAATAAGAAAGTTTGCTAAGCCAACTAATGGCAGTGTAATAGGTTGCATCAAGTCCAATCTTCTGCTAATCTAAAAGCCATGTCTTTTGTGAGCCCTTCATGAGCTTATGTCTTTGGTGAACCTTTCTTGAGCTTATTCTAACGAGTTATGAAGTGAAGCTTTATCCGTAGAGCTATCCATGTTCATATCATACTTCTACACATGTGATCTCAATTAGCTAAGTTCAACGCAATGAAATGTCAGTTTGTAATAAGAAAGTTTGCTAAGCCAACTAATGGCAGTGTAATAGGTTGCATCTAGTCCAATCTTCTGCTAATCTAAAAGCCATGTCTTTTGTGAGCCCTTTATGAGCTTATGTCTTTGGCGAATCTTTCATGAACTTATTCTAACGAGTTATGAAGTAAAGCTTTATCCGTAGAGCTATCCATGTTCATATCATACTTCTACACATGTGATCTTAGTTAGCTAAGTTCAATGCATTGAAATGTCTGTTTGACATGTGAAAGTGTGCTAAGCCAACTAATGACTATGTAATACGTTGAATCCAGTCCAATATTCAGCTAATCTAAAAGCCATATATTTTGTGAGCCCTTCATGAGATTATGTCTATTGTCAACCTTTCATGAGCTTATTCTAACGAGTTATGAAGTGGAGCTTGATCCTCAGAGCTATCCATATTCATATCATACTTCTACACATGTGATCTCAATTAGCTAAGTTTAACGCAATGAAATGTCAGTTTGTAATAAGAAAGTTTGCTAAGCCAACTAATGGCAGTGTAATAGGTTGCATCAAGTCCAATCTTCTGCTAATCTAAAAGCCATGTCTTTTGTGAGCCCTTCATGAGCTTATGTCTTTGGTCAACCTTTCTTGAGCTTATTCTAACGAGTTATGAAGTGAAGCTTTATCCGTAGAGCTATCCATGTTCATATCATACTTCTACACATGTGATCTCAATTAGCTAAGTTCAACGCAATGAAATGTCAGTTTGTAATAAGAAAGTTTGCTAAGCCAACTAATGGCAGTGTAATAGGTTGCATCTAGTCCAATCTTCTGCTAATCTAAAAGCCATGTCTTTTGTGAGCCCTTTATGAGCTTATGTCTTTGGCGAATCTTTCATGAACTTATTCTAACGAGTTATGAAGTAAAGCTTTATCCGTAGAGCTATCCATGTTCATATCATACTTCTACACATGTGATCTCAATTAGCTAAGCTCAACGCAATGAAATGTCTGTTTGACATGTGAAAGTGTGCTAAGCCAACTATCGGCGGCGTAATAGGTTGCATCGAGTCCAATCTTCTGCTAATCTAAAATTCATGTCTTTTGTGAGCCCTTCATGAGCTTATGTCTTTGGTGAACCTTTCTTGAGCTTATTCTAACGAGTTATGAAGTGAAGCTTTATCCGTAGAGCTATCCATGTTCATATCATACTTCTACACATGTGATCTCAATTAGCTAAGTTCAACGCAATGAAATGTCAGTTTGTAATAAGAAAGTTTGCTAAGCCAACTAATGGCAGTGTAATAGGTTGCATCTAGTCCAATCTTCTGCTAATCTAAAAGCCATGTCTTTTGTGAGCCCTTTATGAGCTTATGTCTTTGGCGAATCTTTCATGAACTTATTCTAACGAGTTATGAAGTAAAGCTTTATCCGTAGAGCTATCCATGTTCATATCATACTTCTACACATGTGATCTCAATTAGCTAAGCTCAACGCAATGAAATGTCTGTTTGACATGTGAAAGTGTGCTAAGCCAACTATCGGCGGCGTAATAGGTTGCATCGAGTCCAATCTTCTGCTAATCTAAAATTCATGTCTTTTGTGAGCCCTTCATGAGCTTATGTCTTTGGTGAACCTTTCTTGAGCTTATTCTAACGAGTTATGAAGTGAAGCTTTATCCGTAGAGCTATCCATGTTCATATCATACTTCTACACATGTGATCTCAATTAGCTAAGTTCAACGCAATGAAATGTCAGTTTGTAATAAGAAAGTTTGCTAAGCCAACTAATGGCAGTGTAATAGGTTGCATCCAGTCCAATCTTCTGCTAATCTAAAAGCCATGTCTTTTGTGAGCCCTTCATGAGCTTATGTCTTTGGTGAACCTTTCATAAGCTTATTCTAACGAGTTATGAAGTGAAGCTTTATCCGTAGAGCTATCCATGTTCATATCATACTTCTACACATGTGATCTCAATTAGCTAAGTTCAACGCAATGGTTGCATCCAGTCCAATCTTCTGCTAATCTAAAAGCCATGTCTTTTGTGAGCCCTTCATGAGCTTATGTCTTTGGTGAACCTTTCATGAGCTTATTCTAACGAGTTATGAAGTGAAGCTTTATCCGTAGAGCTATCCATGTTCATATCATACTTCTACACTTGTGATCTTAGTTAGCTAAGTTCAATGCATTGAAATGTCTGTTTGACATGTGAAAGTGTGCTATGCCAAATAATGACTATGTAATACGTTGAATCCAGTCCAATCTTCAGCTAATCTAAAAGCCATGTATTTTGTGAGCCCTTCATGAGATTATGTCTATTGTCAACCTTTCATGAGCTTATTCTAACGAGTTATGAAGTGGAGCTTGATCCTCAGAGCTATCCATATTCATATCATACTTCTACACATGTGATCTCAATTAGCTAAGTTTAACACAATTAAATGTCAGTTTGAAATGAGAAAGTGTGCTAAGCCAACTAACGGTGGTGTAATAGGTTGCATCTAGTCCAATCTTCTGCTAATCCAAAAGCCATGTCTTTTGTGAGCCCTTCATGAGCTTATGTCTTTGGTGAAACTTTCATGAGCTTATTCCAACGAGTTATAAAGTGAAGCTTTATCCGTAGAGCTATCCATGTTCATATCATATTTCTACATATGTGATCTCAATTAGCTAAGTTTAAGACAATGAAATGTTAGTTTGAAATGAGAAAGTGTGCTAAGCCAACTAACGGCGGTGTAATAGGTAGCATCTAGTCCAATCTTCTCCTAATTTAAAAGCCATGTCTTTTGTGAGTCCTTCATGAGCTTATGTCTTTGGTGAACCTTTCATGAGGTTATTCTAACGAGTTATGAAGTGAAGCTTTATCCGTAGAGCTATCCGTGTTTATATCATACTTCTACACATGTGATCTCAATTAGCTAAGTTCAACGCAATAAAATGTCTGTTTGACATGTGAAAGTGTGCTAAGCCCACTAATGACGATGTAATACGTTGCATCCAGTCATATCTTCTGCTAATCTAAAAGCCATGTCTTTTGTGAGCCCTTCATGAGCTTATGTCTTTGGTGAACCTTTCATGAGCTTATTCTAACGAGTTATGAAGTGAACCTTTATCCGTAGAGTTATCCATGTTCATATTATACTTCTACTCTTGTGATCTCAGTTAGCTAAGTTCAACGCAATGAAATGTCTGTTTGACATGTGAAAGTGTGCTAAGCCAAATAATGACTATGTAATACGTTGAATCCAGTCCAATCTTCTGCTAATCTAAAAGCCATGTATTTTGTGAGCCCTTCATGAGCTTATGTCTTTTGTCAACCTTTCTTGAGCTTATTCTAACGAGTTATGAAGTGGAGCTTGATCCTCAGAGCTATCCATATTCATATCATACTTCTACACATGTGATCTTAATTAGCTAAGTTCAACGCAATGAAATGTCAGTTTAAAATGAGAAAGTTTGCTAAGCCAACTAATGGCGGTGTAATAGGTTGCATCAAGTCCAATCTTCTGCTAATCTAAAAGCCATGTCTTTTGTGAGGCCTTCATGAGATTATGTCTTTGGTGAAACTTTCATGAGCTTATTCTAACGAGTTATGAAGTGAAGCTTTATCCGTAGAGCTATCCATGTTTATATAATACTTCTACACATGTGATCTCAATTATAGCTAAGTTCAACGCAATGAAATGTCTATTTGACATGTGAAAGTGTGCTAAGCCCACTAACGACGATGTAATATGTTGCATCCAGTCCAATCTTCTGCTAATCTAAAAGCCATGTCTTTTGTGAGCCGTTCATGTGCTTATGTCTTTGGTGAACCTTTCATGAGCTTATTTTAACGAGTTTTGAAGTGGAGCTTGATCCTTAGAGCTATCCTTGTTCATATCATACTTCTACACATGTGATCTCAATTAGCTAAGTTCAACGCAATGAAATGTCAGTTTGAAATGAGAAAGTTTGCTAAGCCACCTAATGGCGGTGTAATAGGTTGCATCAAGTCCAATCTTCTTCAAATCTTAAAGTCATGTCTTTTGTGAGCCCTTCATGAGATTATGTCTTTGGTGAACCTTTCATGAGCTTATTCTAACAAGTTATGAAGTGAAGCTTTATCCGTAGAGCTATCCATGTTCATATCATACTTCTACACTTGTGATCTCAATTAGCTAAGTTCAACGCAATGAAATGTCAGTTTAAAATGAGAAAGTTTGCTAAGCCAACTAATGGCGGTGTAATAGGTTGCATCAAGTCTAATCTTCTGCTAATCTAAAAGCCATGTCTTTTGTGAGCCCTTCATGAGATTATGTCTTTGGTGAAACTTTCATGAGCTTATTCTAACGAGTTTTGAAGTGGAGCTTGATCCTTAGAGCTATCCATGTTCATATCATACTTCTAAACATGTGATCTCAATTAGCTAAGCTCAACGCAATGAAATGTCTGTTTGACATGTCAAAGTGTGCTAAGCCAACTATCGGCGGCGTAATAGGTTGCATCGAGTCCAATCTTCTGCTAATCTAAATGCCATGTCTTTTGTGAGCCCTTCATGAGCTTATATCTTTGGTCAACCTTTCTTGAGCTTATTCTAACGAGTTATGAAGTGAAGCTTTATCCGTAGAGCTATCCATATTCATATCATACTTCTACACATGTGATCTCAATTAGCTAAGTTCAACGCAATGAAATGTCTGTTTGACATGTGAAAGTGTGCTAAGCCCACTAATGACGATGTAATACGTTGCATCCAGTCCAATCTTCTGCTAATCTAAAAACAATGTCTTTTGTGAGCCTTTCATGTGCTTATGTCTTTGGTGAACCTCTCATGAGCTTATTCTAACGAGTTATGAAGTGGAGCTTGATCCTTAGAGCTATCCATGTTCATATCATACTTGTACACATGTGATCTTCAATTAGCTAAGTTCAACGCAATGAAATGTCAGTTTAAAATGAGAAAGTTTGCTAAGCCAACTAATGGCAGTGTAATAGGTTGCATCCAGTCCAATCTTCTGCTAATCTAAAAGCCATGTCTTTTGTGAGCCCTTCATGAGCTTATGTCTTTGGTGAACCTTTCATGAGCTTATTCTAACGAGTTATGAAGTGAAGCTTTATCCGTAGAGCTATCCATGTTCATATTATACTTCTACTCTTGTGATCTCAGTTAGCTAAGTTCAACGCAATGAAATGTCTGTTTGACATGTGAAAGTGTGCTATGCCAAATAATGACTATGTAATACGTTGAATCCAGTCCAATCTTCTGTTAATCTAAAAGCCATGTATTTTGTGAGCCCTTCATGAGCTTATGTCTTTTGTCAACCTTTCTTGAGCTTATTCTAACGAGTTATGAAGTGGAGCTTGATCCTCAGAGCTATCCATATTCATATCATACTTCTACACATGTGATCTCAATTAGCTAAGTTTAACACAATTAAATGTCAGTTTGAAATGAGAAAGTGTGCTAAGCCAACTAACGGTGGTGTAATAGGTTGCATCTAGTCCAATCTTCTGCTAATCCAAAAGCCATGTCTTTTGTGAGCCCTTCATGAGCTTATGTCTTTGGTGAAACTTTCATGAGCTTATTCCAACGAGTTATAAAGCGAAGCTTTATCCGTAGAGCTATCCATGTTCATATCATACTTCTACATATGTGATCTCAATTAGCTAAGTTTAAGACAATGAAATGTTAGTTTGAAATGAGAAAGTGTGCTAAGCCAACTAACGGCGGTGTAATAGGTAGCATCTAGTCCAATCTTCTCCTAATTTAAAAGCCATGTCTTTTGTGAGTCCTTCATGAGCTTATGTATTTGGTGAACCTTTCATGAGCTTATTTTAACGAGTTATGAACTGAAGCTTTATCCGTAGAGCTATCCATGTTCATATCATACTTCTACACATGTGATCTCAATTAGCTAAGTTCAACGCAATGAAATGTTAGTTTGAAATGAGAAAGTGTGCTAAGCCAACTAACGGCGGTGTAATAGGTAGCATCTAGTCCAATCTTCTGCTAATCTAAAAGCCATGTCTTTTGTGAGCCCTTCATGAGCTTATGTCTTTGGTGAACCTTTCATGAGCTTATTCTAACGAGTTATGAACTGAAGCTTTATCCGTAGAGCTATCCATGTTCATATCATACTTCTACACATGTGATCTCAATTAGCTAAGCTCAACGCAATGAAATGTCAGTTTGACATGTGAAAGTGTGCTAAGCCAACTATCGGCGGCGTAATAGGTTGCATCGAGTCCAATCTTCTGCTAATCTAAAATTCATGTCTTTTGTGAGCCCTTCATGAGCTTATGTCTTTGGTCAACCTTTCTTGAGCTTATTCTAACGAGTTATGAAGTGAAGCTTTATCCGTAGAGCTGTCCATGTTCATATCATACTTCTACACATGTGATCTCAATTAGCTAAGTGTAACGCAATGAAATGTCAGTTTGAAATGAGAAAATGTGCTAAGCCAACTATCGGCGGTGTAATAGGTTGCATCTAGTCCAATCTTCTGCTAATCTAAAAGCCATATCTATTGTGAGCCCTTCATGTGCTTATGTCTTTAGTGAACCTTTCATGAGCTTATTCTAACGAGTTATGAAGAGGAGCTTGATCCTAAGAGCTATCCACGTTCATATCATACTTCTACACATGTGATCTCAATTAGCTAAGTTCAACGCAATAAAATGTCTGTTTGAAATAAGAAAGTTTGCTAAGCCAACTAATGGCAGTGTAATAGGTTGCATCCAGTCCAATCTTCTGCTAATCTGAAAGCCATGTCTTTTGTAAGCCCTTCATGAGCTTATGTCTTTGGCGAATCTTTCATGAGATTATTCTAACGAGTTATGAAGTGAAGCTTTATCCGTAGAGCTATCCATGTTCATATAATACTTCTACATATGTGATCTTAATTAGCTAAGTTTAACACAATGAAATGTCAGTTTGAAATGAGAAAGTTTGCTAAGCCAACTAATGGCGGTGTAATAGGTTGCATCAAGTCCAATCTTCTGCTAATCTAAAAGCCATGTCTTTTGTAAGCCCTTCATGAGCTTATGTCTTTGGTGAACCTTTCATGAGGTTATTCTAACGAGTTATGAAGTGAAGCTTTATCCGTAGAGCTATCCATGTTTATATCATACTTCTACACATGTGATCTCAATTAGCTAAGTTCAACGCAATAAAATGTCTGTTTGACATGTGAAAGTGTGCTAAGCCCACTAATGACGATGTAATACGTTGCATCCAGTCCAATCTTCTGCTAATCTAAAAGCCATGTCTTTTGTGAGCCCTTCATGAGCTTATGTCTTTGGTGAACCTTTCATGAGCTTATTCTAACGAGTTATGAAGTGAAGCTTTATCTGTAGAGCTATCCATGTTCATATTATACTTCTACTCTTGTGATCTCAGTTAGCTAAGTTCAACGCAATGAAATGTCTGTTTGACATGTGAAAGTGTGCTAAGCCAAATAATGACTATGTAATACGTTGAATCCAGTCCAATCTTCTGCTAATCTAAAAGCCATGTATTTTGTGAGCCCTTCATGAGCTTATGTCTTTTGTCAACCTTTCTTGAGCTTATTCTAACGAGTTATGAAGTGGAGCTTGATCCTCAGAGCTATCCATATTCATATCATACTTCTACACATGTGATCTTAATTAGCTAAGTTCAACGCAATGAAATGTCAGTTTAAAATGAGAAAGTTTGCTAAGCCAACTAATGGCGGTGTAATAGGTTGCATCAAGTCCAATCTTCTGCTAATCTAAAAGCCATGTCTTTTGTGAGGCCTTCATGAGATTATGTCTTTGGTGAAACTTTCATGAGCTTATTCTAACGAGTTATGAAGTGAAGCTTTATCCGTAGAGCTATCCATGTTTATATAATACTTCTACACATGTGATCTCAATTATAGCTAAGTTCAACGCAATGAAATGTCTATTTGACATGTGAAAGTGTGCTAAGCCCACTAACGACGATGTAATATGTTGCATCCAGTCCAATCTTCTGCTAATCTAAAAGCCATGTCTTTTGTGAGCCCTTCATGTGCTTATGTCTTTGGTGAACCTTTCATGAGCTTATTCTAACGAGTTTTGAAGTGGAGCTTGATCCTTAGAGCTATCCTTGTTCATATCATACTTCTACACATGTGATCTCAATTAGCTAAGTTCAACGCAATGAAATGTCAGTTTGAAATGAGAAAGTTTGCTAAGCCACCTAATGGCGGTGTAATAGGTTGCATCAAGTCCAATCTTTTTCAAATCTTAAAGTCATGTCTTTTGTGAGCCCTTCATGAGATTATGTCTTTGGTGAACCTTTCATGAGCTTATTCTAACAAGTTATGAAGTGAAGCTTTATCCGTAGAGCTATCCATGTTCATATCATACTTCTACACTTGTGATCTCAATTAGCTAAGTTCAACGCAATGAAATGTCAGTTTAAAATGAGAAAGTTTGCTAAGCCAACTAATGGCGGTGTAATAGGTTGCATCAAGTCTAATCTTCTGCTAATCTAAAAGCCATGTCTTTTGTGAGCCCTTCATGAGATTATGTCTTTGGTGAAACTTTCATGAGCTTATTCTAACGAGTTTTGAAGTGGAGCTTGATCCTTAGAGCTATCCATGTTCATATCATACTTCTAAACATGTGATCTCAATTAGCTAAGCTCAACGCAATGAAATGTCTGTTTGACATGTCAAAGTGTGCTAAGCCAACTATCGGCGGCGTAATAGGTTGCATCGAGTCCAATCTTCTGCTAATCTAAATGCCATGTCTTTTGTGAGCCCTTCATGAGCTTATATCTTTGGTCAACCTTTCTTGAGCTTATTTTAACGAGTTATGAAGTGAAGCTTTATCCGTAGAGCTATCCATATTCATATCATACTTCTACACATGTGATCTCAATTAGCTAAGTTCAACGCAATGAAATGTCTGTTTGACATGTGAAAGTGTGCTAAGCCCACTAATGACGATGTAATACGTTGCATCCAGTCCAATCTTCTGCTAATCTAAAAACAATGTCTTTTGTGAGCCTTTCATGTGCTTATGTCTTTGGTGAACCTCTCATGAGCTTATTCTAACGAGTTATGAAGTGGAGCTTGATCCTTAGAGCTATCCATGTTCATATCATACTTGTACACATGTGATCTCAATTAGCTAAGTTCAACGCAATGAAATGTCAGTTTAAAATGAGAAAGTTTGCTAAGCCAACTAATGGCAGTGTAATAGGTTGCATCCAGTCCAATCTTCTGCTAATCTAAAAGCCATGTCTTTTGTGAGCCCTTCATGAGCTTATGTCTTTGGTGAACCTTTCATGAGCTTATTCGAACAAGTTATGAAGTGAAGCTTTATCCATAGAGCTATCCATGTTCATATCATACTTCTACATATGTGATCTCAATTAGCTAAGTTTAAGACAATGAAATGTTAGTTTGAAATGAGAAAGTGTGCTAAGCCAACTAACGGCGGTGTAATAGGTAGCATCTAGTCCAATCTTCTCCTAATTTAAAAGCCATGTCTTTTGTGAGTCCTTCATGAGCTTATGTATTTGGTGAACCTTTCATGAGCTTATTCTAACGAGTTATGAACTGAAGCTTTATCCGTAGAGCTATCCATGTTCATATCATACTTCTACACATGTGATCTCAATTAGCTAAGTTCAACGCAATGAAATGTTAGTTTGAAATGAGAAAGTGTGCTAAGCCAACTAACGGCGGTGTAATAGGTAGCATCTAGTCCAATCTTCTGCTAATCTAAAAGCCATGTCTTTTGTGAGCCCTTCATGAGCTTATGTCTTTGGTGAACCTTTCATGAGCTTATTCTAACGAGTTATGAACTGAAGCTTTATCCGTAGAGCTATCCATGTTCATATCATACTTCTACACATGTGATCTCAATTAGCTAAGCTCAACGCAATGAAATGTCAGTTTGACATGTGAAAGTGTGCTAAGCCAACTATCGGCGGCGTAATAGGTTGCATCGAGTCCAATCTTCTGCTAATCTAAAATTCATGTCTTTTGTGAGCCCTTCATGAGCTTATGTCTTTGGTCAACCTTTCTTGAGCTTATTCTAACGAGTTATGAAGTGAAGCTTTATCCGTAGAGCTGTCCATGTTCATATCATACTTCTACACATGTGATCTCAATTAGCTAAGTGTAACGCAATGAAATGTCAGTTTGAAATGAGAAAATGTGCTAAGCCAACTATCGGCGGTGTAATAGGTTGCATCTAGTCCAATCTTCTGCTAATCTAAAAGCCATACCTATTGTGAGCCCTTCATGTGCTTATGTCTTTAGTGAACCTTTCATGAGCTTATTCTAACGAGTTATGAAGAGGAGCTTGATCCTAAGAGCTATCCACGTTCATATCATACTTCTACACATGTGATCTCAATTAGCTAAGTTCAACGCAATAAAATGTCTGTTTGAAATAAGAAAGTTTGCTAAGCCAACTAATGGCAGTGTAATAGGTTGCATCCAGTCCAATCTTCTGCTAATCTGAAAGCCATGTCTTTTGTAAGCCCTTCATGAGCTTATGTCTTTGGCGAATCTTTCATGAGATTATTCTAACGAGTTATGAAGTGAAGCTTTATCCGTAGAGCTATCCATGTTCATATAATACTTCTACATATGTGATCTCAATTAGCTAAGTTTAACACAATGAAATGTCAGTTTGAAATGAGAAAGTTTGCTAAGCCAACTAATGGCGGTGTAATAGGTTGCATCAAGTCCAATCTTCTGCTAATCTAAAAGCCATGTCTTTTGTAAGCCCTTCATGAGCTTATGTCTTTGGTGAACCTTTCATGAGGTTATTCTAACGAGTTATGAAGTGAAGCTTTATCCGTAGAGCTATCCGTGTTTATATCATACTTCTACACATGTGATCTCAATTAGCTAAGTTCAACGCAATAAAATGTCTGTTTGACATGTGAAAGTGTGCTAAGCCCACTAATGACGATGTAATACGTTGCATCCAGTCCAATCTTCTGCTAATCTAAAAGCCATGTCTTTTGTGAGCCCTTCATGAGCTTATGTCTTTGGTGAACCTTTCATGAGCTTATTCTAACGAGTTATGAAGTGAAGCTTTATCCGTAGAGTTATCCATGTTCATATTATACTTCTACTCTTGTGATCTCAATTAGCTAAGTTCAACGCAATGAAATGTCTGTTTGACATGTGAAAGTGTGCTAAGCCAAATAATGACTATGTAATACGTTGAATCCAGTCCAATCTTCTGCTAATCTAAAAGCCATGTATTTTGTGAGCCCTTCATGAGCTTATGTCTTTTGTCAACCTTTCTTGAGCTTATTCTAACGAGTTATGAAGTGGAGCTTGATCCTCAGAGCTATCCATATTCATATCATACTTCTACACATGTGATCTTAATTAGCTAAGTTCAACGCAATGAAATGTCAGTTTAAAATGAGAAAGTTTGCTAAGCCAACTAATGGCGGTGTAATAGGTTGCATCAAGTCCAATCTTCTGCTAATCTAAAAGCCATGTCTTTTGTGAGGCCTTCATGAGATTATGTCTTTGGTGAAACTTTCATGAGCTTATTCTAACGAGTTATGAAGTGAAAGCTTTATCCGTAGAGCTATCCATGTTTATATAATACTTCTACACATGTGATCTCAATTATAGCTAAGTTCAACGCAATGAAATGTCTATTTGACATGTGAAAGTGTGCTAAGCCCACTAACGACGATGTAATATGTTGCATCCAGTCCAATCTTCTGCTAATCTAAAAGCCATGTCTTTTGTGAGCCCTTCATGTGCTTATGTCTTTGGTGAACCTTTCATGAGCTTATTCTAACGAGTTTTGAAGTGGAGCTTGATCCTTAGAGCTATCCTTGTTCATATCATACTTCTACACATGTGATCTCAATTAGCTAAGTTCAACGCAATGAAATGTCAGTTTGAAATGAGAAAGTTTGCTAAGCCACCTAATGGCGGTGTAATAGGTTGCATCAAGTCCAATCTTCTTCAAATCTTAAAGTCATGTCTTTTGTGAGCCCTTCATGAGATTATGTCTTTGGTGAACCTTTCATGAGCTTATTCTAACAAGTTATGAAGTGAAGCTTTATCCGTAGAGCTATCCATGTTCATATCATACTTCTACACTTGTGATCTCAATTAGCTAAGTTCAACGCAATGAAATGTCAGTTTAAAATGAGAAAGTTTGCTAAGCCAACTAATGGCGGTGTAATAGGTTGCATCAAGTCTAATCTTCTGCTAATCTAAAAGCCATGTCTTTTGTGAGCCCTTCATGAGATTATGTCTTTGGTGAAACTTTCATGAGCTTATTCTAACGAGTTTTGAAGTGGAGCTTGATCCTTAGAGCTATCCATGTTCATATCATACTTCTAAACATGTGATCTCAATTAGCTAAGCTCAACGCAATGAAATGTCTGTTTGACATGTCAAAGTGTGCTAAGCCAACTATCGGCGGCGTAATAGGTTGCATCGAGTCCAATCTTCTGCTAATCTAAATGCCATGTCTTTTGTGAGCCCTTCATGAGCTTATATCTTTGGTCAACCTTTCTTGAGCTTATTTTAACGAGTTATGAAGTGAAGCTTTATCCGTAGAGCTATCCATATTCATATCATACTTCTACACATGTGATCTCAATTAGCTAAGTTCAACGCAATGAAATGTCTGTTTGACATGTGAAAGTGTGCTAAGCCCACTAATGACGATGTAATACGTTGCATCCAGTCCAATCTTCTGCTAATCTAAAAACAATGTCTTTTGTGAGCCTTTCATGTGCTTATGTCTTTGGTGAACCTCTCATGAGCTTATTCTAATGAGTTATGAAGTGGAGCTTGATCCTTAGAGCTATCCATGTTCATATCATACTTGTACACATGTGATCTCAATTAGCTAAGTTCAACGCAATGAAATGTCAGTTTAAAATGAGAAAGTTTGCTAAGCCAACTAATGGCAGTGTAATAGGTTGCATCCAGTCCAATCTTCTGCTAATCTAAAAGCCATGTCTTTTGTGAGCCCTTCATGAGCTTATGTCTTTGGTGAACCTTTCATGAGCTTATTCGAACAAGTTATGAAGTGAAGCTTTATCCATAGAGCTATCCATGTTCATATCATACTTCTACATATGTGATCTCAATTAGCTAAGTTTAAGACAATGAAATGTTAGTTTGAAATGAGAAAGTGTGCTAAGCCAACTAACGGCGGTGTAATAGGTAGCATCTAGTCCAATCTTCTCCTAATTTAAAAGCCATGTCTTTTGTGAGTCCTTCATGAGCTTATGTATTTAGTGAACCTTTCATGAGCTTATTCTAACGAGTTATGAACTGAAGCTTTATCCGTAGAGCTATCCATGTTCATATCATACTTCTACACATGTGATCTCAATTAGCTAAGTTCAACGCAATGAAATGTTAGTTTGAAATGAGAAAGTGTGCTAAGCCAACTAACGGCGGTGTAATAGGTAGCATCTAGTCCAATCTTCTGCTAATCTAAAAGCCATGTCTTTTGTGAGCCCTTCATGAGCTTATGTCTTTGGTGAACCTTTCATGAGCTTATTCTAACGAGTTATGAACTGAAGCTTTATCCGTAGAGCTATCCATGTTCATATCATACTTCTACACATGTGATCTCAATTAGCTAAGCTCAACGCAATGAAATGTCAGTTTGACATGTGAAAGTGTGCTAAGCCAACTATCGGCGGCGTAATAGGTTGCATCGAGTCCAATCTTCTGCTAATCTAAAATTCATGTCTTTTGTGAGCCCTTCATGAGCTTATGTCTTTGGTCAACCTTTCTTGAGCTTATTCTAACGAGTTATGAAGTGAAGCTTTATCCGTAGAGCTGTCCATGTTCATATCATACTTCTACACATGTGATCTCAATTAGCTAAGTGTAACGCAATGAAATGTCAGTTTGAAATGAGAAAATGTGCTAAGCCAACTATCGGCGGTGTAATAGGTTGCATCTAGTCCAATCTTCTGCTAATCTAAAAGCCATATCTATTGTGAGCCCTTCATGTGCTTATGTCTTTAGTGAACCTTTCATGAGCTTATTCTAACGAGTTATGAAGAGGAGCTTGATCCTAAGAGCTATCCACGTTCATATCATACTTCTACACATGTGATCTCAATTAGCTAAGTTCAACGCAATAAAATGTCTGTTTGAAATAAGAAAGTTTGCTAAGCCAACTAATGGCAGTGTAATAGGTTGCATCCAGTCCAATCTTCTGCTAATCTGAAAGCCATGTCTTTTGTAAGCCCTTCATGAGCTTATGTCTTTGGCGAATTTTTCATGAGATTATTCTAACGAGTTATGAAGTGAAGCTTTATCCGTAGAGCTATCCATGTTCATATAATACTTCTACATATGTGATCTCAATTAGCTAAGTTTAACACAATGAAATGTCAGTTTGAAATGAGAAAGTTTGCTAAGCCAACTAATGGCGGTGTAATAGGTTGCATCAAGTCCAATCTTCTGCTAATCTAAAAGCCATGTCTTTTGTAAGCCCTTCATGAGCTTATGTCTTTGGTGAACCTTTCATGAGGTTATTCTAACGAGTTATGAAGTGAAGCTTTATCCGTAGAGCTATCCGTGTTTATATCATACTTCTACACATGTGATCTCAATTAGCTAAGTTCAACGCAATAAAATGTCAGTTTGAAATGAGAAAGTTTGCTAAGCCAACTAACGGCGGTGTAATAGGTGGAATCTAGTCCAATCTTCTGCTAATCTAAAAGCCATGTCTTTTGTGAGCCCTTCATGAGCTTATGTCTTTGGTGAACCTTTCATGAGCTTATTCTAACGAGTTATGAAGTGAAGCTTTATCCGTAGAGTTATCCATGTTCATATTATACTTCTACTCTTGTGATCTCAGTTAGCTAAGTTCAACGCAATGAAATGTCTGTTTGACATGTGAAAGTGTGCTAAGCCAAATAATGACTATGTAATACGTTGAATCCAGTCCAATCTTCTGCTAATCTAAAAGCCATGTATTTTGTGAGCCCTTCATGAGCTTATGTCTTTTGTCAACCTTTCTTGAGCTTATTCTAACGAGTTATGAAGTGGAGCTTGATCCTCAGAGCTATCCATATTCATATCATACTTCTACACATGTGATCTTAATTAGCTAAGTTCAACGCAATGAAATGTCAGTTTAAAATGAGAAAGTTTGCTAAGCCAACTAATGGCGGTGTAATAGGTTGCATCAAGTCCAATCTTCTGCTAATCTAAAAGCCATGTCTTTTGTGAGGCCTTCATGAGATTATGTCTTTGGTGAAACTTTCATGAGCTTATTCTAACGAGTTATGAAGTGAAGCTTTATCCGTAGAGCTATCCATGTTTATATAATACTTCTACACATGTGATCTCAATTATAGCTAAGTTCAACGCAATGAAATGTCTATTTGACATGTGAAAGTGTGCTAAGCCCACTAACGACGATGTAATATGTTGCATCCAGTCCAATCTTCTGCTAATCTAAAAGCCATGTCTTTTGTGAGCCCTTCATGTGCTTATGTCTTTGGTGAACCTTTCATGAGCTTATTCTAACGAGTTTTGAAGTGGAGCTTGATCCTTAGAGCTATCCTTGTTCATATCATACTTCTACACATGTGATCTCAATTAGCTAAGTTCAACGCAATGAAATGTCAGTTTGAAATGAGAAAGTTTGCTAAGCCACCTAATGGCGGTGTAATAGGTTGCATCAAGTCCAATCTTCTTCAAATCTTAAAGTCATGTCTTTTGTGAGCCCTTCATGAGATTATGTCTTTGGTGAACTTTCATGAGCTTATTCTAACAAGTTATGAAGTGAAGCTTTATCCGTAGAGCTATCCATGTTCATATCATACTTCTACACTTGTGATCTCAATTAGCTAAGTTCAACGCAATGAAATGTCAGTTTAAAATGAGAAAGTTTGCTAAGCCAACTAATGGCGGTGTAATAGGTTGCATCAAGTCTAATCTTCTGCTAATCTAAAAGCCATGTCTTTTGTGAGCCCTTCATGAGATTATGTCTTTGGTGAAACTTTCATGAGCTTATTCTAACGAGTTTTGAAGTGGAGCTTGATCCTTAGAGCTATCCATGTTCATATCATACTTCTAAACATGTGATCTCAATTAGCTAAGCTCAACGCAATGAAATGTCAGTTTGAAATGAGAAAATGTGCTAAGCCAACTATCGGCGGCGTAATAGGTTGCATCGAGTCCAATCTTCTGCTAATCTAAATGCCATGTCTTTTGTGAGCCCTTCATGAGCTTATATCTTTGGTCAACCTTTCTTGAGCTTATTCTAACGAGTTATGAAGTGAAGCTTTATCCGTAGAGCTATCCGTATTCATATCATACTTCTACACATGTGATCTCAATTAGCTAAGTTCAACGCAATGAAATGTCTGTTTGACATGTGAAAGTGTGCTAAGCCCACTAATGACGATGTAATACGTTGCATCCAGTCCAATCTTCTGCTAATCTAAAAACAATATCTTTTGTGAGCCTTTCATGTGCTTATGTCTTTGGTGAACCTCTCATGAGCTTATTCTAACGAGTTATGAAGTGGAGCTTGATCCTTAGAGCTATCCATGTTCATATCATACTTGTACACATGTGATCTCAATTAGCTAAGTTCAACGCAATGAAATGTCAGTTTAAAATGAGAAAGTTTGCTAAGCCAACTAATGGCAGTGTAATAGGTTGCATCCAGTCCAATCTTCTGCTAATCTAAAAGCCATGTCTTTTGTGAGCCCTTCATGAGCTTATGTCTTTGGTGAACCTTTCATGAGCTTATTCGAACAAGTTATGAAGTGAAGCTTTATCCATAGAGCTATCCATGTTCATATCATACTTCTACACATGTGATCTCAATTAGCTAAGTTCAACGCAATGAAATGTCAGTTTGAAATGAGAAAGTGTGCTAAGCCAACTAACGGCGGTGTAATAGGTGGAATCTAGTCCAATCTTCTGCTAATCTAAAAGCCATGTCTTTTGTGAGCCCTTCATGAGCTTATGTCTTTGGTGAATCTTTCATGAGCTTATTCTAACGAGTTATGAAGTAAAGCTTTATCCGTAGAGCTATCCATGTTCATATCATACTTCTACACATGTGATCTCAATTAGCTAATCTCAACGCAATGAAATGTCAGTTTGACATGTGAAAGTGTGCTAAGCCAACTATCGGCGGCGTAATAGGTTGCATCGAGTCCAATCTTCTGCTAATCTAAAATTCATGTCTTTTGTGAGCCCTTCATGAGCTTATGTCTTTGGTCAACCTTTCTTGAGCTTATTCTAACGAGTTATGAAGTGAAGCTTTATCCGTAGAGCTATCCATGTTTATATCATACTTCTACACATGTGATCTCAATTAGCTAAGTTCAACGCAATAAAATGTCTGTTTGACATGTGAAAGTGTGCTAAGCCCACTAATGACGATGTAATACGTTGCATCCAGTCCAATCTTCTGCTAATCTAAAAGCCATGTCTTTTGTGAGCCCTTCATGAGCTTATGTCTTTGGTGAACCTTTCATGAGCTTATTCTAACGAGTTATGAAGTGAAGCTTTATCCGTAGAGCTATCCATGTTCATATTATACTTCTACACATGTGATCTCAATTAGCTAAGTTCAACGCAATGAAATGTCAGTTTGAAATGAGAAAGTTTGCTAAGCCACCTAATGGCGTTGTAATAGGTTGCATCAAGTACAATCTTCTTCTAATCTTAAAGTCATGTCTTTCGTGAGCCCTTCATGAGATTATGTCTTTGGTGAACCTTTCATGAGCTTATTCTAACAAGTTATGAAGTGAAGCTTTATCCGTAGAGCTATCCATGTTCATATCATACTTCTACACTTGTGATCTCAATTAGCTAAGTTCAACGCAATGAAATGTCAGTTTAAAATGAGAAAGTTTGCTAAGCCAACTAATGGCGGTGTAATAGGTTGCATCAAGTCCAATCTTCTGCTAATCTAAAAACAATGTCTTTTGTGAGCCTTTCATGTGCTTATGTCTTTGGTGAACCTCTCATGAGCTTATTCTAACGAGTTATGAAGTGGAGCTTGATCCTTAGAGCTATCCATGTTCATATTATACTTGTACACATGTGATCTCAATTAGCTAAGTTCAACACAATGAAATGTCAGTTTAAAATGAGAAAGTTTGCTAAGCCAACTAATGGCAGTGTAATAGGTTGCATCCAGTCCAATCTTCTGCTAATCTAAAAGCCATGTCTTTTGTAAGCCCTTCATGAGCTTATGTCTTTGGTGAACCTTTCATGAGCTTATTCGAACGAGTTATGAAGTGAAGCTTTATCCATAGAGCTATCCATGTTCATATCATACTTCTACACATGTGATCTCAATTAGCTAAGTTCAACGCAATGAAATGTCAGTTTGAAATGAGAAAGTTTGCTAAGCCAACTAACGGCGGTGTAATAGGTGGAATCTAGTCCAATCTTCTGCTAATCTAAAAGCCATGTCTTTTGTGAGCCCTTCATGAGCTTATGTCTTTGGCGAATCTTTCATGAGCTTATTCTAACGAGTTATGAAGTGAAGCTTTATCCGTAGAGCTATCCATGTTCATATCATACTTCTACACATGTGATCTCAATTAGCTAAGCTCAACGCAATGAAATGTCAGTTTGACATGTGAAAGTGTGCTAAGCCAACTATCGGCGGCGTAATAGGTTGCATCGAGTCCAATCTTCTGCTAATCTAAAATTCATGTCTTTTGTGAGCCCTTCATGAGCTTATGTCTTTGGTCAACCTTTCTTGAGCTTATTCTAACGAGTTATGAAGTGAAGCTTTATCCGTAGAGCTATCCATGTTCATATCATACTTCTACACATGTGATCTCAATTAGCTAAGTTCAACGCAATGAAATGTCAGTTTGAAATAAGAAAGTTTGCTAAGCCAACTAATGGCAGTGTAATAGGTTGCATCCAGTCCAATCTTCTGCTAATCTAAAAGCCGTGTCTTTTGTGAGCCCTTCATGTGCTTATGTCTTTGGTGAACCTTTCATGAGCTTATTCTAACGAGTTATGAAGTGAAGCTTTATCCGTAGAGCTATCCATGTTCATATTATACTTCTACACATGTGATCTCAATTAGCTAAGTTCAACGCAATGAAATGTCAGTTTGAAATGAGAAAGTTTGCTAAGCCACCTAATGGCGGTGTAATAGGTTGCATCAAGTACAATCTTCTTCTAATCTTAAAGTCATGTCTTTTGTGAGCCCTTCATGAGATTATGTCTTTGGTGAACCTTTCATGACCTTATTCTAACAAGTTATGAAGTGAAGCTTTATCCGTAGAGCTATCCATGTTCATATCATACTTCTACACTTGTGATCTCAATTAGCTAAGTTCAACGCAATGAAATGTCAGTTTAAAATGAGAAAGTTTGCTAAGCCAACTAATGGCGGTGTAATAGGTTGCATCAAGTCCAATCTTCTGCTAATCTAAAAACAATGTCTTTTGTGAGCCTTTCATGTGCTTATGTCTTTGGTGAACCTCTCATGAGCTTATTCTAACGAGTTATGAAGTGGAGCTTGATCCTTAGAGCTATCCATGTTCATATTATACTTGTACACATGTGATCTCAATTAGCTAAGTTCAACACAATGAAATGTCAGTTTAAAATGAGAAAGTTTGCTAAGCCAACTAATGGCAGTGTAATAGGTTGCATCCAGTCCAATCTTCTGCTAATCTAAAAGCCATGTCTTTTGTAAGCCCTTCATGAGCTTATGTCTTTGGTGAACCTTTCATGAGCTTATTCGAACGAGTTATGAAGTGAAGCTTTATCCATAGAGCTATCCATGTTCATATCATACTTCTACACATGTGATCTCAATTAGCTAAGTTCAACGCAATGAAATGTCAGTTTGAAATGAGAAAGTTTGCTAAGCCAACTAACGGCGGTGTAATAGGTGGAATCTAGTCCAATCTTCTGCTAAGCTAAAAGCCATATCTTTTGTGAGCCCTTCATGAGCTTATGTCTTTGGCGAATCTTTCATGAGCTTATTCTAACGAGTTATGAAGTGAAGCTTTATCCGTAGAGCTATCCATGTTCATATCATACTTCTACACATGTGATCTCAATTAGCTAAGCTCAACGCAATGAAATGTCAGTTTGACATGTGAAAGTGTGCTAAGCCAACTATCGGCGGCGTAATAGGTTGCATCAAGTCCAATCTTCTGCTAATCTAAAATTCATGTCTTTTGTGAGCCCTTCATGAGCTTATGTCTTTGGTCAACCTTTCTTGAGCTTATTCTAACGAGTTATGAAGTGAAGCTTTATCCGTAGAGCTATCCATGTTCATATCATACTTCTACACATGTGATCTCAATTAGCTAAGTTCAACGCAATGAAATGTCAGTTTGAAATAAGAAAGTTTGCTAAGCCAACTAATGGCAGTGTAATAGGTTGCATCCAGTCCAATCTTCTGCTAATCTAAAAGCCATGTCTTTTGTGAGCCCTTCATGTGCTTATGTCTTTGGTGAACCTTTCATAAGCTTATTCTAACGAGTTATGAAGTGAAGCTTTATCCGTAGAGCTATCCATGTTCATATCATACTTCTACACATGTGATCTCAATTAGCTAAGTTCAACGCAATGAAATGTCAGTTTGAAATAAGAAAGTGTGCTAAGCCAACTAATGGCAGTGTAATAGGTTGCATCAAGTCCAATCTTCTGCTAATCTAAAAGCCATGTCTTTTGTGAGCCCTTCATGAGCTTATGTCTTTGGTGAACCTTTAATGAGCTTATTCTAACGAGTTATGAAGTGAAGCTTTATCCGTAGAACTATCCATGTTCATATTATACTTCTACACTTGTGATCTTAGTTAGCTAAGTTCAATGCATTGAAATGTCTGTTTGACATGTGAAAGTGTGCTAAGCCAACTAATGACTATGTAATACGTTGAATCCAGTCCAATCTTCTGCTAATCTAAAAGCCATATATTTTGTGAGCCCTTCATGAGATTATGTCTATTGTCAACCTTTCATGAGCTTATTCTAACGAGTTATGAAGTGAAGCTTTATCCGTAGAGCTATCCATGTTCATATCATACTTCTACACATGTGATCTCAATTAGCTAAGCTCAACGCAATGAAATGTCAGTTTGACATGTGAAAGTGTGCTAAGCCAACTATCGGCGGCGTAATAGGTTGCATCGAGTCCAATCTTCTGCTAATCTAAAATTCATGTCTTTTGTGAGCCCTTCATGAGATTATATCTTTGGTGAAACTTTCATGAGCTTATTCTAACGAGTTTTGAAGTGGAGCTTGATCCTTAGAGCTATCCATGTTCATATCATACTTCTAAACATGTGATCTCAATTAGCTAAGCTCAACGCAATGAAATGTCTGTTTGACATGTCAAAGTGTGCTAAGCCAACTATCGGCGGCGTAATAGGTTGCATCGAGTCCAATCTTCTGCTAATCTAAATGCCATGTCTTTTGTGAGCCCTTCATGAGCTTATATCTTTGGTCAACCTTTCTTGAGCTTATTCTAACGAGTTATGAAGTGAAGCTTTATCCGTAGAGCTATCCATATTCATATCATACTTCTACACATGTGATCTCAATTAGCTAAGTTCAACGCAATGAAATGTCTGTTTGACATGTGAAAGTGTGCTAAGCCCACTAATGACGATGTAATACGTTGCATCCAGTCTAATCTTCTGCTAATCTAAAAACAATGTCTTTTGTGAGCCTTTCATGTGCTTATGTCTTTGGTGAACCTCTCATGAGCTTATTCTAACGAGTTATGAAGTGGAGCTTGATCCTTAGAGCTATCCATGTTCATATCATACTTGTACACATGTGATCTCAATTAGCTAAGTTCAACGCAATGAAATGTCAGTTTAAAATGAGAAAGTTTGCTAAGCCAACTAATGGCAGTGTAATAGGTTGCATCCAGTCCAATCTTCTGCTAATCTAAAAGCCATGTCTTTTGTGAGCCCTTCATGAGCTTATGTCTTTGGTGAACCTTTCATGAGCTTATTCGAACAAGTTATGAAGTGAAGCTTTATCCATAGAGCTATCCATGTTCATATAATTCTTCTACACATGTGATCTCAATTAGCTAAGTTCAACGCAATGAAATGTCAGTTTGAAATGAGAAAGTGTGCTAAGCCAACTAACGGCGGTGTAATAGGTGGAATCTAGTCCAATCTTCTGCTAATCTAAAAGCCATGTCTTTTGTGAGCCCTTCATGAGCTTATGTCTTTGGCGAATCTTTCATGAGCTTATTCTAACGAGTTATGAAGTGAAGCTTTATCCGTAGAGCTATCCATGTTCATATCATACTTCTACACATGTGATCTCAATTAGCTAATCTCAACGCAATGAAATGTCAGTTTGACATGTGAAAGTGTGCTAAGCCAACTATCGGCGGCGTAATAGGTTGCATCGAGTCCAATCTTCTGCTAATCTAAAATTCATGTCTTTTGTGAGCCCTTCATGAGCTTATGTCTTTGGTCAACCTTTCTTGAGCTTATTCTAATGAGTTATGAAGTGAAGCTTTATCCGTAGAGCTATCCATGTTTATATCATACTTCTACACATGTGATCTCAATTAGCTAAGTTCAACGCAATAAAATGTCTGTTTGACATGTGAAAGTGTGCTAAGCCCACTAATGACGATGTAATACGTTGCATCCAGTCCAATCTTCTGCTAATCTAAAAGCCATGTCTTTTGTGAGCCCTTCATGAGCTTATGTCTTTGGTGAACCTTTCATGAGCTTATTCTAACGAGTTATGAAGTGAAGCTTTATCCGTAGAGCTATCCATGTTCATATTATACTTCTACACATGTGATCTCAATTAGCTAAGTTCAACGCAATGAAATGTCAGTTTGAAATGAGAAAGTTTGCTAAGCCACCTAATGGCGGTGTAATAGGTTGCATCAAGTACAATCTTCTTCTAATCTTAAAGTCATGTCTTTTGTGAGCCCTTCATGAGATTATGTCTTTGGTGAACCTTTCATGAGCTTATTCTAACAAGTTATGAAGTGAAGCTTTATCCGTAGAGCTATCCATGTTCATATCATACTTCTACACTTGTGATCTCAATTAGCTAAGTTCAACGCAATGAAATGTCAGTTTAAAATGAGAAAGTTTGCTAAGCCAACTAACGGCGGTGTAATAGGTGGAATCTAGTCCAATCTTCTGCTAATCTAAAAGCCATATCTTTTGTGAGCCCTTCATGAGCTTATGTCTTTGGCGAATCTTTCATGAGCTTATTCTAACGAGTTATGAAGTGAAGCTTTATCCGTAGAGCTATCCATGTTCATATCATACTTCTACACATGTGATCTCAATTAGCTAAGCTCAACGCAATGAAATGTCAGTTTGACATGTGAAAGTGTGCTAAGCCAACTATCGGCGGCGTAATAGGTTGCATCAAGTCCAATCTTCTGCTAATCTAAAATTCATGTCTTTTGTGAGCCCTTCATGAGCTTATGTCTTTGGTCAACCTTTCTTGAGCTTATTCTAACGAGTTATGAAGTGAAGCTTTATCCGTAGAGCTATCCATGTTCATATCATACTTCTACACATGTGATCTCAATTAGCTAAGTTCAACGCAATGAAATGTCAGTTTGAAATAAGAAAGTTTGCTAAGCCAACTAATGGCAGTGTAATAGGTTGCATCCAGTCCAATCTTCTGCTAATCTAAAAGCCATGTCTTTTGTGAGCCCTTCATGTGCTTATGTCTTTGGTGAACCTTTCATAAGCTTATTCTAACGAGTTATGAAGTGAAGCTTTATCCGTAGAGCTATCCATGTTCATATCATACTTCTACACATGTGATCTCAATTAGCTAAGTTCAACGCAATGAAATGTCAGTTTAAAATGAGAAAGTTTGCTAAGCCAACTAATGGCGGTGTAATAGGTTGCATCAAGTCCAATCTTCTGCTAATCTAAAAACAATGTCTTTTGTGAGCCTTTCATGTGCTTATGTCTTTGGTGAACCTCTCATGAGCTTATTCTAACGAGTTATGAAGTGGAGCTTGATCCTTAGAGCTATCCATGTTCATATTATACTTGTACACATGTGATCTCAATTAGCTAAGTTCAACACAATGAAATGTCAGTTTAAAATGAGAAAGTTTGCTAACCAACTAATGGCAGTGTAATAGGTTGCATCCAGTCCAATCTTCTGCTAATCTAAAAGCCATGTCTTTTGTAAGCCCTTCATGAGCTTATGTCTTTGGTGAACCTTTCATGAGCTTATTCGAACGAGTTATGAAGTGAAGCTTTATCCATAGAGCTATCCATGTTCATATCATACTTCTACACATGTGATCTCAATTAGCTAAGTTCAACGCAATGAAATGTCAGTTTGAAATGAGAAAGTTTGCTAAGCCAACTAACGGCGGTGTAATAGGTGGAATCTAGTCCAATCTTCTGCTAATCTAAAAGCCATGTCTTTTGTGAGCCCTTCATGAGCTTATGTCTTTGGCGAATCTTTCATGAGCTTATTCTAACGAGTTATGAAGTGAAGCTTTATCCGTAGAGCTATCCATGTTCATATCATACTTCTACACATGTGATCTCAATTAGCTAAGCTCAACGCAATGAAATGTCAGTTTGACATGTGAAAGTGTGCTAAGCCAACTATCGGCGGCGTAATAGGTTGCATCGAGTCCAATCTTCTGCTAATCTAAAATTCATGTCTTTTGTGAGCCCTTCATGAGCTTATGTCTTTGGTCAACCTTTCTTGAGCTTATTCTAACGAGTTATGAAGTAAAGCTTTATCCGTAGAGCTATCCATGTTCATATCATACTTCTACACATGTGATCTCAATTAGCTAAGTTCAACGCAATGAAATGTCAGTTTGAAATAAGAAAGTTTGCTAAGCCAACTAATGGCAGTGTAATAGGTTGCATCCAGTCCAATCTTCTGCTAATCTAAAAGCCATGTCTTTTGTGAGCCCTTCATGTGCTTATGTCTTTGGTGAACCTTTCATAAGCTTATTCTAACGAGTTATGAAGTGAAGCTTTATCCGTAGAGCTATCCATATTCATATTATACTTCTACACTTGTGATCTTAGTTAGCTAAGTTCAATGCATTGAAATGTCTGTTTGACATGTGAAAGTGTGCTAAGCCAACTAATGACTATGTAATACGTTGAATCCAGTCCAATCTTCTGCTAATCTAAAAGCCATATATTTTGTGAGCCCTTCATGCGATTATGTCTATTGTCAATCTTTCATGAGCTTATTCTAACGAGTTATGAAGTGAAGGTTTATCCGTAGAGCTATCCATGTTCATATCATACTTCTACACATGTGATCTCAATTAGCTAAGCTCAACGCAATGAAATGTCAGTTTGACATGTGAAAGTTTGCTAAGCCAACTAACGGCGGTGTAATAGGTGGAATCTAGTCCAATCTTCTGCTAATCTAAAAGCCATGTCTTTTGTGAGCCCTTCATGAGCTTATGTCTTTGGCGAATCTTTCATGAGCTTATTCTAACGAGTTATGAAGTGAAGCTTTATCCGTAGAGCTATCCATGTTCATATCATACTTCTACACATGTGATCTCAATTAGCTAAGCTCAACGCAATGAAATGTCAGTTTGACATGTGAAAGTGTGCTAAGCCAACTATCGGCGGCGTAATAGGTTGCATCGAGTCCAATCTTCTGTTAATCTAAAATTCATGTCTTTTGTGAGCCCTTCATGAGCTTATGTCTTTGGTCAACCTTTCTTGAGCTTATTCTAACGAGTTATGAAGTGAAGCTTTATCCGTAGAGCTATCCATGTTCATATCATACTTCTACACATGTGATCTCAATTAGCTAAGTTCAACGCAATGAAATGTCAGTTTGAAATGAGAAAATGTGCTAAGCCAACTATCGGCGGTGTAATAGGTTGCATCTAGTCCAATCTTCTGCTAATCTAAAAGCCATATCTATTGTGAGCCCTTCATGTGCTTATGTCTTTAGTGAACCTTTCATGAGCTTATTCTAACGAGTTATGAAGAGAAGCTTGATCCTAAGAGCTATCCACGTTCATATCATACTTCTACACATGTGATCTCAATTAGCTAAGTTCAACGCAATGAAATGTCTGTTTGAAATAAGAAAGTTTGCTAAGCCAACTAATGGCAGTGTAATAGGTTGCATCCAGTCCAATCTTCTGCTAATATAAAAGCCATGTCTTTTGTGAGCCCTTCATGAGCTTATGTCTTTGGCGAATCTTTCATGAGATTATTCTAACGAGTTATGAAGTGAAGCTTTATCCGTAGAGCTATCCATGTTCATATAATACTTCTACATATGTGATCTCAATTAGCTAAGTTTAACACAATGAAATGTCAGTTTGAAATGAGAAAGTTTGCTAAGCCAACTAATCGCGGTGTAATAGGTTGCATCAAGTCCAATCTTCTGCTAATCTAAAAGCCATGTCTTTTGTAAGCCCTTCATGAGCTTATGTCTTTGGTGAACCTTTCATGAGGTCATTCTAACGAGTTATGAAGTGAAGCTTTATCCGTAGAGCTATCCATGTTCATATCATACTTCTACACATGTGATCTCAATTAGCTAAGTTCAACGCAATAAAATGTCTGTTTGACATGTGAAAGTGTGCTAAGCCCACTAATGACGATGTAATACGTTGCATCCAGTCCAATCTTCTGCTAATCTAAAAGCCATGTCTTTTGTGATCCCTTCATGAGCTTATGTCTTTGGTGAACCTTTCATGAGCTTATTCTAACGAGTTATGAAGTGAAGCTTTATCCGTAGAGCTATCCATGTTCATATCATACTTCTACACATATGATCTCAATTAGCTAAGCTCAACGCAATGAAATGTCAGTTTGACATGTGAAAGTGTGCTAAGCCAACTAACGGCGGGGTAATAGGTCGAATCTAGTCCAATCTTCTGCTAATCTAAAAGCCATGTCTTTTGTGAGCCCTTTATGAGCTTATGTCTTTGGCGAATCTTTCATGAGCTTATTCTAACGAGTTATGAAGTGAAGCTTTATCCGTAGAGCTATCCATGTTCATATCATACTTCTACACATGTGATCTCAATTAGCTAAGCTCAACGCAATGAAATGTCTGTTTGACATGTGAAAGTGTGCTAAGCCAACTATCGGCGGCGTAATAGGTTGCATCGAGTCCAATCTTCTGCTAATCTAAAATTCATGTCTTTTGTGAGCCCTTCATGAGCTTATGTCTTTGGTGAACCTTTCATGAGCTTATTCTAACGAGTTATGAACTGAAGCTTTATCCGTAGAGCTATCCATGTTCATATCATACTTCTACACATGTGATCTCAATTAGCTAAGCTCAACGCAATGAAATGTCTGTTTGACATGTGAAAGTGTGCTAAGCCAACTATCGGCGGCGTAATAGGTTGCATCGAGTCCAATCTTCTGCTAATCTAAAATTCATGTCTTTTGTGAGCCCTTCATGAGCTTATGTCTTTGGTCAACCTTTCATGAGCTTATTCTAACGAGTTATGAAGAGAAGCTTGATCCTAAGAGCTATCCACGTTCATATCATACTTCTACACATGTGATCTCAATTAGCTAAGTTCAACGCAATGAAATGTCTGTTTGAAATAAGAAAGTTTGCTAAGCCAACTAATGGCAGTGTAATAGGTTGCATCCAGTCCAATCTTCTGCTAATATAAAAGCCATGTCTTTTGTGAGCCCTTCATGAGCTTATGTCTTTGGCGAATCTTTCATGAGATTATTCTAACGAGTTATGAAGTGAAGCTTTATCCGTAGAGCTATCCATGTTCATATAATACTTCTACATATGTGATCTCAATTAGCTAAGTTTAACACAATGAAATGTCAGTTTGAAATGAGAAAGTTTGCTAAGCCAACTAATGGCGGTGTAATAGGTTGCATCAAGTCCAATCTTCTGCTAATCTAAAAGCCATGTCTTTTGTAAGCCCTTCATGAGCTTATGTCTTTGGTGAACCTTTCATGAGGTCATTCTAACGAGTTATGAAGTGAAGCTTTATCCGTAGAGCTATCCATGTTCATATCATACTTCTACACATGTGATCTCAATTAGCTAAGTTCAACGCAATAAAATGTCTGTTTGACATGTGAAAGTGTGCTAAGCCCACTAATGACGATGTAATACGTTGCATCCAGTCCAATCTTCTGCTAATCTAAAAGCCATGTCTTTTGTGATCCCTTTATGAGCTTATGTCTTTGGTGAACCTTTCATGAGCTTATTCTAACGAGTTATGAAGTGAAGCTTTATCCGTAGAGCTATCCATGTTCATATCATACTTCTACACATGTGATCTCAATTAGCTAAGCTCAACGCAATGAAATGTCAGTTTGACATGTGAAAGTGTGCTAAGCCAACTAACGGCGGGGTAATAGGTCGAATCTAGTCCAATCTTTTGCTAATCTAAAAGCCATGTCTTTTGTGAGCCCTTTATGAGCTTATGTCTTTGGCGAATCTTTCATGAGCTTATTCTAACGAGTTATGAAGTGAAGCTTTATCCGTAGAGCTATCCATGTTCATATCATACTTCTACACATGTGATCTCAATTAGCTAAGCTCAACGCAATGAAATGTCTGTTTGACATGTGAAAGTGTGCTAAGCCAACTATCGGCGGCGTAATAGGTTGCATCGAGTCCAATCTTCTGCTAATCTAAAATTCATGTCTTTTGTGAGCCCTTCATGAGCTTATGTCTTTGGTGAACCTTTCATGAGCTTATTCTAACGAGTTATGAACTGAAGCTTTATCCGTAGAGCTATCCATGTTCATATCATACTTCTACACATGTGATCTCAATTAGCTAAGCTCAACGCAATGAAATGTCTGTTTGACATGTGAAAGTGTGCTAAGCCAACTATCGGCGGCGTAATAGGTTGCATCGAGTCCAATCTTCTGCTAATCTAAAATTCATGTCTTTTGTGAGCCCTTCATGAGCTTATGTCTTTGGTCAACCTTTCTTGAGCTTATTTTAACGAGTTATGAAGTGAAGCTTTATCCGTAGAGCTGTCCATGTTCATATCATACTTCTACACATGTGATCTCAATTAGCTAAGTGTAACGCAATGAAATGTCAGTTTGAAATGAGAAAATGTGCTAAGCCAACTATCGGCGGTGTAATAGGTTGCATCTAGTCCAATCTTCTGCTAATCTAAAAGCCATATCTATTGTGAGCCCTTCATGTGCTTATGTCTTTAGTGAACCTTTCATGAGCTTATTCTAACGAGTTATGAAGAGAAGCTTGATCCTAAGAGCTATCCACGTTCATATCATACTTCTACACATGTGATCTCAATTAGCTAAGTTCAACGCAATGAAATGTCTGTTTGAAATAAGAAAGTTTGCTAAGCCAACTAATGGCAGTGTAATAGGTTGCATCCAGTCCAATCTTCTGCTAATATAAAAGCCATGTCTTTTGTGAGCCCTTCATGAGCTTATGTCTTTGGCGAATCTTTCATGAGATTATTCTAACGAGTTATGAAGTGAAGCTTTATCCGTAGAGCTATCCATGTTCATATAATACTTCTACATATGTGATCTCAATTAGCTAAGTTTAACACAATGAAATGTCAGTTTGAAATGAGAAAGTTTGCTAAGCCAACTAATGGCGGTGTAATAGGTTGCATCAAGTCCAATCTTCTCCTAATCTAAAAGCCATGTCTTTTGTAAGCCCTTCATGAGCTTATGTCTTTGGTGAACCTTTCATGAGGTCATTCTAACGAGTTATGAAGTGAAGCTTTATCCGTAGAGCTATCCATGTTCATATCATACTTCTACACATGTGATCTCAATTAGCTAAGTTCAACGCAATAAAATGTCTGTTTGACATGTGAAAGTGTGCTAAGCCCACTAATGACGATGTAATACGTTGCATCCAGTCCAATCTTCTGCTAATCTAAAAGCCATGTCTTTTGTGATCCCTTCATGAGCTTATGTCTTTGGTGAACCTTTCATGAGCTTATTCTAACGAGTTATGAAGTGAAGCTTTATCCGTAGAGCTATCCATGTTCATATCATACTTCTACACATGTGATCTCAATTAGCTAAGCTCAACGCAATGAAATGTCAGTTTGACATGTGAAAGTGTGCTAAGCCAACTAACGGCGGGGTAATAGGTCGAATCTAGTCCAATCTTCTGCTAATCTAAAAGCCATGTCTTTTGTGAGCCCTTTATGAGCTTATGTCTTTGGCGAATCTTTCATGAGCTTATTCTAACGAGTTATGAAGTGAAGCTTTATCCGTAGAGCTATCCATGTTCATATCATACTTCTACACATGTGATCTCAATTAGCTAAGCTCAACGCAATGAAATGTCTGTTTGACATGTGAAAGTGTGCTAAGCCAACTATCGGCGGCGTAATAGGTTGCATCGAGTCCAATCTTCTGCTAATCTAAAATTCATGTCTTTTGTGAGCCCTTCATGAGCTTATGTCTTTGGTCAACCTTTCTTGAGCTTATTCTAACGAGTTATGAAGTGAAGCTTTATCCGTAGAGCTATCCATGTTCATATCATACTTCTACACATGTGATCTCAATTAGCTAAGTTCAACGCAATGAAATGTCAGTTTGTAATAAGAAAGTTTGCTAAGCCAACTAATGGCAGTGTAATAGGTTGCATCCAGTCCAATCTTCTGCTAATCTAAAAGCCATGTCTTTTGTGAGCCCTTCATGTGCTTATGTCTTTGGTGAACCTTTCATAAGCTTATTCTAACGAGTTATGAAGTGAAGCTTTATCCGTAGAGCTATCCATGTTCATATCATACTTCTACACATGTGATCTCAATTAGCTAAGTTCAACGCAATGGTTGCATCAAGTCCAATCTTCTGCTAATCTAAAAGCCATGTCTTTTGTGAGCCCTTCATGAGCTTATGTCTTTGGTGAACCTTTAATGAGCTTATTCTAACGAGTTATGAAGTGAAGCTTTATCCGTAGAACTATCCATGTTCATATCATACTTCTACACTTGTGATCTTAGTTAGCTAAGTTCAATGCATTGAAATGTCTGTTTGACATGTGAAAGTGTGCTAAGCCAACTAATGACTATGTAATACGTTGAATCCAGTCCAATCTTCAGCTAATCTAAAAGCCATATATTTTGTGAGCCCTTCATGTGCTTATGTCTTTAGTGAACATTTCATGAGCTTATTCTAACGAGTTATGAAGAGGAGCTTGATCCTAAGAGCTATCCACGTTCATATCATACTTCTACACATGTGATCTCAATTAGCTAAGTTCAACGCAATAAAATGTCTGTTTGAAATAAGAAAGTTTGCTAAGCCAACTAACGGCAGTGTAATAGGTTGCATCCAGTCCAATCTTCTGCTAATCTGAAAGCCATGTCTTTTGTAAGCCCTTCATGAGCTTATGTCTTTGGCGAATCTTTCATGAGATTATTCTAACGAGTTATGAAGTGAAGCTTTATCCGTAGAGCTATCCATGTTCATATAATACTTCTACATATGTGATCTCAATTAGCTAAGTTTAACACAATGAAATGTCAGTTTGAAATGAGAAAGTTTGCTAAGCCAACTAATGGCGGTGTAATAGGTTGCATCAAGTCCAATCTTCTGCTAATCTAAAAGCCATGTCTTTTGTAAGCCCTTCATGAGCTTATGTCTTTGGTGAACCTTTCATGAGGTTATTCTAACGAGTTATGAAGTGAAGCTTTATCCGTAGAGCTATCCATGTTTATATCATACTTCTACACATGTGATCTCAATTAGCTAAGTTCAACGCAATAAAATGTCTGTTTGACATGTGAAAGTGTGCTAAGCCCACTAATGACGATGTAATACGTTGCATCAAGTCCAATCTTCTGCTAATCTAAAAGCCATGTCTTTTGTGAGCCCTTCATGAGCTTATGTCTTTGGTGAACCTTTAATGAGCTTATTCTAACGAGTTATGAAGTGAAGCTTTATCCGTAGAACTATCCATGTTCATATCATACTTCTACACTTGTGATCTTAGTTAGCTAAGTTCAATGCATTGAAATGTCTGTTTGACATGTGAAAGTGTGCTAAGCCAACTAATGACTATGTAATACGTTGAATCCAGTCCAATCTTCAGCTAATCTAAAAGCCATATATTTTGTGAGCCCTTCATGTGCTTATGTCTTTAGTGAACCTTTCATGAGCTTATTCTAACGAGTTATGAAGAGGAGCTTGATCCTAAGAGCTATCCACGTTCATATCATACTTCTACACATGTGATCTCAATTAGCTAAGTTCAACGCAATAAAATGTCTGTTTGAAATAAGAAAGTTTGCTAAGCCAACTAACGGCGGTGTAATAGGTTGCATCCAGTCCAATCTTCTGCTAATCTGAAAGCCATGTCTTTTGTAAGCCCTTCATGAGCTTATGTCTTTGGCGAATCTTTCATGAGATTATTCTAACGAGTTATGAAGTGAAGCTTTATCCGTAGAGCTATCCATGTTCATATAATACTTCTACATATGTGATCTCAATTAGCTAAGTTTAACACAATGAAATGTCAGTTTGAAATGAGAAAGTTTGCTAAGCCAACTAATGGCGGTGTAATAGGTTGCATCAAGTCCAATCTTCTGCTAATCTAAAAGCCATGTCTTTTGTAAGCCCTTCATGAGCTTATGTCTTTGGTGAACCTTTCATGAGGTCATTCTAACGAGTTATGAAGTGAAGCTTTATCCGTAGAGCTATCCATGTTCATATCATACTTCTACACATGTGATCTCAATTAGCTAAGTTCAACGCAATAAAATGTCTGTTTGACATGTGAAAGTGTGCTAAGCCCACTAATGACGATGTAATACGTTGCATCCTTTCCAATCTTCTGCTAATCTAAAAGCCATGTCTTTTGTGATCCCTTCATGTGCTTATGTCTTTGGTGAACCTTTCATGAGCTTATTCTAACGAGTTATGAAGTGAAGCTTTATCCGTAGAGCTATCCATGTTCATATCATACTTCTACACATGTGATCTCAATTAGCTAAGCTCAACGCAATGAAATGTCAGTTTGACATGTGAAAGTGTGCTAAGCCAAATAATGACTATGTAATACGTTGAATCCAGTCCAATCTTCTGCTAATCTAAAAGCCATGTCTTTTGTGAGCCCTTTATGAGCTTATGTCTTTGGCGAATCTTTCATGAGCTTATTCTAACGAGTTATGAAGTGAAGCTTTATCCGTAGAGCTATCCATGTTCATATCATACTTCTACACATGTGATCTCAATTAGCTAAGCTCAACGCAATGAAATGTCTGTTTGACATGTGAAAGTGTGCTAAGCCAACTATCGGCGGCGTAATAGGTTGCATCGAGTCCAATCTTCTGCTAATCTAAAATTCATGTCTTTTTTGAGCCCTTCATGAGCTTATGTCTTTGGTCAACCTTTCTTGAGCTTATTCTAACGAGTTATGAAGTGAAGCTTTATCCGTAGAGCTATCCATGTTCATATCATACTTCTACACATGTGATCTCAATTAGCTAAGTTCAACGCAATGAAATGTCAGTTTGTAATAAGAAAGTTTGCTAAGCCAACTAATGGCAGTATAATAGGTTGCATCCAGTCCAATCTTCTGCTAATCTAAAAGCCATGTCTTTTGTGAGCCCTTCATGTGCTTATGTCTTTGGTGAACCTTTCATAAGCTTATTCTAACGAGTTATGAAGTGAAGCTTTATCCGTAGAGCTATCCATGTTCATATCATACTTCTACACATGTGATCTCAATTAGCTAAGCTCAACGCAATGAAATGTCAGTTTGACATGTGAAAGTGTGCTAAGCCAACTATCGGCGGCGTAATAGGTTGCATCGAGTCCAATCTTCTGCTAATCTAAAATTCATGTCTTTTGTGAGCCCTTCATGAGCTTATGTCTTTGGTCAACCTTTCTTGAGCTTATTCTAACGAGTTATGAAGTAAAGCTTTATCCGTAGAGCTATCCATGTTCATATCATACTTCTACACATGTGATCTCAATTAGCTAAGTTCAACGCAATGAAATGTCAGTTTGAAATAAGAAAGTTTGCTAAGCCAACTAATGGCAGTGTAATAGGTTGCATCCAGTCCAATCTTCTGCTAATCTAAAAGCCATGTCTTTTGTGAGCCCTTCATGTGCTTATGTCTTTGGTGAACCTTTCATAAGCTTATTCTAACGAGTTATGAAGTGAAGCTTTATCCGTAGAGCTATCCATGTTCATATCATACTTCTACACATGTGATCTCAATTAGCTAAGTTCAACGCAATGGTTGCATCAAGTCCAATCTTCTGCTAATCTAAAAGCCATGTCTTCTGTGAGCCCTTCATGTGCTTATGTCTTTGGTGAACCTTTCATGAGCTTATTCTAACGAGTTTTGAAGTGGAGATTGATCCTTAGAGCTATCCTTGTTCATATCATACTTCTACACATGTGATCTCAATTAGCTAAGTTCAACGCAATGAAATGTCAGTTTGAAATGAGAAAGTTTGCTAAGCCACCTAATGGCGGTGTAATAGGTTGCATCAAGTCCAATCTTCTTCAAATCTTAAAGTCATGTCTTTTGTGAGCCCTTCATGAGATTATGTCTTTGGTGAACCTTTCATGAGCTTATTCTAACAAGTTATGAAGTGAAGCTTTATCCGTAGAGCTATATGTGATCTCAATTAGCTAAGTTTAACACAATGAAATGTCAGTTTGAAATGAGAAAGTTTGCTAAGCCAACTAATGGCGGTGTAATAGGTTGCATCAAGTCCAATCTTCTGCTAATCTAAAAGCCATGTCTTTTGTAAGCCCTTCATGAGCTTATGTCTTTGGTGAACCTTTCATGAGGTTATTCTAACGAGTTATGAAGTGAAGCTTTATCCGTAGAGCTATCCATGTTTATATCATACTTCTACACATGTGATCTCAATTAGCTAAGTTCAACGCAATAAAATGTCTGTTTGACATGTGAAAGTGTGCTAAGCCCACTAATGACGATGTAATACGTTGCATCCAGTCCAATCTTCTGCTAATCTAAAAGCCATGTCTTTTGTGATCCCTTCATGAGCTTATGTCTTTGGTGAACCTTTCATGAGCTTATTCTAACGAGTTATGAAGTGAAGCTTTATCCGTAGAGCTATCCATGTTCATATCATACTTCTACACATGTGATCTCAATTAGCTAAGCTCAACGCAATGAAATGTCAGTTTGACATGTGAAAGTGTGCTAAGCCAACTAACGGCGGGGTAATAGGTCGAATCTAGTCCAATCTTCTGCTAATCTAAAAGCCATGTCTTTTGTGAGCCCTTTATGAGCTTATGTCTTTGGCGAATCTTTCATGAGCTTATTCTAACGAGTTATGAAGTGAAGCTTTATCCGTAGAGCTATCCATGTTCATATCATACTTCTACACATGTGATCTCAATTAGCTAAGCTCAACGCAATGAAATGTCTGTTTGACATGTGAAAGTGTGCTAAGCCAACTATCGGCGGCGTAATAGGTTGCATCGAGTCCAATCTTCTGCTAATCTAAAATTCATGTCTTTTGTGAGCCCTTCATGAGCTTATGTCTTTGGTCAACCTTTCTTGAGCTTATTCTAACGAGTTATGAAGTGAAGCTTTATCCGTAGAGCTATCCATGTTCATATCATACTTCTACACATGTGATCTCAATTAGCTAAGTTCAACGCAATGAAATGTCAGTTTGTAATAAGAAAGTTTGCTAAGCCAACTAATGGCAGTGTAATAGGTTGCATCCAGTCCAATCTTCTGCTAATCTAAAAGCCATGTCTTTTGTGAGCCCTTCATGTGCTTATGTCTTTGGTGAACCTTTCATAAGCTTATTCTAACGAGTTATGAAGTGAAGCTTTATCCGTAGAGCTATCCATGTTCATATCATACTTCTACACATGTGATCTCAATTAGCTAAGTTCAACGCAATGGTTGCATCAAGTCCAATCTTCTGCTAATCTAAAAGCCATGTCTTTTGTGAGCCCTTCATGAGCTTATGTCTTTGGTGAACCTTTAATGAGCTTATTCTAACGAGTTATGAAGTGAAGCTTTATCCGTAGAACTATCCATGTTCATATCATACTTCTACACTTGTGATCTTAGTTAGCTAAGTTCAATGCATTGAAATGTCTGTTTGACATGTGAAAGTGTGCTAAGCCAACTAATGACTATGTAATACGTTGAATCCAGTCCAATCTTCAGCTAATCTAAAAGCCATATATTTTGTGAGCCCTTCATGTGCTTATGTCTTTAGTGAACTTTTCATGAGCTTATTCTAACGAGTTATGAAGAGGAGCTTGATCCTAAGAGCTATCCACGTTCATATCATACTTCTACACATGTGATCTCAATTAGCTAAGTTCAACGCAATAAAATGTCTGTTTGAAATAAGAAAGTTTGCTAAGCCAACTAACGGCAGTGTAATAGGTTGCATCCAGTCCAATCTTCTGCTAATCTGAAAGCCATGTCTTTTGTAAGCCCTTCATGAGCTTATGTCTTTGGCGAATCTTTCATGAGATTATTCTAACGAGTTATGAAGTGAAGCTTTATCCGTAGAGCTATCCATGTTCATATAATACTTCTACATATGTGATCTCAATTAGCTAAGTTTAACACAATGAAATGTCAGTTTGAAATGAGAAAGTTTGCTAAGCCAACTAATGGCGGTGTAATAGGTTGCATCAAGTCCAATCTTCTGCTAATCTAAAAGCCATGTCTTTTGTAAGCCCTTCATGAGCTTATGTCTTTGGTGAACCTTTCATGAGGTTATTCTAACGAGTTATGAAGTGAAGCTTTATCCGTAGAGCTATCCATGTTTATATCATACTTCTACACATGTGATCTCAATTAGCTAAGTTCAACGCAATAAAATGTCTGTTTGACATGTGAAAGTGTGCTAAGCCCACTAATGACGATGTAATACGTTGCATCAAGTCCAATCTTCTGCTAATCTAAAAGCCATGTCTTTTGTGAGCCCTTCATGAGCTTATGTCTTTGGTGAACCTTTAATGAGCTTATTCTAACGAGTTATGAAGTGAAGCTTTATCCGTAGAACTATCCATGTTCATATCATACTTCTACACTTGTGATCTTAGTTAGCTAAGTTCAATGCATTGAAATTTCTGTTTGACATGTGAAAGTGTGCTAAGCCAACTAATGACTATGTAATACGTTGAATCCAGTCCAATCTTCAGCTAATCTAAAAGCCATATATTTTGTGAGCCCTTCATGTGCTTATGTCTTTAGTGAACCTTTCATGAGCTTATTCTAACGAGTTATGAAGAGGAGCTTGATCCTAAGAGCTATCCACGTTCATATCATACTTCTACACATGTGATCTCAATTAGCTAAGTTCAACGCAATAAAATGTCTGTTTGAAATAAGAAAGTTTGCTAAGCCAACTAACGGCGGTGTAATAGGTTGCATCCAGTCCAATCTTCTGCTAATCTGAAAGTCATGTCTTTTGTAAGCCCTTCATGAGCTTATGTCTTTGGCGAATCTTTCATGAGATTATTCTAACGAGTTATGAAGTGAAGCTTTATCCGTAGAGCTATCCATGTTCATATAATACTTCTACATATGTGATCTCAATTAGCTAAGTTTAACACAATGAAATGTCAGTTTGAAATGAGAAAGTTTGCTAAGCCAACTAATGGCGGTGTAATAGGTTGCATCAAGTCCAATCTTCTGCTAATCTAAAAGCCATGTCTTTTGTAAGCCCTTCATGAGCTTATGTCTTTGGTGAACCTTTCATGAGGTCATTCTAACGAGTTATGAAGTGAAGCTTTATCCGTAGAGCTATCCATGTTCATATCATACTTCTACACATGTGATCTCAATTAGCTAAGTTCAACGCAATAAAATGTCTGTTTGACATGTGAAAGTGTGCTAAGCCCACTAATGACGATGTAATACGTTGCATCCTTTCCAATCTTCTGCTAATCTAAAAGCCATGTCTTTTGTGATCCCTTCATGAGCTTATGTCTTTGGTGAACCTTTCATGAGCTTATTCTAACGAGTTATGAAGTGAAGCTTTATCCGTAGAGCTATCCATGTTCATATCATACTTCTACACATGTGATCTCAATTAGCTAAGCTCAACGCAATGAAATGTCTGTTTGACATGTGAAAGTGTGCTAAGCCAAATAATGACTATGTAATACGTTGAATCCAGTCCAATCTTCTGCTAATCTAAAAGCCATGTCTTTTGTGAGCCCTTTATGAGCTTATGTCTTTGGCGAATCTTTCATGAGCTTATTCTAACGAGTTATGAAGTGAAGCTTTATCCGTAGAGCTATCCATGTTCATATCATACTTCTACACATGTGATCTCAATTAGCTAAGCTCAACGCAATGAAATGTCTGTTTGACATGTGAAAGTGTGCTAAGCCAACTATCGGCGGCGTAATAGGTTGCATCGAGTCCAATCTTCTGCTAATCTAAAATTCATGTCTTTTGTGAGCCCTTCATGAGCTTATGTCTTTGGTCAACCTTTCTTGAGCTTATTCTAACGAGTTATGAAGTGAAGCTTTATCCGTAGAGCTATCCATGTTCATATCATACTTCTACACATGTGATCTCAATTAGCTAAGTTCAACGCAATGAAATGTCAGTTTGTAATAAGAAAGTTTGCTAAGCCAACTAATGGCAGTATAATAGGTTGCATCCAGTCCAATCTTCTGCTAATCTAAAAGCCATGTCTTTTGTGAGCCCTTCATGTGCTTATGTCTTTGGTGAACCTTTCATAAGCTTATTCTAACGAGTTATGAAGTGAAGCTTTATCCGTAGAGCTATCCATGTTCATATCATACTTCTACACATGTGATCTCAATTAGCTAAGTTCAACGCAATGGTTGCATCAAGTCCAATCTTCTGCTAATCTAAAAGCCATGTCTTCTGTGAGCCCTTCATGTGCTTATGTCTTTGGTGAACCTTTCATGAGCTTATTCTAACGAGTTTTGAAGTGGAGATTGATCCTTAGAGCTATCCTTGTTCATATCATACTTCTACACATGTGATCTCAATTAGCTAAGTTCAACGCAATGAAATGTCAGTTTGAAATGAGAAAGTTTGCTAAGCCACCTAATGGCGGTGTAATAGGTTGCATCAAGTCCAATCTTCTTCAAATCTTAAAGTCATGTCTTTTGTGAGCCCTTCATGAGATTATGTCTTTGGTGAACCTTTCATGAGCTTATTCTAACAAGTTATGAAGTGAAGCTTTATCCGTAGAGCTATATGTGATCTCAATTAGCTAAGTTTAACACAATGAAATGTCAGTTTGAAATGAGAAAGTTTGCTAAGCCAACTAATGGCGGTGTAATAGGTTGCATCAAGTCCAATCTTCTGCTAATCTAAAAGCCATGTCTTTTGTAAGCCCTTCATGAGCTTATGTCTTTGGTGAACCTTTCATGAGGTTATTCTAACGAGTTATGAAGTGAAGCTTTATCCGTAGAGCTATCCATGTTTATATCATACTTCTACACATGTGATCTCAATTAGCTAAGTTCAACGCAATAAAATGTCTGTTTGACATGTGAAAGTGTGCTAAGCCCACTAATGACGATGTAATACGTTGCATCCAGTCCAATCTTCTGCTAATCTAAAAGCCATGTCTTTTGTGAGGCCTTCATGAGCTTATGTCTTTGGTGAACCTTTCATGAGCTTATTCTAACGAGTTATGAAGTGAAGCTTTATCCGTAGAGCTATCCATGTTCATATTATACTTCTACTCTTGTGATCTCAGTTAGCTAAGTTCAACGCAATGAAATGTCTGTTTGACATGTGAAAGTGTGCTAAGCCAAATAATGACTATGTAATACGTTGAATCCAGTCCAATCTTCTGCTAATCTAAAAGCCATGTATTTTGTGAGCCCTTCATGAGCTTATGTCTTTTGTCAACCTTTCTTGAGCTTATTCTAACGATTTATGAAGTGGAGCTTGATCCTCAGAGCTATCCATATTCATATCATACTTCTACACATGTGATCTTAATTAGCTAAGTTCAACGCAATGAAATGTCAGTTTAAAATGAGAAAGTTTGCTAAGCCAACTAATGGCGGTGTAATAGGTTGCATCAAGTCCAATCTTCTGCTAATCTAAAAGCCATGTCTTTTGTGAGGCCTTCATGAGATTATGTCTTTGGTGAAACTTTCATGAGCTTATTCTAACGAGTTATGAAGTGAAGCTTTATCCGTAGAGCTATCCATGTTTATATAATACTTCTACACATGTGATCTCAATTATAGCTAAGTTCAACGCAATGAAATGTCTATTTGACATGTGAAAGTGTGCTTAGCCCACTAACGACGATGTAATATGTTGCATCCAGTCCAATCTTCTGCTAATCTAAAAGCCATGTCTTCTGTGAGCCCTTCATGTGCTTATGTCTTTGGTGAACCTTTCATGAGCTTATTCTAACGAGTTTTGAAGTGGAGATTGATCCTTAGAGCTATCCTTGTTCATATCATACTTCTACACATGTGATCTCAATTAGCTAAGTTCAACGCAATGAAATGTCAGTTGGAAATGAGAAAGTTTGCTAAGCCACCTAATGGCGGTGTAATAGGTTGCATCAAGTCCAATCTTCTTCAAATCTTAAAGTCATGTCTTTTGTGAGCCCTTCATGAGATTATGTCTTTGGTGAACCTTTCATGAGCTTATTCTAACAAGTTATGAAGTGAAGCTTTATCCGTAGAGCTATCCATGTTCATATCATACTTCTACACTTGTGATCTCAATTAGCTAAGTTCAACGCAATGAAATGTCAGTTTAAAATGAGAAAGTTTGCTAAGCCAACTAATGGCGGTGTAATAGGTTGCATCAAGTCTAATCTTCTGCTAATCTAAAAGCCATGTCTTTTGTGAGCCCTTCATGAGATTATGTCTTTGGTGAAACTTTCATGAGCTTATTCTAACGAGTTTTGAAGTGGAGCTTGATCCTTAGAGCTATCCATGTTCATATCATACTTCTAAACATGTGATCTCAATTAGCTAAGTTTAACACAATGAAATGTCAGTTTGAAATGAGAAAGTTTGCTAAGCCAACTATCGGCGGCGTAATAGGTTGCATCAAGTCCAATCTTCTGCTAATCTAAAAGCCATGTCTTTTGTAAGCCCTTCATGAGCTTATGTCTTTGGTGAACCTTTCATGAGGTTATTCTAACGAGTTATGAAGTGAAGCTTTATCCGTAGAGCTATCCATGTTTATATCATACTTCTACACATGTGATCTCAATTAGCTAAGTTCAACGCAATAAAATGTTTGTTTGACATGTGAAAGTGTGCTAAGCCCACTAATGACGATGTAATACGTTGCATCCAGTCCAATCTTCTGCTAATCTAAAAGCCATGTCTTTTGTGAGCCCTTCATGAGCTTATGTCTTTGGTGAACCTTTCATGAGCTTATTCTAACGAGTTATGAAGTGAAGCTTTATCCGTAGAGCTATCCATGTTCATATTATACTTCTACTCTTGTGATCTCAGTTAGCTAAGTTCAACGCAATGAAATGTCTGTTTGACATGTGAAAGTGTGCTATGCCAAATAATGACTATGTAATACGTTGAATCCAGTCCAATCTTCTGCTAATCTAAAAGCCATGTATTTTGTGAGCCATTCATGAGCTTATGTCTTTTGTCAACCTTTCTTGAGCTTATTCTAACGAGTTTTGAAGTGGAGATTGATCCTTAGAGCTATCCTTGTTCATATCATACTTCTACACATGTGATCTCAATTAGCTAAGTTCAACGCAATGAAATATCAGTTTGAAATGAGAAAGTTTGCTAAGCCACCTAATGGCGGTGTAATAGGTTGCATCAAGTCCAATCTTCTTCAAATCTTAAAGTCATGTCTTTTGTGAGCCCTTCATGAGATTATGTCTTTGGTGAACCTTTCATGAGCTTATTCTAACAAGTTATGAAGTGAAGCTTTATCCGTAGAGCTATCCATGTTCATATCATACTTCTACATATGTGATCTCAATTAGCTAAGTTTAACACAATGAAATGTCAGTTTGAAATGAGAAAGTTTGCTAAGCCAACTAATGGCGGTGTAATAGGTTGCATCAAGTCTAATCTTCTAATAATCTAAAAGCCATGTCTTTTGTGAGCCCTTCATGAGATTATGTCTTTGGTGAAACTTTCATGAGCTTATTCTAACGAGTTTTGAAGTGGAGCTTGATCCTTAGAGCTATCCTTGTTCATATCATACTTGTACACATGTGATCTCAATTAGCTAAGTTCAACGCAATGAAATGTCAGTTTAAAATGAGAAAGTTTGCTAAGCCAACTAATGGCAGTGTAATAGGTTGCATCCAGTCCAATCTTCTGCTAATCTGAAAGCCATGTCTTTTGTAAGCCCTTCATGAGCTTATGTCTTTGGTGAATCTTTCATGAGATTATTCTAACGAGTTATGAAGTGAAGCTTTATCCGTAGAGCTATCCATGTTCATATAATACTTCTACATATGTGATCTCAATTAGCTAAGTTTAACACAATGAAATGTCAGTTTGAAATGAGAAAGTTTGCTAAGCCAACTAATGGCGGTGTAATAGGTTGCATCAAGTCCAATCTTCTGCTAATCTAAAAGCGATGTCTTTTGTAAGCCCTTCATGAGCTTATGTCTTTGGTGAACCTTTCATGAGGTTATTCTAACGAGTTATGAAGTGAAGCTTTATCCGTAGAGCTATCCATGTTTATATCATACTTCTACACATGTGATCTCAATTAGCTAAGTTCAACGCAATAAAATGTCTGTTTGACATGTGAAAGTGTGCTAAGCCCACTAATGACGATGTAATACGTTGCATCCAGTCCAATCTTCTGCTAATCTAAAAGCCATGTCTTTTGTGAGCCCTTCATGAGCTTATGTCTTTGGTGAACCTTTCATGAGCTTATTCTAACGAGTTATGAAGTGAAGCTTTATCCGTAGAGCTATCCATGTTCATATTATACTTCTACTCTTGTGATCTCAGTTAGCTAAGTTCAACGCAATGAAATGTCTGTTTGACATCTGAAAGTGTGCTATGCCAAATAATGACTATGTAATACGTTGAATCCAGTCCAATCTTCTGCTAATCTAAAAGCCATGTATTTTGTGAGCCCTTCATGAGCTTATGTCTTTTGTCAACCTTTCTTGAGCTTATTCTAACGAGTTATGAAGTGGAGCTTGATCCTCAGAGCTATCCATATTCATATCATACTTCTACACATGTGATCTTAATTAGCTAAGTTCAACGCAATGAAATGTCAGTTTAAAATGAGAAAGTTTGCTAAGCCAACTAATGGCGGTGTAATAGGTTGCATCAAGTCCAATCTTCTGCTAATCTAAAAGCCATGTCTTTTGTGAGGCCTTCATGAGATTATGTCTTTGGTGAAACTTTCATGAGCTTATTCTAACGAGTTATGAAGTGAAGCTTTATCCGTAGAGCTATCCATGTTTATATAATACTTCTACACATGTGATCTCAATTATAGCTAAGTTTAACGCAATGAAATGTCTATTTGACATGTGAAAGTGTGCTAAGCCCACTAACGACGATGTAATATGTTGCATCCAGTCCAATCTTCTGCTAATCTAAAAGCCATGTCTTTTGTGAGCCCTTCATGTGCTTATGTCTTTGGTGAACCTTTCATGAGCTTATTCTAACGAGTTTTGAAGTGGAGCTTGATCCTTAGAGCTATCCTTGTTCATATCATACTTCTACACATGTGATCTCAATTAGCTAAGTTCAACGCAATGAAATGTCAGTTTGAAATGAGAAAGTTTGCTAAGCCACCTAATGGCGGTGTAATAGGTTGCATCAAGTCCAATCTTCTTCAAATCTTAAAGTCATGTCTTTTGTGAGCCCTTCATGAGATTATGTCTTTGGTGAACCTTTCATGAGCTTATTCTAACGAGTTTTGAAGTGGAGCTTGATCCTTAGAGCTATCCTTGTTCATATCATACTTCTACACATGTGATCTCAATTAGCTAAGTTCAACGCAATGAAATGTCAGTTTGAAATGAGAAAGTTTGCTAAGCCACCTAATGGCGGTGTAATAGGTTGCATCAAGTCCAATCTTCTTCAAATCTTAAAGTCATGTCTTTTGTGAGCCCTTCATGAGATTATGTCTTTGGTGAACCTTTCATGAGCTTATTCTAACAAGTTATGAAGTGAAGCTTTATCCGTAGAGCTATCCATGTTCATATCATACTTCTACACTTGTGATCTCAATTAGCTAAGTTCAACGCAATGAAATGTCAGTTTAAAATGAGAAAGTTTGCTAAGCCAACTAATGGCGGTGTAATAGGTTGCATCAAGTCTAATCTTCTGCTAATCTAAAAGCCATGTCTTTTGTGAGCCCTTCATGAGATTATGTCTTTGGTGAAACTTTCATGAGCTTATTCTAACGAGTTTTGAAGTGGAGCTTGATCCTTAGAGCTATCCATGTTCATATCATACTTCTAAACATGTGATCTCAATTAGCTAAGCTCAACGCAATGAAATGTCTGTTTGACATGTGAAAGTGTGCTAAGGCAACTATCGGCGGCGTAATAGGTTGCATCGAGTCCAATCTTCTACTAATCTAAATGCCATGTCTTTTGTGAGCCCTTCATGAGCTTATATCTTTGGTCAACCTTTCTTGAGCTTATTCTAACGAGTTATGAAGTGAAGCTTTATCCGTAGAGCTATCCATATTCATATCATACTTCTACACATGTGATCTCAATTAGCTAAGTTCAACGCAATGAAATGTCTGTTTGACATGTGCAAGTGTGCTAAGCCCACTAATGACGATGTAATACGTTGCATCCAGTCCAATCTTCTGCTAATCTAAAAACAATGTCTTTTGTGAGCCTTTCATGTGCTTATGTCTTTGGTGAACCTCTCATGAGCTTATTCTAACGAGTTATGAAGTGGAGCTTGATCCTTAGAGCTATCCATGTTCATATCATACTTGTACACATGTGATCTCAATTAGCTAAGTTCAACGCAATGAAATGTCAGTTTAAAATGAGAAAGTTTGCTAAGCCAACTAATGGCAGTGTAATAGGTTGCATCAAGTCCAATCTTCTGCTAATGTAAAAGCCATGTCTTTTGTAAGCCCTTCATGAGCTTATGTCTTTGGTGAACCTTTCATGAGCTTATTCGAACAAGTTATGAAGTGAAGCTTTATCCATAGAGCTATCCATGTTCATATCATACTTCTACACATGTGATCTCAATTAGCTAAGTTCAACGCAATGAAATGTCAGTTTGAAATGAGAAAGTGTGCTAAGCCAACTAACGGCGGTGTAATAGGTGGAATCTAGTCCAATCTTCTGCTAATCTAAAAGCCATGTCTTTTGTGAGCCCTTCATGAGCTTATGTCTTTGGCGAATCTTTCATGAGCTTATTCTAACGAGTTATGAAGTGAAGCTTTATCCGTAGAGCTATCCATGTTCATATCATACTTCTACACATGTGATCTCAATTAGCTAAGCTCAACGCAATGAAATGTCAGTTTGACATGTGAAAGTGTGCTAAGCCAACTATCGGCGGCGTAATAGGTTGCATCGAGTCCAATCTTCTGCTAATCTAAAATTCATGTCTTTTGTGAGCCCTTCATGAGCTTATGTCTTTGGTCAACCTTTCTTGAGCTTATTCTAACGAGTTATGAAGTGAAGCTTTATCCGTAGAGCTATCCATGTTCATATCATACTTCTACACATGTGATCTCAATTAGCTAAGTTCAACGCAATTTAATGTCAGTTTGAAATGAGAAAGTTTGCTAAGCCACCTAATGGCGGTGTAATAGGTTGCATCAAGTCCAATCTTCTTCTAATCTTAAAGTCATGTCTTTTGTGAGCCCTTCATGAGATTATGTCTTTGGTGAACCTTTCATGAGCTTATTCTAACAAGTTATGAAGTGAAGCTTTATCCGTAGAGCTATCCATGTTCATATCATACTTCTACACTTGTGATCTCAATTAGCTAAGTTCAACGCAATGAAATGTCAGTTTAAAATGAGAAAGTTTGCTAAGCCAACTAATGGCGGTGTAATAGGTTGCATCAAGTCCAATCTTCTGCTAATCTAAAAACAATGTCTTTTGTTAGCCTTTCATGTGCTTATGTCTTTGGTGAACCTCTCATGAGCTTATTCTAACGAGTTATGAAGTGGAGCTTGATCCTTAGAGCTATCCATGTTCATATCATACTTGTACACATGTGATCTCAATTAGCTAAGTTCAACGCAATGAAATGTCAGTTTAAAATGAGAAAGTTTGCTAAGCCAACTAATGGCAGTGTAATAGGTTGCATCCAGTCCAATCTTCTGCTAATCTGAAAGCCATGTCTTTTGTAAGCCCTTCATGAGCTTATGTCTTTGGTGAATCTTTCATGAGATTATTCTAACGAGTTATGAAGTGAAGCTTTATCCGTAGAGCTATCCATGTTCATATAATACTTCTACATATGTGATCTCAATTAGCTAAGTTTAACACAATGAAATGTCAGTTTGAAATGAGAAAGTTTGCTAAGCCAACTAATGGCGGTGTAATAGGTTGCATCAAGTCCAATCTTCTGCTAATCTAAAAGCGATGTCTTTTGTAAGCCCTTCATGAGCTTATGTCTTTGGTGAACCTTTCATGAGGTTATTCTAACGAGTTATGAAGTGAAGCTTTATCCGTAGAGCTATCCATGTTTATATCATACTTCTACACATGTGATCTCAATTAGCTAAGTTCAACGCAATAAAATGTCTGTTTGACATGTGAAAGTGTGCTAAGCCCACTAATGACGATGTAATACGTTGCATCCAGTCCAATCTTCTGCTAATCTAAAAGCCATGTCTTTTGTGAGCCCTTCATGAGCTTATGTCTTTGGTGAACCTTTCATGAGCTTATTCTAACGAGTTATGAAGTGAAGCTTTATCCGTAGAGCTATCCATGTTCATATTATACTTCTACTCTTGTGATCTCAGTTAGCTAAGTTCAACGCAATGAAATGTCTGTTTGACATCTGAAAGTGTGCTATGCCAAATAATGACTATGTAATACGTTGAATCCAGTCCAATCTTCTGCTAATCTAAAAGCCATGTATTTTGTGAGCCCTTCATGAGCTTATGTCTTTTGTCAACCTTTCTTGAGCTTATTCTAACGAGTTATGAAGTGGAGCTTGATCCTCAGAGCTATCCATATTCATATCATACTTCTACACATGTGATCTTAATTAGCTAAGTTCAACGCAATGAAATGTCAGTTTAAAATGAGAAAGTTTGCTAAGCCAACTAATGGCGGTGTAATAGGTTGCATCAAGTCCAATCTTCTGCTAATCTAAAAGCCATGTCTTTTGTGAGGCCTTCATGAGATTATGTCTTTGGTGAAACTTTCATGAGCTTATTCTAACGAGTTATGAAGTGAAGCTTTATCCGTAGAGCTATCCATGTTTATATAATACTTCTACACATGTGATCTCAATTATAGCTAAGTTTAACGCAATGAAATGTCTATTTGACATGTGAAAGTGTGCTAAGCCCACTAACGACGATGTAATATGTTGCATCCAGTCCAATCTTCTGCTAATCTAAAAGCCATGTCTTTTGTGAGCCCTTCATGTGCTTATGTCTTTGGTGAACCTTTCATGAGCTTATTCTAACGAGTTTTGAAGTGGAGCTTGATCCTTAGAGCTATCCTTGTTCATATCATACTTCTACACATGTGATCTCAATTAGCTAAGTTCAACGCAATGAAATGTCAGTTTGAAATGAGAAAGTTTGCTAAGCCACCTAATGGCGGTGTAATAGGTTGCATCAAGTCCAATCTTCTTCAAATCTTAAAGTCATGTCTTTTGTGAGCCCTTCATGAGATTATGTCTTTGGTGAACCTTTCATGAGCTTATTCTAACAAGTTATGAAGTGAAGCTTTATCCGTAGAGCTATCCATGTTCATATCATACTTCTACACTTGTGATCTCAATTAGCTAAGTTCAACGCAATGAAATGTCAGTTTAAAATGAGAAAGTTTGCTAAGCCAACTAATGGCGGTGTAATAGGTTGCATCAAGTCTAATCTTCTGCTAATCTAAAAGCCATGTCTTTTGTGAGCCCTTCATGAGATTATGTCTTTGGTGAAACTTTCATGAGCTTATTCTAACGAGTTTTGAAGTGGAGCTTGATCCTTAGAGCTATCCATGTTCATATCATACTTCTAAACATGTGATCTCAATTAGCTAAGTTTAACACAATGAAATGTCAGTTTGAAATGAGAAAGTTTGCTAAGCCAACTATCGGCGGCGTAATAGGTTGCATCAAGTCCAATCTTCTGCTAATCTAAAAGCCATGTCTTTTGTAAGCCCTTCATGAGCTTATGTCTTTGGTGAACCTTTCATGAGGTTATTCTAACGAGTTATGAAGTGAAGCTTTATCCGTAGAGCTATCCGTGTTTATATCATACTTCTACACATGTGATCTCAATTAGCTAAGTTCAACGCAATAAAATGTCTGTTTGACATGTGAAAGTGTGCTAAGCCCACTAATGACGATGTAATACGTTGCATCCAGTCCAATCTTCTGCTAATCTAAAAGCCATGTCTTTTGTGAGCCCTTCATGAGCTTATGTCTTTGGTGAACCTTTCATGAGCTTATTCTAACGAGTTATGAAGTGAAGCTTTATCCGTAGAGTTATCCATGTTCATATTATACTTCTACTCTTGTGATCTCAGTTAGCTAAGTTCAACGCAATGAAATGTCTGTTTGACATGTGAAAGTGTGCTAAGCCAAATAATGACTATGTAATACGTTGAATCCAGTCCAATCTTCTGCTAATCTAAAAGCCATGTATTTTGTGAGCCCTTCATGAGCTTATGTCTTTTGTCAACCTTTCTTGAGCTTATTCTAACGAGTTATGAAGTGGAGCTTGATCCTCAGAGCTATCCATATTCATATCATACTTCTACACATGTGATCTTAATTAGCTAAGTTCAACGCAATGAAATGTCAGTTTAAAATGAGAAAGTTTGCTAAGCCAACTAATGGCGGTGTAATAGGTTGCATCAAGTCCAATCTTTTGCTAATCTAAAAGCCATGTCTTTTGTGAGGCCTTCATGAGATTATGTCTTTGGTGAAACTTTCATGAGCTTATTCTAACGAGTTATGAAGTGAAGCTTTATCCGTAGAGCTATCCATGTTTATATAATACTTCTACACATGTGATCTCAATTATAGCTAAGTTCAACGCAATGAAATGTCTATTTGACATGTGAAAGTGTGCTAAGCCCACTAACGACAATGTAATATGTTGCATCCAGTCCAATCTTCTGCTAATCTAAAAGCCATGTCTTTTGTGAGCCCTTCATGTGCTTATGTCTTTGGTGAACCTTTCATGAGCTTATTCTAACGAGTTTTGAAGTGGAGCTTGATCCTTAGAGCTATCCTTGTTCATATCATACTTCTTCACATGTGATCTCAGTTAGCTAAGTTCAACGCAATGAAATGTCTGTTTGACATGAGAAAGTTTGCTAAGCCACCTAATGGCGGTGTAATAGGTTGCATCAAGTCCAATCTTCTTCAAATCTTAAAGTCATGTCTTTTGTGAGCCCTTCATGAGATTATGTCTTTGGTGAACCTTTCTTGAGCTTATTCTAACAAGTTATGAAGTGAAGCTTGATCCTCAGAGCTATCCATGTTCATATCATACTTCTACACTTGTGATCTCAATTAGCTAAGTTCAACGCAATGAAATGTCAGTTTAAAATGAGAAAGTTTGCTAAGCCAACTAATGGCGGTGTAATAGGTTGCATCAAGTCCAATCTTCTGCTAATCTAAAAGCCATGTCTTTTGTGAGGCCTTCATGAGATTATGTCTTTGGTGAAACTTTCATGAGCTTATTCTAACGAGTTATGAAGTGAAGCTTTATCCGTAGAGCTATCCATGTTTATATAATACTTCTACACATGTGATCTCAATTATAGCTAAGTTCAACGCAATGAAATGTCTATTTGACATGTGAAAGTGTGCTAAGCCCACTAACGACAATGTAATATGTTGCATCCAGTCCAATCTTCTGCTAATCTAAAAGCCATGTCTTTTGTGAGCCCTTCATGTGCTTATGTCTTTGGTGAACCTTTCATGAGCTTATTCTAACGAGTTTTGAAGTGGAGCTTGATCCTTAGAGCTATCCTTGTTCATATCATACTTCTTCACATGTGATCTCAATTAGCTAAGTTCAACGCAATGAAATGTCAGTTTGAAATGAGAAAGTTTGCTAAGCCACCTAATGGCGGTGTAATAGGTTGCATCAAGTCCAATCTTCTTCAAATCTTAAAGTCATGTCTTTTGTGAGCCCTTCATGAGATTATGTCTTTGGTGAACCTTTCATGAGCTTATTCTAACAAGTTATGAAGTGAAGCTTTATCCGTAGAGCTATCCATGTTCATATCATACTTCTACACTTGTGATCTCAATTAGCTAAGTTCAACGCAATGAAATGTCAGTTTAAAATGAGAAAGTTTGCTAAGCCAACTAATGGCGGTGTAATAGGTTGCATCAAGTCTAATCTTCTGCTAATCTAAAAGCCATGTCTTTTGTGAGCCCTTCATGAGATTATGTCTTTGGTGAAACTTTCATGAGCTTATTCTAACGAGTTTTGAAGTGGAGCTTGATCCTTAGAGCTATCCATGTTCATATCATACTTCTAAACATGTGATCTCAATTAGCTAAGCTCAACGCAATGAAATGTCTGTTTGACATGTGAAAGTGTGCTAAGGCAACTATCGGCGGCGTAATAGGTTGCATCGAGTCCAATCTTCTGCTAATCTAAATGCCATGTCTTTTGTGAGCCCTTCATGAGCTTATATCTTTGGTCAACCTTTCTTGAGCTTATTCTAACGAGTTATGAAGTGAAGCTTTATCCGTAGAGCTATCCATATTCATATCATACTTCTACACATGTGATCTCAATTAGCTAAGTTCAACGCAATGAAATGTCTGTTTGACATGTGAAAGTGTGCTAAGCCCACTAATGACGATGTAATACGTTGCATCCAGTCCAATCTTCTGCTAATCTAAAAACAATGTCTTTTGTGAGCCTTTCATGTGCTTATGTCTTTGGTGAACCTCTCATGAGCTTATTCTAACGAGTTATGAAGTGGAGCTTGATCCTTAGAGCTATCCATGTTCATATCATACTTGTACACATGTGATCTCAATTAGCTAAGTTCAACGCAATGAAATGTCAGTTTAAAATGAGAAAGTTTGCTAAGCCAACTAATGGCAGTGTAATAGGTTGCATCAAGCCCAATCTTCTGCTAATGTAAAAGCCATGTCTTTTGTAAGCCCTTCATGAGCTTATGTCTTTGGTGAACCTTTCATGAGCTTATTCGAACAAGTTATGAAGTGAAGCTTTATCCATAGAGTTATCCATGTTCATATCATACTTCTACACATGTGATCTCAATTAGCTAAGTTCAACGCAATGAAATGTCAGTTTGAAATGAGAAAGTGTGCTAAGCCAACTAACGGCGGTGTAATAGGTGGAATCTAGTCCAATCTTCTGCTAATCTAAAAGCCATGTCTTTTGTGAGCCCTTCATGAGCTTATGTCTTTGGTGAACCTTTCATGAGCTTATTCTAACGAGTTATGAAGTGAAGCTTTATCCGTAGAGCTATCCATGTTCATATCATACTTCTACACTTGTGATCTCAATTAGCTAAATTCAACGCAATGAAATGTCAGTTTAAAATGAGAAAGTTTGCTAAGCCAACTAATGGCGGTGTAATAGGTTGCATCAAGTCCAATCTTCTGCTAATCTAAAAACAATGTCTTTTGTTAGCCTTTCATGTGCTTATGTCTTTGGTGAACCTCTCATGAGCTTATTCTAACGAGTTATGAAGTGGAGCTTGATCCTTAGAGCTATCCATGTTCATATCATACTTGTACACATGTGATCTCAATTAGCTAAGTTCAACGCAATGAAATGTCAGTTTAAAATGAGAAAGTTTGCTAAGCCAACTAATGGCAGTGTAATAGGTTGCATCCAGTCCAATCTTCTGCTAATCTAAAAGCCATGTCTTTTGTAAGCCCTTCATGAGCTTATGTCTTTGGTGAACCTTTCATGAGCTTATTCGAACGAGTTATGAAGTGAAGCTTTATCCGTAGAGCTATCCATGTTCATATCATACTTCTACACATGTGATCTCAATTAGCTAAGTTCAACGCAATGAAATGTCAATTTTGAAATGAGAAAGTTTGCTAAGCCAACTAACGGCGGTGTAATAGGTGGAATCTAGTCCAATCTTCTGCTAATCTAAAAGCCATGTCTTTTGTGAGCCCTTCATGAGCTTATGTCTTTGGCGAATCTTTCATGAGCTTATTCTAACGAGTTATGAAGTGAAGCTTTATCCGTAGAGCTATCCATGTTCATATCATACTTCTACACATGTGATCTCAATTAGCTAAGCTCAACGCAATGAAATGTCAGTTTGACATGTGAAAGTGTGCTAAGCCAACTATCGGCGGCGTAATAGGTTGCATCGAGTCCAATCTTCTGCTAATCTAAAATTCATGTCTTTTGTGAGCCCTTCATGAGCTTATGTCTTTGGTCAACCTTTCTTGAGCTTATTCTAACGAGTTATGAAGTGAAGCTTTATCCGTAGAGCTATCCATGTTCATATATTACTTCTACACATGTGATCTCAATTAGCTAAGTTCAACGCAATGAAATGTCAGTTTGAAATAAGAAAGTTTGCTAAGCCAACTAATGGCAGTGTAATAGGTTGCATCCAGTCCAATCTTCTGCTAATCTAAAAGCCATGTCTTTTGTGAGCCCTTCATGTGCTTATGTCTTTGGTGAACCTTTCATGAGCTTATTCTAACGAGTTATGAAGTGAAGCTTTATCCGTAGAGCTATCCATGTTCATATCATACTTCTACACATGTGATCTCAATTAGCTAAGCTCAACGCAATGAAATGTCAGTTTGAAATAAGAAAGTTTACTAAGCCAACTAATGGCAGTGTAATAGGTTGCATCAAGTCCAATCTTCTGCTAATCTAAAAGCCATGTCTTTTGTGAGCCCTTCATGAGCTTATGTCTTTGGTGAACCTTTAATGAGCTTATTCTAACGAGTTATGAAGTGAAGCTTTATCCGTAGAACTATCCATGTTCATATCATACTTCTACACATGTGATCTCAATTAGCTAAGTTCAACGCAATGAAATGTCAGTTTGAAATGAGAAAGTTTGCTAAGCCAACTAACGGCGGTGTAATAGGTGGAATCTAGTCCAATCTTCTGATAATCTAAAAGCCATGTCTTTTGTGAGCCCTTCATGAGCTTATGTCTTTGGCGAATCTTTCATGAGCTTATTCTAACGAGTTATGAAGTGAAGATTTATCCGTAGAGCTATCCATGTTCATATCATACTTCTACACATGTGATCTCAATTAGCTAAGCTCAACACAATGAAATGTCAGTTTGACATGTGAAAGTGTGCTAAGCCAACTATCGGCGGCGTAATAGGTTGCATCGAGTCCAATCTTCTGCTAATCTAAAATTCATGTCTTTTGTGAGCCCTTCATGAGCTTATGTCTTTGGTCAACCTTTCTTGAGCTTATTCTAACGAGTTATGAAGTGATGCTTTATCCGTAGAGCTATCTATGTTCATATCATACTTCTACACATGTGATCTCAATTAGCTAAGTTCAACGCAATGAAATGTCAGTTTGAAATAAGAAAGTTTGCTAAGCCAACTAATGGCAGTGTAATAGGTTGCATCCAGTCCAATCTTCTGCTAATCTAAAAGCCATGTCTTTTTGGAGCCCTTCATGTGCTTCAGTCTATGGTGAACCTTTCATAAGCTTATTCTAACGAGTTATGAAGTGAAGCTTTATCCGTAGAGCTATCCATGTTCATATCATACTTCTACACATGTGATCTCAATTAGCTAAGTTCAACGCAATGAAATGTCAGTTTGAAATAAGAAAGTTTGCTAAGCCAACTAATGGCAGTGTAATAGGTTGCATCAAGTCCAATCTTCTGCTAATCTAAAAGCCATGTCTTTTGTGAGCCCTTCATGAGCTTATGTCTTTGGTGAACCTTTAATGAGCTTATTCTAACGAGTTATGAAGTGAAGCTTTATCCGTAGAACTATCCATGTTCATATCATACTTTCACACTTGTGATCTTAGTTAGCTAAGTTCAATGCATTGAAATGTCTGTTTGACATGTGAAAGTGTGCTAAGCCAACTAATGACTATGTAATACGTTGAATCCAGTCCAATCTTCTGCTAATCTAAAAGCCATATATTTTGTGAGCCCTTCATGAGATTATGTCTATTGTCAACCTTTCATGAGCTTATTCTAACGAGTTATGAAGTGAAGCTTTATCCGTAGAGCTATCCATGTTCATATCATACTTCTACACATGTGATCTCAATTAGTTAAGTTCAACGCAATGAAATGTCAGTTTGAAATAAGAAAGTTTGCTAAGCCAACTAATGGCAGTGTAATAGGTTGCATCAAGTCCAATCTTCTGCTAATCTAAAAGCCATGTCTTTTGTGAGCCCTTCATGAGCTTATGTCTTTGGTGAACCTTTAATGAGCTTATTCTAACGAGTTATGAAGTGAAGCTTTATCCGTAGAACTATCCATGTTCATATCATACTTCCACACTTGTGATCTTAGTTAGCTAAGTTCAATGCATTGAAATGTCTGTTTGACATGTGAAAGTGTGCTAAGCCAACTAATGACTATGTAATACGTTGAATCCAGTCCAATCTTCTGCTAATCTAAAAGCCATATATTTTGTGAGCCCTTCATGAGATTATGTCTATTGTCAACCTTTCATGAGCTTATTCTAACGAGTTATGAAGTGAAGCTTTATCCGTAGAGCTATCCATGTTCATATCATACTTCTACACTTGTGATCTCAATTAGCTAAGTTCAACGCAATGAAATGTCAGTTTAAAATGAGAAAGTTTGCTTAGCCAACTAATGGCGGTGTAATAGGTTGCATCAAGTCCAATCTTCTGCTAATCTAAAAACCATGTCTTTTGTGAGCCCTTCATGAGCTTATGTCTTTGGTGAACCTTTAATGAGCTTATTCTAACGAGTTATGAAGTGAAGCTTTATCCGTAGAACTATCCATGTTCATATCATACTTCCACACTTGTGATCTTAGTTAGCTAAGTTCAATGCATTGAAATGTCTGTTTGACATGTGAAAGTGTGCTAAGCCAACTAATGACTATGTAATACGTTGAATCCAGTCCAATCTTCTGCTAATCTAAAAGCCATATATTTTGTGAGCCCTTCATGAGATTATGTCTATTGTCAACCTTTCATGAGCTTATTCTAACGAGTTATGAAGTGAAGCTTTATCCGTAGAGCTATCCATGTTCATATCATACTTCTACACATGTGATCTCAATTAGCTAAGCTCAACGCAATGAAATGTCAGTTGGACATGTGAAAGTGTGCTAAGCCAACTATCGGCGGCGTAATAGGTTGCATCGAGTCCAATCTTCTGCTAATCTAAAATTCATGTCTTTTGTGAGCCCTTCATGAGCTTATGTCTTTGGTCAACCTTTCTTGAGCTTATTCTAACGAGTTATGAAGTGAAGCTTTATCCATAGAGCTATCCATGTTCATATCATACTTCTACACATGTGATCTCAATTAGCTAAGTTCAACGCAATGAAATGTCAGTTTGAAATGAGAAAGTGTGCTAAGCCAACTAACGGCGGTGTAATAGGTGGAATCTAGTCCAATCTTCTGCTAATCTAAAAGCCATGTCTTTTGTGAGCCCTTCATGAGCTTATGCCTTTGGCGAATCTTTCATGAGCTTATTCTAACGAGTTATGAAGTGAAGCTTTATCCGTAGAGCTATCCATGTTCATATCATACTTCTACACATGTGATCTCAATTAGCTAAGCTCAACGCAATGAAATGTCAGTTTGACATGTGAAAGTGTGCTAAGCCAACTATCGGCGGCGTAATAGGTTGCATCGAGTCCAATCTTCTGCTAATCTAAAATTCATGTCTTTTGTGAGCCCTGCATGAGCTTAGGTCTTTGGTCAACCTTTCTTGAGATTATTCTAACGAGTTATGAAGTGAAGCTTTATCCGTAGAGCTATCCATGTTCATATCATACTTCTACACATGTGATCTCAATTAGCTAAGTTCAACGCAATGAAATGTCAGTTTGAAATAAGAAAGTTTGCTAAGCCAACTAATGGCAGTGTAATAGGTTGCATCCAGTCCAATCTTCTGCTAATCTAAAAGCCATGTCTTTTGTGAGCCCTTCATGTGCTTATGTCTTTGGTGAACCTTTCATAAGCTTATTCTAACGAGTTATGAAGTGAAGCTTTATCCGTAGAGCTATCCATGTTCATATCATACTTCTACACATGTGATCTCAATTAGCTAAGTTCAACGCAATGAAATGTCAGTTTGAAATGAGAAAGTTTGCTAAGCCACCTAATGGCGGTGTAATAGGTTGCATCAAGTCCAATCTTCTTCTAATCTTAAAGTCATGTCTTTTGTGAGCCCTTCATGAGATTATGTCTTTGGTGAACCTTTCATGAGCTTATTCTAACAAGTTTTGAAGTGGAGCTTGATCCTTAGAGCTATCCATGTTCATATCATACTTCTAAACATGTGATCTCAATTAGCTAAGTTCAACGCAATGAAATGTCTGTTTGACATGTGAAAGTGTGCTAAGCCAACTATCGGCGGCGTAATAGGTTGCATCGAGTCCAGTCTTCTGCTAATCTAAAAGCCATGTCTTTTGTGAGCCCTTCATGAGCTTATATCTTTGGTCAACCTTTCTTGAGCTTATTCTAACGAGTTATGAAGTGAAGCTTTATCCGTAGAGCTATCCATGTTCATATCATACTTCTACACATGTGATCTCAATTAGCTAAGCTCAACGCAATGAAATGTCAGTTTGAAATGAGAAAGTTTGCTAAGCCACCTAATGGCGGTGTAATAGGTTGCATCAAGTCCAATCTTCTTCTAATCTTAAAGTCATGTCTTTTGTGAGCCCTTCATGAGATTATGTCTTTGGTGAACCTTTCATGAGCTTATTCTAACAAGTTATGAAGTGAAGCTTTATCCGTAGAGCTATCCATGTTCATATCATACTTCTACACTTGTGATCTCAATTAGCTAAGTTCAACGCAATGAAATGTCAGTTTAAAATGAGAAAGTTTGCTTAGCCAACTAATGGCGGTGTAATAGGTTGCATCAAGTCCAATCTTCTGCTAATCTAAAAGCCATGTCTTTTGTGAGCCCTTCATGAGATTATGTCTTTGGTGAACCTTTCATGAGCTTATTCTAACAAGTTATGAAGTGAAGCTTTATCCGTAGAGCTATCCATGTTCATATCATACTTCTACACTTGTGATCTCAATTAGCTAAGTTCAACGCAATGAAATGTCAGTTTAAAATGAGAAAGTTTGCTTAGCCAACTAATGGCGGTGTAATAGGTTGCATCAAGTCCAATCTTCTGCTAATCTAAAAGCCATGTCTTTTGTGAGCCCTTCATGAGTTTATGTCTTTGGTGAAACTTTCATGAGCTTATTCTAACGAGTTTTGAAGTGGAGCTTGATCCTTAGAGCTATCCATGTTCATATCATACTTCTAAACATGTGATCTCAATTAGCTAAGTTCAACGCAATGAAATGTCTGTTTGACATGTGAAAGTGTGCTAAGCCAACTATCGGCGGCGTAATAGGTTGCATCGAGTCCAGTCTTCTGCTAATCTAAAAGCCATGTCTTTTGTGAGCCCTTCATGAGCTTATATCTTTGGTCAACCTTTCTTGAGCTTATTCTAACGAGTTATGAAGTGAAGCTTTATCCGTAGAGCTATCCATGTTCATATCATATTTCTACACATGTGATCTCAATTAGCTAAGCTCAACGCAATGAAATGTCAGTTTGAAATGAGAAAGTTTGCTAAGCCACCTAATGGCGGTGTAATAGGTTGCATCAAGTCCAATCTTCTTCTAATCTTAAAGTCATGTCTTTTGTGAGCCCTTCATGAGATTATGTCTTTGGTGAACCTTTCATGAGCTTATTCTAACAAGTTATGAAGTGAAGCTTTATCCGTAGAGCTATCCATGTTCATATCATACTTCTACACTTGTGATCTCAATTAGCTAAGTTCAACGCAATGAAATGTCAGTTTAAAATGAGAAAGTTTGCTTAGCCAACTAATGGCGGTGTAATAGGTTGCATCAAGTCCAATCTTCTGCTAATCTAAAAGCCATGTCTTTTGTGAGCCCTTCATGAGTTTATGTCTTTGGTGAAACTTTCATGAGCTTATTCTAACGAGTTTTGAAGTGGAGCTTGATCCTTAGAGCTATCCATGTTCATATCATACTTCTAAACATGTGATCTCAATTAGCTAAGTTCAACGCAATGAAATGTCTGTTTGACATGTGAAAGTGTGCTAAGCCAACTATCGGCGGCGTAATAGGTTGCATCGAGTCCAGTCTTCTGCTAATCTAAAAGCCATGTCTTTTGTGAGCCCTTCATGAGCTTATATCTTTGGTCAACCTTTCTTGAGCTTATTCTAACGAGTTATGAAGTGAAGCTTTATCCGTAGTGCTATCCATGTTCATATCATACTTCTACACATGTGATCTCAATTAGCTAAGCTCAACGCAATGAAATGTCAGTTTGAAATGAGAAAGTTTGCTAAGCCACCTAATGGCGGTGTAATAGGTTGCATCAAGTCCAATCTTCTTCTAATCTTAAAGTCATGTCTTTTGTGAGCCCTTCATGAGATTATGTCTTTGGTGAACCTTTCATGAGCTTATTCTAACAAGTTATGAAGTGAAGCTTTATCCGTAGAGCTATCCATGTTCATATCATACTTCTACACTTGTGATCTCAATTAGCTAAGTTCAACGCAATGAAATGTCAGTTTAAAATGAGAAAGTTTGCTAAGCCAACTAATGGCGGTGTAATAGGTTGCATCAAGTCCAATCTTCTGCTAATCTAAAAACAATGTCTTTTGTGAGCCTTTCATGTGCTTATGTCTTTGGTGAACCTCTCATGAGCTTATTCTAACGAGTTATGAAGTGGAGCTTGATCCTTAGAGCTATCCATGTTCATATCATACTTGTACACATGTGATCTAAATTAGCTAAGTTCAACGCAATGAAATGTCAGTTTAAAATGAGAAAGTTTGCTAAGCCAACTAATGGCAGTGTAATAGGTTGCATCCAGTCCAATCTTCTGCTAATCTAAAAGCCATGTCTTTTGTAAGCCCTTCATGAGCTTATGTCTTTGGTGAATCTTTCATGAGATTATTCTAACGAGTTATGAAGTGGAGCTTGATCCTCAGAGCTATCCATATTCATATCATACTTCTACACATGTGATCTTAATTAGCTAAGTTCAACGCAATGAAATGTCAGTTTAAAATGAGAAAGTTTGCTAAGCCAACTAATGGCGGTGTAATAGGTTGCATCGAGTCCAATCTTCTGCTAATCTAAAATTCATGTCTTTTGTGAGCCCTTCATGAGCTTATGTCTTTGGTCAACCTTTCATGAGCTTATTCGAACGAGTTATGAAGTGAAGCTTTATCCATAGAGCTATCCATGTTCATATCATACTTCTACACATGTGATCTCAATTAGCTAAGTTCAACGCAATGAAATGTCAGTTTGAAATGAGAAAGTTTGCTAAGCCAACTAACGGCGGTGTAATAGGTGGAATCTAGTCCAATCTTCTGCTAATCTAAAAGCCATGTCTTTTGTGAGCCCTTCATGAGCTTATGTCTTTGGCGAATCTTTCATGAGCTTATTCTAACGAGTTATGAAGTGAAGCTTTATCCGTAGAGCTATCCATGTTCATATCATACTTCTACACATGTGATCTCAATTAGCTAAGCTCAACGCAATGAAATGTCAGTTTGACATGTGAAAGTGTGCTAAGCCAACTATCGGCGGCGTAATAGGTTGCATCGAGTCCAATCTTCTGCTAATCTAAAATTCATGTCTTTTGTGAGCCCTTCATGAGCTTATGTCTTTGGTCAACCTTTCTTGAGCTTATTCTAACGAGTTATGAAGTGAAGCTTTATCCGTAGACCTATCCATGTTCATATCATACTTCTACACATGTGATCTCAATTAGCTAAGTTCAACGCAATGAAATGTCAGTTTGAAATAAGAAAGTTTGCTAAGCCAACTAATGGCAGTGTAATAGGTTGCATCCAGTCCAATCTTCTGCTAATCTAAAAGCCATGTCTTTTGTGAGCCCTTCATGTGCTTATGTCTTTGGTGAACCTTTCATAAGCTTATTCTAACGAGTTATGAAGTGAAGCTTTATCCGTAGAGCTATCCATGTTCATATCATACTTCTACACATGTGATCTCAATTAGCTAAGTTCAACGCAATGAAATGTCAGTTTGAAATAAGAAAGTGTGCTAAGCCAACTAATGGCAGTGTAATAGGTTGCATCAAGTCCAATCTTCTGCTAATCTAAAAGCCATGTCTTTTGTGAGCCCTTCATGAGCTTATGTCTTTGGTGAACCTTTAATGAGCTTATTCTAACGAGTTATGAAGTGAAGCTTTATCCGTAGAACTATCCATGTTCATATCATACTTCTACACTTGTGATCTTAGTTAGCTAAGTTCAATGCATTGAAATGTCTGTTTGACATGTGAAAGTGTGCTAAGCCAACTAATGACTATGTAATACGTTGAATCTAGTCCAATCTTCTGCTAATCTAAAAGCCATATATTTTGTGAGCCCTTCATGAGATTATGTCTATTGTCAACCTTTCATGAGCTTATTCTAACGAATTATGAAGTGAAGCTTTATCCGTAGAGCTATCCATGTTCATATCATACTTCTACACTTGTGATCTCAATTAGCTAAGTTCAACGCAATGAAATGTCAGTTTAAAATGAGAAAGTTTGCTAAGCCAACTAATGGCGGTGTAATAGGTTGCATCAAGTCCAATCTTCTGCTAATCTAAAAGCCATGTCTTTTGTGAGCCCTTCATGAGCTTATGTCTTTGGTCAACCTTTCTTGAGCTTATTCTAATGAGTTATGAAGTGAAGCTTTATCCGTAGAGCTATCCATGTTCATATCATACTTCTACACATGTGATCTCAATTAGCTAAGCTCAACGCAATGAAATGTCAGTTTGACATGTGAAAGTGTGCTAAGCCAACTATCGATGGCGTAATAGGTTGCATCGAGTCCAATCTTCTGCTAATCTAAAATTCATGTCTTTTGTGAGCCCTTCATGAGCTTATGTCTTTGGTCAACCTTTCTTGAGCTTATTCTAACGAGTTATGAAGTGAAGCTTTATCCATAGAGCTATCCATGTTCATATCATACTTCTACACATGTGATCTCAATTAGCTAAGTTCAACGCAATGAAATGTCAGTTTGAAATGAGAAAGTGTGTTAAGCCAACTAACGGCGGTGTAATAGGTGGAATCTAGTCCAATCTTCTGCTAATCTAAAAGCCATGTCTTTTGTGAGCCCTTCATGAGCTTATGTCTTTGGCGAATCTTTCATGAGCTTATTCTAACGAGTTATGAAGTGAAGCTTTATCCGTAGAGCTATCCATGTTCATATCATACTTCTACACATGTGATCTCAATTAGCTAAGCTCAACGCAATGAAATGTCAGTTTGACATGTGAAAGTGTTCTAAGCCAACTATCGGCGGCGTAATAGGTTGCATCGAGTCCAATCTTCTGCTAATCTAAAATTCATGTCTTTTGTGAGCCCTTCATGAGCTTATGTCTTTGGTCAACCTTTCTTGAGCTTATTCTAACGAGTTATGAAGTGAAGCTTTATCCGTAGAGCTATCCATGTTCATATCATACTTCTACACATGTGATCTCAATTAGCTAAGTTCAACGCAATGAAATGTCAGTTTGAAATAAGAAAGTTTGCTAAGCCAACTAATGGCAGTGTAATAGGTTGCATCGAGTCCAATCTTCTGCTAATCTAAAAGCCATGTCTTTTGTGAGCCCTTCATGTGCTTATGTCTTTGGTGAACCTTTCATGAGCTTATTCTAACGAGTTATGAAGTGAAGCTTTATCCGTAGAGCTATCCATGTTCATATCATACTTCTACACATGTGATCTCAATTAGCTAAGTTCAACGCAATGAAATGTCAGTTTGAAATAAGAAAGTTTACTAAGCCAACTAATGGCAGTGTAATAGGTTGCATCAAGTCCAATCTTCTGCTAATCTAAAAGCCATGTCTTTTGTGAGCCCTTCATGAGCTTATGTCTTTGGTGAACCTTTAATGAGCTTATTCTAACGAGTTATGAAGTGAAGCTTTATCCGTAGAACTATCCATGTTCATATCATACTTCTACACATGTGATCTCAATTAGCTAAGTTCAACGCAATGAAATGTCAGTTTGAAATGAGAAAGTTTGCTAAGCCAACTAACGGCGGTGTAATAGGTGGAATCTAGTCCAATCTTCTGCTAATCTAAAAGCCATGTCTTTTGTGAGCCCTTCATGAGCTTATGTCTTTGGCGAATCTTTCATGAGCTTATTCTAACGAGTTATGAAGTGAAGCTTTATCCGTAGAGCTATCCATGTTCATATCATACTTCTACACATGTGATCTCAATTAGCTAAGCTCAACGCAATGAAATGTCAGTTTGACATGTGAAAGTGTGCTAAGCCAACTATCGGCGGCGTAATAGGTTGCATCGAGTCCAATCTTCTGCTAATCTAAAATTCCTGTCTTTTGTGAGCCCTTCATGAGTTTATGTCTTTGGTCAACCTTTCTTGAGCTTATTCTAACGAGTTATGAAGTGAAGCTTTATCCGTAGAGCTATCTATGTTCATATCATACTTCTACACATGTGATCTCAATTAGCTAAGTTCAACGCAATGAAATGTCAGTTTGAAATAAGAAAGTTTGCTAAGCCAACTAATGGCAGTGTAATAGGTTGCATCCAGTCCAATCTTCTGCTAATCTAAAAGCCATGTCTTTTGTGAGCCCTTCATGTGCTTATGTCTTTGGTGAACCTTTCATAAGCTTATTCTAACGAGTTATGAAGTGAAGCTTTATCCGTAGAGCTATCCATGTTCATATCATACTTCTACACATGTGATCTCAATTAGCTAAGTTCAACGCAATGAAATGTCAGTTTGAAATAAGAAAGTTTGCTAAGCCAACTAATGGCAGTGTAATAGGTTGCATCAAGTCCAATCTTCTGCTAATCTAAAAGCCATGTCTTTTGTGAGCCCTTCATGAGCTTATGTCTTTGGTGAACCTTTAATGAGCTTATTCTAACGAGTTATGAAGTGAAGCTTTATCCGTAGAACTATCCATGTTCATATCATACTTCCACACTTGTGATCTTAGTTAGCTAAGTTCAATGCATTGAAATGTCTGTTTGACATGTGAAAGTGTGCTAAGCCAACTAATGACTATGTAATACGTTGAATCCAGTCCAATCTTCTGCTAATCTAAAAGCCATATATTTTGTGAGCCCTTCATGAGATTATGTCTATTGTCAACCTTTCATGAGCTTATTCTAACGAGTTATGAAGTGAAGCTTTATCCGTAGAGCTATCCATGTTCATATCATACTTCTACACATGTGATCTCAATTAGCTAAGTTCAACGCAATGAAATGTCAGTTTGAAATAAGAAAGTTTGCTAAGCCAACTAATGGCAGTGTAATAGGTTGCATCAAGACCAATCTTCTGCTAATCTAAAAGCCATGTCTTTTGTGAGCCCTTCATGAGCTTATGTCTTTGGTGAACCTTTAATGAGCTTATTCTAATGAGTTATGAAGTGAAGCTTTATCCGTAGAACTATCCATGTTCATATCATACTTCCACACTTGTGATCTTAGTTAGCTAAGTTCAATGCATTGAAATGTCTGTTTGACATGTGAAAGTGTGCTAAGCCAACTAATGACTATGTAATACGTTGAATCGAGTCCAATCTTCTGCTAATCTAAAAGCCATATATTTTGTGAGCCCTTCATGAGATTATGTCTATTGTCAACCTTTCATGAGCTTATTCTAACGAGTTATGAAGTGAAGCTTTATCCGTAGAGCTATCCATGTTCATATCATACTTCTACACATGTGATCTCAATTAGCTAAGCTCAACGCAATGAAATGTCAGTTTGACATGTGAAAGTGTGCTAAGCCAACTATCGGCGGCGTAATAGGTTGCATCGAGTCCAATCTTCTGCTAATCTAAAATTCATGTCTTTTGTGAGCCCTTCATGAGCTTATGTCTTTGGTCAACCTTTCTTGAGCTTATTCTAACGAGTTATGAAGTGAAGCTTTATCCATAGAGCTATCCATGTTCATATCATACTTCTACCCATGTGATCTCAATTAGCTAAGTTCAACGCAATGAAATGTCAGTTTGAAATGAGAAAGTTTGCTAAGCCAACTAACGGCGGTGTAATAGGTGGAATCTAGTCCAATCTTCTGCTAATCTAAAAGCCATGTCTTTTGTGAGCCCTTCATGAGCTTATGTCTTTGGCGAATCTTTCATGAGCTTATTCTAACGAGTTATGAAGTGAAGCTTTATCCGTAGAGCTATCCATGTTCATATCATACTTCTACACATGTGATCTCAATTAGCTAAGCTCAACGCAATGAAATGTCAGTTTAACATGTGAAAGTGTGCTAAGCCAACTATCGGCGGCGTAATAGGTTGCATCGAGTCCAATCTTCTGCTAATCTAAAATTCATGTCTTTTGTGAGCCCTTCATGAGCTTATGTCTTTGGTCAACCTTTCTTGAGCTTATTCTAACGAGTTATGAAGTGAAGCTTTATCCGTAGAGCTATCCATGTTCATATCATACTTCTACACATGTGATCTCAATTAGCTAAGTTCAACGCAATAAAATGTCAGTTTGAAATAAGAAAGTTTGCTAAGCCAACTAATGGCAGTGTAATAGGTTGCATCCAGTCCAATCTTCTGCTAATCTAAAAGCCATGTCTTTTGTGAGCCCTTCATGTGCTTATGTCTTTGGTGAACCTTTCATAAGCTTATTCTAACGAGTTATGAAGTGAAGCTTTATCCGTAGAGCTATCCATGTTCATATCATACTTCTACACATGTGATCTCAATTAGCTAAGTTCAACGCAATGAAATGTCAGTTTGAAATGAGAAAGTTTGCTAAGCCACCTAATGGCGGTGTAATAGGTTGCATCAAGTCCAATCTTCTTCTAATCTTAAAGTCATGTCTTTTGTGAGCCCTTCATGAGATTATGTCTTTGGTGAACCTTTCATGAGCTTATTCTAACAAGTTATGAACTGAAGCTTTATCCGTAGAGCTATCCATGTTCATATCATACTTCTACACTTGTGATCTCAATTAGCTAAGTTCAACGCAATGAAATGTCAGTTTAAAATGACAAAGTTTGCTTAGCCAACTAATGGCGGTGTAATAGGTTGCATCAAGTCCAATCTTCTGCTAATCTAAAAGCCATGTCTTTTGTGAGCCCTTCATGAGATTATGTCTTTGGTGAAACTTTCATGAGCTTATTCTAACGAGTTTTGAAGTGGAGCTTGATCCTTAGAGCTATCCATGTTCATATCATACTTCTAAACATGTGATCTCAATTAGCTAAGCTCAACGCAATGAAATGTCTGTTTGACATGTGAAAGTGTGCTAAGCCAACTATCGGCGGCGTAATAGGTTGCATCGAGTCCAATCTTCTGCTAATCTAAAAGCCATGTCTTTTGTGAGCCCTTCATGAGCTTATATCTTTGGTCAACCTTTCTTGAGCTTATTCTAACGAGTTATGAAGTGAAGCTTTATCCGTAGAGCTATCCATGTTCATATCATACTTCTACACATGTGATCTCAATTAGCTAAGCTCAACGCAATGAAATGTCAGTTTGACATGTGAAAGTGTGGTAAGCCAACTATCGGCGGCGTAATAGGTTGCATCGAGTCCAATCTTCTGCTAATCTAAAATTCATGTCTTTTGTGAGCCCTTCATGAGCTTATGTCTTTGGTCAACCTTTCTTGAGCTTATTCTAACGAGTTATGAAGTGAAGCTTTATCCGTAGAGCTATCCATGTTCATATCATACTTCTACACATGTGATCTCAATTAGCTAAGTTCAACGCAATGAAATGTCAGTTTGAAATGAGAAAGTGTGCTAAGCCAATTAACGGCGGTGTAATAGGTGGAATCTAGTCCAATCTTCTGCTAATCTAAAAGCCATGTCTTTTGTGAGCCCTTCATGAGCTTATGTCTTTGGCGAATCTTTCATGAGCTTATTCTAAGGAGTTATGAAGTGAAGCTTTATCCGTAGAGCTATCCATGTTCATATCATACTTCTACACATGTGATCTCAATTAGCTAAGCTCAACGCAATGAAATGTCAGTTTGACATGTGAAAGTGTGCTAAGCCAACTATCGGCGGCGTAATAGGTTGCATCGAGTCCAATCTTCTGCTAATCTAAAATTCATGTGTTTTGTGAGCCCTTCATGAGCTTATGTCTTTGGTCAACCTTTCTTGAGCTTATTCTAACGAGTTATGAAGTGAAGCTTTATCCGTAGAGCTATCCATGTTCATATCATACTTCTACACATGTGATCTCAATTAGCTAAGTTCAACGTAATGAAATGTCAGTTTGAAATAAGAAAGTTTGCTAAGCCAACTAATGGCAGTGTAATAGGTTGCATCCAGTCCAATCTTCTGCTAATCTAAAAGCCATGTCTTTTGTGAGCCCTTCATGTGCTTATGTCTTTGGTGAACCTTTCATAAGCTTATTCTAACGAGTTATGAAGTGAAGCTTTATCCGTAGAGCTATCCATGTTCATATCATACTTCTACACATGTGATCTCAATTAGCTAAGTTCAACGCAATGAAATGTCAGTTTGAAATGAGAAAGTTTGCTAAGCCACCTAATGGCGGTGTAATAGGTTGCATCAAGTCCAATCTTCTTCTAATCTTAAAGTCATGTCTTTTGTGAGCCCTTCATGAGATTATGTCTTTGGTGAACCTTTCATGAGCTTATTCTAACAAGTTATGAACTGAAGCTTTATCCGTAGAGCTATCCATGTTCATATCATACTTCTACACTTGTGATCTCAATTAGCTAAGTTCAACGCAATGAAATGTCAGTTTAAAATGACAAAGTTTGCTTAGCCAACTAATGGCGGTGTAATAGGTTGCATCAAGTCCAATCTTCTGCTGATCTAAAAGCCATGTCTTTTGTGAGCCCTTCATGAGATTATGTCTTTGGTGAAACTTTCATGAGCTTATTCTAACGAGTTTTGAAGTGGAGCTTGATCCTTAGAGCTATCCATGTTCATATCATACTTCTAAACATGTGATCTCAATTAGCTAAGCTCAACGCAATGAAATGTCTGTTTGACATGTGAAAGTGTGCTAAGCCAACTATCGGCGGCGTAATAGGTTGCATCGAGTCCAATCTTCTGCTAATCTAAAAGCCATGTCTTTTGTGAGCCCTTCATGAGCTTATATCTTTGGTCAACCTTTCTTGAGCTTATTCTAACGAGTTATGAAGTGAAGCTTTATCCGTAGAGCTATCCATGTTCATATCATACTTCTACACATGTGATCTCAATTAGCTAAGCTCAACGCAATGAAATGTCAGTTTGACATGTGAAAGTGTGGTAAGCCAACTATCGGCGGCGTAATAGGTTGCATCGAGTCCAATCTTCTGCTAATCTAAAATTCATGTCTTTTTTGAGCCCTTCATGAGCTTATGTCTTTGGTCAACCTTTCTTGAGCTTATTCTAACGAGTTATGAAGTGAAGCTTTATCCGTAGAGTTATCCATGTTCATATCATACTTCTACACATGTGATCTCAATTAGCTAAGTTCAACGCAATGAAATGTCAGTTTGAAATGAGAAAGTGTGCTAAGCCAATTAACGGCGGTGTAATAGGTGGAATCTAGTCCAATCTTCTGCTAATCTAAAAGCCATGTCTTTTGTGAGCCCTTCATGAGCTTATGTCTTTGGCGAATCTTTCATGAGCTTATTCTAACGAGTTATGAAGTGAAGCTTTATCCGTAGAGCTATCCATGTTCATATCATACTTCTACACATGTGATCTCAATTAGCTAAGCTCAACGCAATGAAATGTCAGTTTGACATGTGAAAGTGTGCTAAGCCAACTATCGGCGGCGTAATAGGTTGCATCGAGTCCAATCTTCTGCTAATCTAAAATTCATGTGTTTTGTGAGCCCTTCATGAGCTTATGTCTTTGGTCAACCTTTCTTGAGCTTATTCTAACGAGTTATGAAGTGAAGCTTTATCCGTAGAGCTATCCATGTTCATATCATACTTCTACACATGTGATCTCAATTAGCTAAGTTCAACGTAATGAAATGTCAGTTTGAAATAAGAAAGTTTGCTAAGCCAACTAATGGCAGTGTAATAGGTTGCATCCAGTCCAATCTTCTGCTAATCTAAAAGCCATGTCTTTTGTGAGCCCTTCATGTGCTTATGTCTTTGGTGAACCTTTCATAAGCTTATTCTAACGAGTTATGAAGTGAAGCTTTATCCGTAGAGCTATCCATGTTCATATCATACTTCTACACATGTGATCTCAATTAGCTAAGTTCAACGCAATGAAATGTCAGTTTGAAATGAGAAAGTTTGCTAAGCCACCTAATGGCGGTGTAATAGGTTGCATCAAGTCCAATCTTCTTCTAATCTTAAAGTCATGTCTTTTGTGAGCCCTTCATGAGATTATGTCTTTGGTGAACCTTTCATGAGCTTATTCTAACAAGTTATGAACTGAAGCTTTATCCGTAGAGCTATCCATGTTCATATCATACTTCTACACTTGTGATCTCAATTAGCTAAGTTCAACGCAATGAAATGTCAGTTTAAAATGACAAAGTTTGCTTAGCCAACTAATGGCGGTGTAATAGGTTGCATCAAGTCCAATCTTCTGCTAATCTAAAAGCCATGTCTTTTGTGAGCCCTTCATGAGATTATGTCTTTGGTGAAACTTATATGAGCTTATTCTAACGAGTTTTGAAGTGGAGCTTGATCCTTAGAGCTATCCATGTTCATATCATACTTCTAAACATGTGATCTCAATTAGCTAAGCTCAACGCAATGAAATGTCTGTTTGACATGTGAAAGTGTGCTAAGCCAACTATCGGCGGCGTAATAGGTTGCATCGAGTCCAATCTTCTGCTAATCTAAAAGCCATGTCTTTTGTGAGCCCTTCATGAGCTTATATCTTTGGTCAACCTTTCTTGAGCTTATTCTAACGAGTTATGAAGTGAAGCTTTATCCGTAGAGCTATCCATGTTCATATCATACTTCTACACATGTGATCTCAATTAGCTAAGCTCAACGCAATGAAATGTCAGTTTGACATGTGAAAGTGTGGTAAGCCAACTATCGGCGGCGTAATAGGTTGCATCGAGTCCAATCTTCTGCTAATCTAAAATTCATGTCTTTTGTGAGCCCTTCATGAGCTTATGTCTTTGGTCAACCTTTCTTGAGCTTATTCTAACGAGTTATGAAGTGAAGCTTTATCCGTAGAGCTATCCATGTTCATATCATACTTCTACACATGTGATCTCAATTAGCTAAGTTCAACGCAATGAAATGTCAGTTTGAAATGAGAAAGTGTGCTAAGCCAATTAACGGCGGTGTAATAGGTGGAATCTAGTCCAATCTTCTGCTAATCTAAAAGCCATGTCTTTTGTGAGCCCTTCATGAGCTTATGTCTTTGGCGAATCTTTCATGAGCTTATTCTAACGAGTTATGAAGTGAAGCTTTATCCGTAGAGCTATCCATGTTCATATCATACTTCTACACATGTGATCTCAATTAGCTAAGCTCAACGCAATGAAATGTCAGTTTGACATGTGAAAGTGTGCTAAGCCAACTATCGGCGGCGTAATAGGTTGCATCGAGTCCAATCTTCTGCTAATCTAAAATTCATGTGTTTTGTGAGCCCTTCATGAGCTTATGTCTTTGGTCAACCTTTCTTGAGCTTATTCTAACGAGTTATGAAGTGAAGCTTTATCCGTAGAGCTATCCATGTTCATATCATACTTCTACACATGTGATCTCAATTAGCTAAGCTCAACGCAATGAAATGTCAGTTTGACATGTGAAAGTGTGCTAAGCCAACTATCGGCGGCGTAATAGGTTGCATCGAGTCCAATCTTCTGCTAATCTAAAATTCATGTGTTTTGTGAGCCCTTCATGAGCTTATGTCTTTGGTCAACCTTTCTTGAGCTTATTCTAACGAGTTATGAAGTGAAGCTTTATCCGTAGAGCTATCCATGTTCATATCATACTTCTACACATGTGATCTCAATTAGCTAAGTTCAACGCAATGAAATGTCAGTTTGAAATGAGAAAGTTTGCTAAGCCACCTAATGGCGGTGTAATAGGTTGCATCAAGTCCAATCTTCTTCTAATCTTAAAGTCATGTCTTTTGTGAGCCCTTCATGAGATTATGTCTTTGGTGAACCTTTCATGAGCTTATTCTAACAAGTTATGAACTGAAGCTTTATCCGTAGAGCTATCCATGTTCATATCATACTTCTACACTTGTGATCTCAATTAGCTAAGTTCAACGCAATGAAATGTCAGTTTAAAATGACAAAGTTTGCTTAGCCAACTAATGGCGGTGTAATAGGTTGCATCAAGTCCAATCTTCTGCTAATCTAAAAGCCATGTCTTTTGTGAGCCCTTCATGAGATTATGTCTTTGGTGAAACTTATATGAGCTTATTCTAACGAGTTTTGAAGTGGAGCTTGATCCTTAGAGCTATCCATGTTCATATCATACTTCTAAACATGTGATCTCAATTAGCTAAGCTCAACGCAATGAAATGTCTGTTTGACATGTGAAAGTGTGCTAAGCCAACTATCGGCGGCGTAATAGGTTGCATCGAGTCCAATCTTCTGCTAATCTAAAAGCCATGTCTTTTGTGAGCCCTTCATGAGCTTATGTATTTGGTGAACCTTTCATGAGCTTATTCTAACGAGTTATGAACTGAAGCTTTATCCGTAGAGCTATCCATGTTCATATCATACTTCTACACATGTGATCTCAATTAGCTAAGTTTAACGCAATGAAATGTCAGTTTGAAATGAGAAAATGTGCTAAGCCAACTAACGGCGGTGTAATAAGTAGCATCTAGTCCAATCTTCTACTAATCTAAAAGCCATGTCTTTTGTAAGCCCTTCATGAGCTTATGTCTTTGGTGAACCTTTCATGAGCTTATTCTAACGAGTTATGAACTGAAGCTTTATCCGTAGAGCTATCCATGTTCATATCATACTTCTACACATGTGATCTCAATTAGCTAAGCTCATCGCAATGAAATGTCTGTTTGACATGTGAAAGTGTGCTAAGCCAACTATCGGCGGCGTAATAGGTTGCATCGAGTCCAATCTTCTGGTAATCTAAAATTCATGTCTTTTGTGAGCCCTTCATGAGCTTATGTCTTTGGTCAACCTTTCTTGAGCTTATTCTAACGAGTTATGAAGTGAAGCTTTATCCGTAGAGCTATCCATGTTCATATCATACTTCTACACATGTGATCTCAATTAGCTAAGCTCAACGCAATGAAATGTCAGTTTGACATGTGAAAGTGTGCTAAGCCAACTATCGGCGGCGTAATAGGTTGCATCAAGTCCAATCTTCTGCTAATCTAAAAGCCATGTCTTTTGTGAGCCCTTCATGAGCTTATGTATTTGGTGAACCTTTCATGAGCTTATTCTAACGAGTTATGAACTGAAGCTTTATCCGTAGAGCTATCCATGTTCATATCATACTTCTACACATGTGATCTCAATTAGCTAAGTTTAACGCAATGAAATGTCAGTTTGAAATGAGAAAATGTGCTAAGCCAACTAACGGCGGTGTAATAAGTAGCATCTAGTCCAATCTTCTGCTAATCTAAAAGCCATGTCTTTTGTAAGCCCTTCATGAGCTTATGTCTTTGGTGAACCTTTCATGAGCTTATTCTAACGAGTTATGAACTGAAGCTTTATCCGTAGAGCTATCCATGTTCATATCATACTTCTACACATGTGATCTCAATTAGCTAAGCTCATCGCAATGAAATGTCTGTTTGACATGTGAAAGTGTGCTAAGCCAACTATCGGCGGCGTAATAGGTTGCATCGAGTCCAATCTTCTGGTAATCTAAAATTCATGTCTTTTGTGAGCCCTTCATGAGCTTATGTCTTTGGTCAACCTTTCTTGAGCTTATTCTAACGAGTTATGAAGTGAAGCTTTATCCGTAGAGCTGTCCATGTTCATATCATACTTCTACACATGTGATCTCAATTAGCTAAGTGTAACGCAATGAAATGTCAGTTTGAAATGAGAAAATGTGCTAAGCCAACTATCGGCGGTGTAATAGGTTGCATCTAGTCCAATCTTCTGCTAATCTAAAAGCCATATCTATTGTGAGCCCCTCATGTGCTTATGTCTTTAGTGAACCTTTCATGAGCTTATTCTAACGAGTTATGAAGTGGAGCTTGATCCTAAGAGCTATCCACGTTCATATCATACTTCTACACATGTGATCTCAATTAGCTAAGTTCAACGCAATAAAATGTCTGTTTGAAATAAGAAAGTTTGCTAAGCCAACTAATGGCAGTGTAATAGGTTGCATTTAGTCCAATCTTCTGCTAATCTAAAAGCCATGTCTTTTGTAAGCCCTTCATGAGCTTATGTCTTTGGCGAATCTTTCATGAGATTATTCTAACGAGTTATGAAGTGAAGCTTTATCCGTAGAGCTATCCATGTTCATATAATACTTCTACATATGTGATCTCAATTAGCTAAGTTTAACACAATGAAATGTCAGTTTGAAATGAGAAAGTTTGCTAAGCCAACTAATGGCGGTGTAATAGGTTGCATCAAGTCCAATCTTCTGCTAATCTAAAAGCCATGTCTTTTGTAAGCCCTTCATGAACTTATGTCTTTGGTGAACCTTTCATGAGGTTATTCTAACGAGTTATGAAGTGAAGCTTTATCCGTAGAGCTATCCATGTTCATATCATACTTCTACACATGTGATCTCAATTAGCTAAGTTCAACGCAATGAAATGTCAGTTTGAAATAAGAAAGTTTGCTAAGCCAACTAATGGCAGTGTAATAGGTTGCATCCAGTCCAATCTTCTGCTAATCTAAAAGCCATGTCTTTTGTGAGCTCTGCATGTGCTTATGTCTTTGGTGAACATTTCATAAGCTTATTCTAACGAGTTATGAAGTGAAGCTTTATCCGTAGAGCTATCTATGTTCATATTATACTTCTACTCTTGTGATCTCAGTTAGCTAAGTTCAACGCAATGAAATGTCAGTTTAAAATGAGAAAGTTTGCTAAGCCAACTAATGGCGGTGTAATAGGTTGCATCAAGTCCAATCTTCTGCTAATCTAAAAGCCATGTCTTTTGTGAGCCCTTCATGAGATTATGTCTTTGGTGAAACTTTCATGAGCTTATTCTAACGAGTTATGAAGTGAAGCTTTATCCGTAGAGCTATCCATGTTTATATCATACTTCTACACATGTGATCTCAATTATAGCTAAGTTCAACGCAATGAAATGTCTATTTGACATGTGAAAGTGTGCTAAGCCCACTAACGACGATGTAATATGATGCATCCAGTCCAATCTTCTGCTAATCTAAAAGCCATGTCTTTAGTGAGCCCTTCATGTGCTTATGTCTTTGGTGAACCTTTCATGAGCTTATTCTAACGAGTTTTGAAGTGGAGCTTGATCCTTTGAGCTATTCATGTTCATATCATACTTCTACACATGTGATCTCAATTAGCTAAGTTCAACGCAATGAAATGTCAGTTTGAAATGAGAAAGTTTGCTAAGCCAACTAATGGCGGTGTAATAGGTTGCATCAAGTCCAATCTTCTTCTAATCTTAAAGTCATGTCTTTTGTGAGCCCTTCATGAGATTATGTCTTTGGTGAACCTTTCATGAGCTTATTCTAACGAGTTATGAAGTGAAGCTTTATCCGTAGAGCTATCCATGTTCATATCATACTTCTACACTTGTGATCTCAATTAGCTAAGTTCAACGCAATGAAATGTCTGTTTGACATGTGAATCTTCTGCTAATCTAAAACCCATGTATATTGTGAGCCCTTCATGTGCTTATGTCTTTGGTGAACCTCTCATGAGCTTATTCTAACGATTTATGAAGTGGAGCTTGATCCTTAGAGCTATCCATGTTCATATCATACTTGTACACATGTGATCTCATCTAGCTAAGTTCAACGCAATGAAATGTCAGTTTGAAATAAGAAAGTTTGCTAAGCCCACTAATGACGATGTAATACGTTGCATCCAGTCCAATCTTCTGCTAATCTAAAAGCCATGTCTTTTGTGAGCCCTTCATGAGCTTATGTCTTTGGTGAACCTTTAATGAGTTTATTCTAACGAGTTATGAAGTGAAGCTTTATCCGTAGAACTATCCATGTTCATATCATACTTCTACACTTGTGATCTTAGTTAGCTAAGTTCAATGCATTGAAATGTCTGTTTGACATGTGAAAGTGTGCTAAGCCAACTAATGACTATGTAATACGTTGAATCCAGTCCAATCTTCTGCTAATCTAAAAGCCATATATTTTGTGAGCCCTTCATGAGATTATGTCTATTGTCAACCTTTCATGAGCTTATTCTAACGAGTTATGAAGTGGAGCTTGATCCTCAGAGCTATCCATATTCATATCATACTTCTACACATGTGATCTCAATTAGCTAAGTTTAACACAATTAAATGTCAGTTTGAAATGAGAAAGTGTGCTAAGCCAATTAACGGTGGTGTAATAGGTTGCATCTAGTCCAATCTTCTGCTAATCCAAAAGCCATGTCTTTTGTGAGCTCTTCATGAGCTTATGTCTTTGGTGAAACTTTCATGAGCTTATTCTAACGAGTTATAAAGTGAAGCTTTATCCGTAGAGCTATCCATGTTAATATCATACTTCTACATATGTGATCTCAATTAGCTAAGTTTGAGACAATGAAATATTAGTTTAAAATGAGAAAGTGTGCTAAGCCAACTAACGGCGGTGTAATAGGTAGCATGTAGTCCAATCTTCTGCTAATCTAAAAGCCATGTCTTTTGTGAGTCCTTCATGAGCTTATGTATTTGGTGAACCTTTCATGAGCTTATTCTAACGAGTTCTGAACTGAAGCTTTATCTGTAGAGCTATCCATGTTCATATCATACTTCTACACATGTGATCTCAATTAGCTAAGTTTAACGCAATGAAATGTCAGTTTGAAATGAGAAAGTGTGCTAAGCCAACTAACGGCGGTGTAATAGGTAGCATCTAGTCCAATCTTCTGCTAATCTAAAAGCCATGTCTTTTGTAAGCCCTTCATGAGCTTATGTCTTTGGTGAACCTTTCATGAGCTTATTCTAACGAGTTATGAACTGAAGCTTTATCCGTAGAGCTATCCATGTTCATATCATACTTCTACACATGTGATCTCAATTAGCTAAGCTCAACGCAATGAAATGTCTGTTTGACATGTGAAAGTGTGCTAAGCCAACTATCGGCGGCGTAATAGGTTGCATCGAGTCCAATCTTCTGGTAATCTAAAATTCATGTCTTTTGTGAGCCCTTCATGAGCTTATGTCTTTGGTCAACCTTTCTTGAGCTTATTCTAACGAGTTATGAAGTGAAGCTTTATCCGTAGAGCTGTCCATGTTCATATCATACTTCTACACATGTGATCTCAATTAGCTAAGTGTAACGCAATGAAATGTCAGTTTGAAATGAGAAAATGTGCTAAGCCAACTATCGGCGGTGTAATAGGTAGCATCTAGTCCAATCTTCTGCTAATCTAAAAGCCATGTCTTTTGTAAGCCCTTCATGAGCTTATGTCTTTGGTGAACCTTTCATGAGCTTATTCTAACGAGTTATGAATTGAAGCTTTATCCATAGAGCTATCCATGTTCATATCATACTTCTACACATGTGATCTCAATTAGCTAAGCTCAACGCAATGAAATGTCTGTTTGACATGTGAAAGTGTGCTAAGCCAACTATCGGCGGCGTAATAGGTTGCATCGAGTCCAATCTTCTGGTAATCTAAAATTCATGTCTTTTGTGAGCCCTTCATGAGCTTATGTCTTTGGTCAACCTTTCTTGAGCTTATTCTAACGAGTTATGAAGTGAAGCTTTATCCGTAGAGCTGTCCATGTTCATATCATACTTCTACACATGTGATCTCAATTAGCTAAGTGTAACGCAATGAAATGTCAGTTTGAAATGAGAAAATGTGCTAAGCCAACTATCGGCGGTGTAATAGGTTGCATCTAGTCCAATCTTCTGCTAATCTAAAAGCCATATCTATTGTGAGCCCTTCATGTGCTTATGTCTTTAGTGAACCTTTCATGAGCTTATTCTAACGAGTTATGAAGTGGAGCTTGATCCTAAGAGCTATCCACGTTCATATCATACTTCTACACATGTGATCTCAATTAGCTAAGTTCAACGCAATAAAATGTCTGTTTGAAATAAGAAAGTTTGCTAAGCCAACTAATGGCAGTGTAATAGGTTGCATTTAGTCCAATCTTCTGCTAATCTAAAAGCCATGTCTTTTGTAAGCCCTTCATGAGCTTATGTCTTTGGCGAATCTTTCATGAGATTATTTTAACGAGTTATGAAGTGAAGCTTTATCCGTAGAGCTATCCATGTTCATATAATACTTCTACATATGTGATCTCAATTAGCTAAGTTTAACACAATGAAATGTCAGTTTGAAATGAGAAAGTTTGCTAAGCCAACTAATGGCGGTGTAATAGGTTGCATCATGTCCAATCTTCTGCTAATCTAAAAGCCATGTCTTTTGAAAGCCTTCATGAGCTTATGTCTTTGGTGAACCTTTCATGAGGTTATTCTAACGAGTTATGAAGTGAAGCTTTATCCGTAGAGCTATCCATGTTCATATCATACTTCTACACATGTGATCTCAATTAGCTAAGCTCAACGCAATAAAATGTCTGTTTGACATGTGAAAGTGTGCTAAGCCCACTAATGACGATGTAATACGTTGCATCTAGTCCAATCTTCTGCTAATCTAAAAGCCATGTCTTTTGTGAGCCCTTCATGACCTTATGTCTTTGGTGAACCTTTCATGAGCTTATTCTAACGAGTTATGAAGTGAAGCTTTATCCGTAGAGCTATCTATGTTCATATTATACTTCTACTCTTGTGATCTCAGTTAGCTAAGTTCAACGCAATGAAATGTCAGTTTAAAATGAGAAAGTTTGCTAAGCCAACTAATGGCGGTGTAATAGGTTGCATCAAGTCCAATCTTCTGCTAATCTAAAAGCCATGTCTTTTGTGAGCCCTTCATGAGATTATGTCTTTGGTGAAACTTTCATGAGCTTATTCTAACGAGTTATGAAGTGAAGCTTTATCCGTAGAGCTATCCATGTTCATATCATACTTCTACACTTGTGATCTCAATTAGCTAAGTTCAACGCAATGAAATGTCTGTTTGACATGTGAATCTTCAGCTAATCTAAAAGCCTTGTCATTTTTGAGCCCTTCATGAGATTATGTCTTTGGTGAACCTTGAATGAGCTTATTCGAACGAGTTATGAAGTGAAGCTTTATCCGTAGAGCTATCCATGTTCATATCATACTTCTACACTTGTGATCTCAATTAGCTAAGTGCAATGCAATGAAATGTCTGTTTGACATGTGAAAGTGTGCTAAGCCCACTAATGACGATGTAATACGTTGCATCCAGTCCAATCTTCTGCTAATCTAAAAGCCATGTCTTTTGTGAGCCCTTCATGAGCTTATGTCTTTGGTGAACCTTTCATGAGCTTATTCTAACGAGTTATGAAGTGAAGCTTTAACCGTAGAGCTATCCATGTTCATATTATACTTCTACACTTGTGATCTCAGTTAGCTAAGTTCAACGCAATGAAATGCATGTTTGACATGTGAAAGTGTGCTAAGCCAACTAATGACTATGTAATACGTTGAATCCAGTCCAATCTTCTGCTAATCTAAAAGCCATGTATTTTGTGAGCCCTTCATGTGCTTATGTCTTTGGTGAACCTCTCATGAGCTTATTCTAACGATTTATGAAGTGGAGCTTGATCCTTAGAGCTATCCATGTTCATATCATACTTGTACACATGTGATCTCATCTAGCTAAGTTCAACGCAATGAAATGTCAGTTTGAAATAAGAAAGTTTGGTAAGCCAACTAATGGCGGTGTAATAGGTAGCATCAAGTCCAATCTTCTTCTAATCTAAAAGTCATGTCTTTTGTGAGCCCTTCATGAGATTATGTCTTTGGTGAACCTTTCATGAGCTTATTCTAACGAGTTATGAAGTGAAGCTTTATCCGTAGAGCTATCCATGTTCATATCATACTTCTACATATGTGATCTCAATTAGCTAAGTTCAACGCAATAATATGTCTGTTTGACATGTGAAAGTGTGCTAAGCCCACTAATGATTATGTAATACGTTGCATCCAGTCCAATCTTCTGCTAATCTAAAAGCCATGTCTTTTGTGAGCCCTGCATGAGCTTATGTCTTTGGTGAACCTTTCATGAGCTTATTCTAACGAGTTATGAAGTGAAGCTTTATCCGTAGAGCTATCCATGTTCATATCATACTTCTACACATGTGATCTCAATTAGCTAAGCTCAACGCAATGAAATGTCTGTTTGACATGTGAAAGTGTGCTAAGCCAACTATCGGCGGCGTAATAGGTTGCATCGAGTCCAATCTTCTGGTAATCTAAAATTCATGTCTTTTGTGAGCCCTTCATGAGCTTATGTCTTTGGTCAACCTTTCTTGAGCTTATTCTAACGAGTTATGAAGTGAAGCTTTATCCGTAGAGCTGTCCATGTTCATATCATACTTCTACACATGTGATCTCAATTAGCTAAGTGTAACGCAATGAAATGTCAGTTTGAAATGAGAAAATGTGCTAAGCCAACTATCGGCGGTGTAATAGGTTGCATCTAGTCCAATCTTCTGCTAATCTAAAAGCCATATCTATTGTGAGCCCTTCATGTGCTTATGTCTTTAGTGAACCTTTCATGAGCTTATTCTAACGAGTTATGAAGTGGAGCTTGATCCTAAGAGCTATCCACGTTCATATCATACTTCTACACATGTGATCTCAATTATCTAAGTTCAACGCAATAAAATGTCTGTTTGAAATAAGAAAGTTTGCTAAGCCAACTAATGGCAGTGTAATAGGTTGCATTTAGTCCAATCTTCTGCTAATCTAAAAGCCATGTCTTTTGTAAGCCCTTCATGAGCTTATGTCTTTGGCGAATCTTTCATGAGATTATTCTAACGAGTTATGAAGTGAAGCTTTATCCGTAGAGCTATCCATGTTCATATAATACTTCTACATATGTGATCTCAATTAGCTAAGTTTAACACAATGAAATGTCAGTTTGAAATGAGAAAGTTTGCTAAGCCAACTAATGGCGGTGTAATAGGTTGCATCAAGTCCAATCTTCTGCTAATCTAAAAGCCATGTCTTTTGAAAGCCTTCATGAGCTTATGTCTTTGGTGAACCTTTCATGAGGTTATTCTAACGAGTTATGAAGTGAAGCTTTATCCGTAGAGCTATCCATGTTCATATCATACTTCTACACTTGTGATCTCAATTAGCTAAGTTCAACGCAATGAAATGTCAGTTTAAAATGAGAAAGTTTGCTAAGCCAACTAATGGCAGTGTAATAGGTTGCATCAGGTCCAATCTTCTGCTAATCTAAAAGCCATGACTTTTGTGAGCCCTTCATGAGATTATGTCTTTGGTGAACCTTTAATGAGCTTATTCTAACGAGTTATGAAGTGAAGCTTTATCCGTAGAGCTATCCATGTTCATATAATACTTCTACATATGTGATCTCAATTAGCTAAGTTTAACACAATGAAATGTCAGTTTGAAATGAGAAAGTTTGCTAAGCCAACTAATGGCGGTGTAATAGGTTGCATCATGTCCAATCTTCTGCTAATCTAAAAGCCATGTCTTTTGAAAGCCTTCATGAGCTTATGTCTTTGGTGAACCTTTCATGAGGTTATTCTAACGAGTTATGAAGTGAAGCTTTATCCGTAGAGCTATCCATGTTCATATCATACTTCTACACATGTGATCTCAATTAGCTAAGCTCAACGCAATAAAATGTCTGTTTGACATGTGAAAGTGTGCTAAGCCCACTAATGACGATGTAATACGTTGCATCTAGTCCAATCTTCTGCTAATCTAAAAGCCATGTCTTTTGTGAGCCCTTCATGACCTTATGTCTTTGGTGAACCTTTCATGAGCTTATTCTAACGAGTTATGAAGTGAAGCTTTATCCGTAGAGCTATCTATGTTCATATTATACTTCTACTCTTGTGATCTCAGTTAGCTAAGTTCAACGCAATGAAATGTCAGTTTAAAATGAGAAAGTTTGCTAAGCCAACTAATGGCGGTGTAATAGGTTGCATCAAGTCCAATCTTCTGCTAATCTAAAAGCCATGTCTTTTGTGAGCCCTTCATGAGATTATGTCTTTGGTGAAACTTTCATGAGCTTATTCTAACGAGTTATGAAGTGAAGCTTTATCCGTAGAGCTATCCATGTTCATATCATACTTCTACACTTGTGATCTCAATTAGCTAAGTTCAACGCAATGAAATGTCTGTTTGACATGTGAATCTTCAGCTAATCTAAAAGCCTTGTCATTTTTGAGCCCTTCATGAGATTATGTCTTTGGTGAACCTTGAATGAGCTTATTCGAACGAGTTATGAAGTGAAGCTTTATCCGTAGAGCTATCCATGTTCATATCATACTTCTACACTTGTGATCTCAATTAGCTAAGTGCAATGCAATGAAATGTCTGTTTGACATGTGAAAGTGTGCTAAGCCCACTAATGACGATGTAATACGTTGCATCCAGTCCAATCTTCTGCTAATCTAAAAGCCATGTCTTTTGTGAGCCCTTCATGAGCTTATGTCTTTGGTGAACCTTTCATGAGCTTATTCTAACGAGTTATGAAGTGAAGCTTTAACCGTAGAGCTATCCATGTTCATATTATACTTCTACACTTGTGATCTCAGTTAGCTAAGTTCAACGCAATGAAATGCATGTTTGACATGTGAAAGTGTGCTAAGCCAACTAATGACTATGTAATACGTTGAATCCAGTCCAATCTTCTGCTAATCTAAAAGCCATGTATTTTGTGAGCCCTTCATGTGCTTATGTCTTTGGTGAACCTCTCATGAGCTTATTCTAACGATTTATGAAGTGGAGCTTGATCCTTAGAGCTATCCATGTTCATATCATACTTGTACACATGTGATCTCATCTAGCTAAGTTCAACGCAATGAAATGTCAGTTTGAAATAAGAAAGTTTGGTAAGCCAACTAATGGCGGTGTAATAGGTAGCATCAAGTCCAATCTTCTTCTAATCTAAAAGTCATGTCTTTTGTGAGCCCTTCATGAGATTATGTCTTTGGTGAACCTTTCATGAGCTTATTCTAACGAGTTATGAAGTGAAGCTTTATCCGTAGAGCTATCCATGTTCATATCATACTTCTACATATGTGATCTCAATTAGCTAAGTTCAACGCAATAATATGTCTGTTTGACATGTGAAAGTGTGCTAAGCCCACTAATGATTATGTAATACGTTGCATCCAGTCCAATCTTCTGCTAATCTAAAAGCCATGTCTTTTGTGAGCCCTGCATGAGCTTATGTCTTTGGTGAACCTTTCATGAGCTTATTCTAACGAGTTATGAAGTGAAGCTTTATCCGTAGAGCTATCCATGTTCATATCATACTTCTACACATGTGATCTCAATTAGCTAAGCTCAACGCAATGAAATGTCTGTTTGACATGTGAAAGTGTGCTAAGCCAACTATCGGCGGCGTAATAGGTTGCATCGAGTCCAATCTTCTGGTAATCTAAAATTCATGTCTTTTGTGAGCCCTTCATGAGCTTATGTCTTTGGTCAACCTTTCTTGAGCTTATTCTAACGAGTTATGAAGTGAAGCTTTATCCGTAGAGCTGTCCATGTTCATATCATACTTCTACACATGTGATCTCAATTAGCTAAGTGTAACGCAATGAAATGTCAGTTTGAAATGAGAAAATGTGCTAAGCCAACTATCGGCGGTGTAATAGGTTGCATCTAGTCCAATCTTCTGCTAATCTAAAAGCCATATCTATTGTGAGCCCTTCATGTGCTTATGTCTTTAGTGAACCTTTCATGAGCTTATTCTAACGAGTTATGAAGTGGAGCTTGATCCTAAGAGCTATCCACGTTCATATCATACTTCTACACATGTGATCTCAATTAGCTAAGTTCAACGCAATAAAATGTCTGTTTGAAATAAGAAAGTTTGCTAAGCCAACTAATGGCAGTGTAATAGGTTGCATTTAGTCCAATCTTCTGCTAATCTAAAAGCCATGTCTTTTGTAAGCCCTTCATGAGCTTATGTCTTTGGCGAATCTTTCATGAGATTATTCTAACGAGTTATGAAGTGAAGCTTTATCCGTAGAGCTATCCATGTTCATATAATACTTCTACATATGTGATCTCAATTAGCTAAGTTTAACACAATGAAATGTCAGTTTGAAATGAGAAAGTTTGCTAAGCCAACTAATGGCGGTGTAATAGGTTGCATCAAGTCCAATCTTCTGCTAATCTAAAAGCCATGTCTTTTGAAAGCCTTCATGAGCTTATGTCTTTGGTGAACCTTTCATGAGGTTATTCTAACGAGTTATGAAGTGAAGCTTTATCCGTAGAGCTATCCATGTTCATATCATACTTCTACACTTGTGATCTCAATTAGCTAAGTTCAACGCAATGAAATGTCAGTTTAAAATGAGAAAGTTTGCTAAGCCAACTAATGGCAGTGTAATAGGTTGCATCAGGTCCAATCTTCTGCTAATCTAAAAGCCATGACTTTTGTGAGCCCTTCATGAGATTATTTCTTTGGTGAACCTTTAATGAGCTTATTCTAACGAGTTATGAAGTGAAGCTTTATCCGTAGAGCTATCCATGTTCATATTATACTTCTACACTTGTGATCTCAGTTAGCTAAGTTCAACGCAATGAAATGCCTGTTTGACATGTGAAAGTGTGCTAAGCCAACTAATGACTATGTAATACGTTGAATCCAGTCCAATCTTCTGCTAATCTAAAAGCTATTTATTTTGTGAGCCCTTCATGTGCTTATGTCTTTGGTGAACCTCTCATGAGCTTATTCTAACGATTTATGAAGTGGAGCTTGATCCTTAGAGCTATCCATGTTCATATCATACTTGTACACATGTGATCTCATCTAGCTAAGTTCAATGCAATGAAATGTCAGTTTGAAATAAGAAAGTTTGGTAAGCCAACTAATGGCGGTGTAATAGGTAGCATCAAGTCCAATCTTCTTCTAATCTAAAAGTCATGTCTTTTGTGAGCCCTTCATGAGATTATGTCTTTGGTGAACCTTTCATGAGCTTATTCTAACGAGTTATGAAGTGAAGCTTTATTCATAGAGCTATCCATGTTCATATCATACTTCTACACTTGTGATCTCAATTAGCTAAGTTCAACGCAATGAAATGTCTGTTTGACATGTGAATCTTCAGCTAATCTAAAAGCCTTGTCATTTTTGAGCCCTTCATGAGATTATGTCTTTGGTGAACCTTGAATGAGCTTATTCGAACGAGTTATGAAGTGAAGCTTTATCCGTAGAGCTATCCATGTTCATATCATACTTCTACACTTGTGATCTCAATTAGCTAAGTGCAATGCAATGAAATGTCTGTTTGACATGTGAAAGTGTGCTAAGCCCACTAATGACGATGTAATACGTTGCATCCAGTCCAATCTTCTGCTAATCTAAAAGCAATGGCTTTTGTGAGCCCTTCATGAGCTTATGTCTTTGGTGAACCTTTCATGAGCTTATTCTAACGAGTTATGAAGTGAAGCTTTAACCGTAGAGCTATCCATGTTCATATTATACTTCTACACTTGTGATCTCAGTTAGCTAAGTTCAACGCAATGAAATGCCTGTTTGACATGTGAAAGTGTGCTAAGCCAACTAATGACTATGTAATACGTTGAATCCAGTCTAATCTTCTGCTAATCTAAAAGCCATGTATTTTGTGAGCCCTTCATGTGCTTATGTCTTTGGTGAACCTCTCATGAGCTTATTCTAACGATTTATGAAGTGGAGCTTGATCTTTAGAGCTATCCATGTTCATATCATACTTGTACACATGTGATCTCATCTAGCTAAGTTCAACGCAATGAAATGTCAGTTTGAAATAAGAAAGTTTGGTAAGCCAACTAATGGCGGTGTAATAGGTAGCATCAAGTCCAATCTTCTTCTTATCTAAAAGTCATGTCTTTTGTGAGCCCTTCATGAGATTATGTCTTTGGTGAACCTTTCATGAGCTTATTCTAACGAGTTATGAAGTGGAGCTTGATCCTTAGAGCTATCCATGTTCATATCATACTTCTACACATGTGATCTCAATTAGCTAAGTTCAACGCAATGAAATGTCTGTTTGAAATGAGAAAGTGTGCTAAGCCAACTAATGGTGGTGTAATAGGTGGAATCTAGTCCAATCTTCTGCTAATATAAAAGCCATGTCTTTTATGAGCCCTTCATGAGCTTATGTCTTTGGCGAATCTTTCATGAGCTTATTCTAACGAGTTATGAAGTGAAGCTTTATCCGTAGAGCTATCCATGTTCATATCATACTTCTACACATTTGATCTCAATTAGCTAAGTTCAACGCAATGAAATGTCTGTTTGACACGTGAAACTGTGCTAAGCCAACTAACGGCAGTGTAATAGGTTGCATCCAGTACAATCTTCTGCTAATCTAAAAGCCTTGTCATTTTTGAGCTCTTCATGAGCTTATGTCTTTGGTGAACCTTGAATAAGATTATTCTAACGAGTTATGAACTGGAGATTGATCCTTAGAGCTATCCATGTTCATATCATACTTATACACATGTGATCTCAATTAGCTAAGTTTAACGCAATGAAATGTCTGTTTAACATGTGAAAGTGTGCTAAGCCAGTTAACAGCAGTGTAATAGGTTGCATCCAGTCCAATCTTCTGCTAATCTAAAAGCCATGTCTTTTGTGAGCCCTTCATGTGCTTATGTGTTTGGTGAACCTTTCATGAGCTTATTCTAACGAGTTATGAAGTGGAGCGCTATCCTTAGAGCTATCCATGTTCATATCATACTTCTACACATGTGATCTCAATTAGCTAAGTTCAACGCAATGAAATGTTTGTTTGACATGTGAAAGTGCGCTAAGCCAACTAACGGCAGTGTAATAGGTTGCATCCAGTCTAATCTTCTGCTAATATTAAAGCCTTGTCTTTTGTGAGCCCTTCATGAGCTTATGTCTTTGGTGAACCTTGAATAAGCTTATTCTAACGAGTTATGAAGTGAAGATTATCCGTAGAGCTATTCATGTTCATATCATACTTCTACACATGTAATCTCAATTAGCTAAGTTCAACGCAATGAAATGTCAGTTTTAAATGAGAAAGTGTGCTAAGCCAACTAATGGTGGTGTAATGGGTGGAATCCATTACAATCTTCTGCTAATATAAAAGCCATGTCTTTTGTGAGCCCTTCATGAGCTTATGTCTTTGGCGAATCTTTCACGAGCTTAATTTAACGATTTATGAAATAAAGCTTCATCCTTAGAGTTATCCATGTTCATATCATACTTCTACACATGTGATTCAATTAGCTAAGTTCAACGCAACAAAATGTCTGTTTGACATGTGAAAGTGTGCTAAACAAGTTAGCAGTAGTGTAATAGGCTGCATCAGTCCAATCTTCTGCTAATCTAAAAGCCATGTCTTTTGTGAGCCCTTCATGAGCTTATGTCTTTGGTGAACCTTTCATGAGCTTATTCTAACGAGTTATGAAGTGGAGCTTGATCCTTCGAGCTATCCATGTTCATATCATACTTCTACACATGTGATCTCAATTAGCTAAGTTCAATGCAATGAAATGTCAGTTTAAAATGAGAAAGTTTGCTAAGCCAACTAATGGTGGTGTAATAGGTTGCATCAAGTCCAATCTTCTGCTAATCTAAAAGCCATTTCTTTTGTGAGCCCTTCATTAGATTATGTCTTTGGTGAACCTTTCATGAGCTTATTCTAACGAGTTATAAAGTGAAGCTTTATCCGTAGAGCTATCCATGTTCATATCATACTTCTACACATATGATCTCAATTATAGCTAAGTTCAACGCAATGAAATGTCAGTTTAAAATGAGAAAGTGTGCTAAGCCCACTAACGACGATGTAATATGTTGTATCCAGTCCAATATTCTGCTAATCTAAAAGCCATGTATTTTGTGAGCCCTTCATGTGCTTATGTCTTTGGTGAACCTTTAATGAGCTTATTCTAACGAGTTATGAAGTGAAGCTTTATCCGTAGAGCTATCCATGTTCATATCATACTTCTACACATGTGATCTCAATTAGCTAAGTTCAACGCAATAAAATGTCTGTTTGACATGTGAAAGTGTGCTAAGCCCACTAATGACGATGTAATACGTTGCATCCAGTCCAATCTTCTGCTAATCTAAAAGCCATGTCTTTTGTGAGCCCTTCATGAGCTTATGTCTTTGGTGAACCTTTCATGAGCTTATTCTAACGAGTTATGAAGTGAAGCTTTATCCGTAGAGCTATCCATGTTCATATCATACTTCTACACTTGTGATCTCAATTAGCTAAGTTCAACGCAATGAAATGTCAGTTTAAAATGAGAAAGTTTGCTAAGCCAACTAATGGCAGTGTAATAGGTTGCATCAGGTCCAATCTTCTGCTAATCTAAAAGCCATGACTTTTGTGAGCCCTTCATGAGATTATGTCTTTGGTGAACCTTTAATGAGCTTATTCTAACGAGTTATGAAGTGAAGCTTTATCCGTAGTGCTATCCATGTTCATATCATACTTCTACACATGTGATCTCAATTAGCTAAGTTCAACGCAATGAAATGTCTGTTTGACATGTGAAAGTGTGCTAAGCCCACTAATGACGATGTAATACGTTGCATCCAGTCCAATCTTCTGCTAATCTAAAAGCCATGTCTTTTGTGAGCCCTTCATGTGCTTATGTCTTTGGTGAACCTTTAATGAGCTTATTCTAACGAGTTATGAAGTGAAGCTTTATCCGTAGAGCTATCCATGTTCATATAATACTTCTACACTTGTGATCTCAGTTAGCTAAGTTCAATGCAATGAAATGTCTGTTTGACATGTGAAAGTGTGCTAAGCCAACTAATAACTATGTAATACAGTTGAATCCAGTCCAATCTTCTGCTAATCTAAAAGCCATGTATTTTGTGAGCCCTTCATGAGCTTATGTCTTTTGTCAACCTTTCTTGAGCTTATTCTAACGAGTTATGAAGTGGAGCTTGATCCTCAGAGCTACCCATATTCATATCATACTTCTACACATGTGATCTCAATTAGCTAAGTTCAACGCAATGAAATGTCAGTTTAAAATGAGAAAGTTTGCTAAGCTAACTAATGGCGGTGTAATAGGTAGCATCAAGTCCAATCTTCTTCTTATCTAAAAGTCATGTCTTTTGTGAGCCCTTCATGAGATTATGTCTTTGGTGAACCTTTCATGAGCTTATTCTAACGAGTTATGAAGTGGAGCTTGATCCTTAGAGCTATCCATGTTCATATCATACTTCTACACATGTGATCTCAATTAGCTAAGTTCAACGCAATGAAATGTCTGTTTGAAATGAGAAAGTGTGCTAAGCCAACTAATGGTGGTGTAATAGGTGGAATCTAGTCCAATCTTCTGCTAATATAAAAGCCATGTCTTTTATGAGCCCTTCATGAGCTTATGTCTTTGGCGAATCTTTCATGAGCTTATTCTAACGAGTTATGAAGTGAAGCTTTATCCGTAGAGCTATCCATGTTCATATCATACTTCTACACATGTGATCTCAATTAGCTAAGTTCAACGCAATGAAATGTCTGTTTGACACGTGAAACTGTGCTAAGCCAACTAACGGCAGTGTAATAGGTTGCATCCAGTCCAATCTTCTGCTAATCTAAAAGCCTTGTCATTTTTGAGCTCTTCATGAGCTTATGTCTTTGGTGAACCTTGAATAAGATTATTCTAACGAGTTATGAACTGGAGATTGATCCTTAGAGCTATCCATGTTCATATCATACTTATACACATGTGATCTCAATTAGCTAAGTTTAACGCAATGAAATGTCTGTTTGACATGTGAAAGTGTGCTAAGCCAGTTAACAGCAGTGTAATAGGTTGCATCCAGTCCAATCTTCTGCTAATCTAAAAGCCATGTCTTTTGTGAGCCCTTCATGTGCTTATGTGTTTGGTGAACCTTTCATGAGCTTATTCTAACGAGTTATGAAGTGGAGCGCTATCCTTAGAGCTATCCATGTTCATATCATACTTTTACACATGTGATCTCAATTAGCTAAGTTCAACGCAATGAAATGTTTGTTTGACATGTGAAAGTGCGCTAAGCCAACTAACGGCAGTGTAATAGGTTGCATCCAGTCTAATCTTCTGCTAATATTAAAGCCTTGTCTTTTGTGAGCCCTTCATGAGCTTATGTCTTTGGTGAACCTTGAATAAGCTTATTCTAACGAGTTATGAAGTGAAGATTTATCCGTAGAGCTATTCATGTTCATATCATACTTCTACACATGTAATCTCAATTAGCTAAGTTCAACGCAATGAAATGTCAGTTTTAAATGAGAAAGTGTGCTAAGCCAACTAATGGTGGTGTAATGGGTGGAATCCATTACAATCTTCTGCTAATATAAAAGCCATGTCTTTTGTGAGCCCTTCATGAGCTTATGTCTTTGGCGAATCTTTCACGAGCTTATTCTAACGATTTATGAAATGAAGCTTGATCCTTAGAGTTATCCATGTTCATATCATACTTCTACACATGTGATTCAATTAGCTAAGTTCAACGCAACAAAATGTCTGTTTGACATGTGAAAGTGTGCTAAACAAGTTAGCAGTAGTGTAATAGGCTGCATCAGTCCAATCTTCTGCTAATCTAAAAGCCATGTCTTTTGTGAGCCCTTCATGAGCTTATGTCTTTGGTGAACCTTTCATGAGCTTATTCTAAGGAGTTTTGAAGTGGAGCATGATCCTTAGAGCTATCCATGTTCATATCATACTTCTACACATGTGATCTCAATTAGCTAAGTTCAACGCAATGAAATGTCTGTTTGAAATGAGAAAGTTTGCTAAGCCAACTAATGGCGGTGTAATAGGTTGCATCAAGTCCAATCTTCTTCTAATCTTAAATTCATGTCTTTTGTGAGCCCTTAATGAGATTTTGTCTTTGGTGAACCTTTCATGAGCTTATTCTAACGAGTTATGAAGTGAAGCTTTATTCGTAGAGTTATCCATGTTCATATCATACTTCTACACTTGTGATCTCAATTAGCTAAGTTCAACGCAATGAAATGTCAGTTTAAAATGAAAAAGTTTGCTAAGCCAACTAATGGCAGTGTAATAGGTTGCATCAAGTCCAATCTTCTGCTAATCTAAAAGCCATGACTTTTATGAGCCCTTCATGAGATTATGTCTTTGGTGAATCTTTAATGAGCTTATTCTAACGAGTTATGAAGTGAAGCTTTATCCGTAGTGCTATCCATGTTCATATCATACTTCTACACATGTGATCTCAATTAGCTAAGTTCAACGCAATGAAATGTCTGTTTGACATGTGAAAGTGTGCTAAGCCCACTAATGACGATGTAATACGTTGCATCCAGTCCAATCTTCTGCTAATCTAAAAGCCATGTCTTTTGTGAGTCCTTCATGAGATTATGTCTTTGGTGAACCTTTCATGAGCTTATTCTAACGAGTTATGAAGTGAAGCTTTATCCGTAGAGCTATCCATGTTCATATCTTACTTCTACACATGTGATCTCAATTAGCTAAGTTCAACGCAATGAAATGTCAGTTTAAAATGAGAAAGTTTGCTAAGCCAACTAATGGCGGTGTAATAGATAGCATCAAGTCCAATCTTTTTCTAATCTAAAAGTTATGTCTTTTGTGAGCCCTTCATGAGATTATGTCTTTGGTGAACTTTTCATGAGCTTATTCGAACGAGTTATGAAGTGAAGCTTTATCCGTAGAGCTATCCATGTTCATATCATACTTCTACACTTGTGATCTCAATTAGCTAAGTTCAATGCAATGAAATGTCTGTTTGACATGTGAAAGTGTGCTAAGCCCACTAATGACGATGTAATACGTTGCATCCAGTCCAATCTTTTGCTAATCTAAAAGGCATGTCTTTTGTGAGCCCTCCATGAGCTTATGTCATTGGTGAACCTTTCATGAGCTTATTCTAACGAGTTATGAAGTGAAGCTTTATCCGTAGAGCTATCCATGTTCATATTATACTTCTACACTTGTGATCTCAGTTAGCTAAGTTCAACGCAATGAAATGCCTGTTTGACATGTGAAAGTGTGCTAAACCAACTAATGACTATGTAATACGTTGAATCCAGTCCAATCTTCTGCTAATCTAAAAGCCATGTATTTTGTGAGCCCTTCATGTGCTTATGTCTTTGGTGAACCTCTCATGAGCTTATTCTAACGATTTATGAAGTGGAGCTTGATCCTTAGAGCTATCCATGTTCATATCATACCTGTACACATGTGATCTCATCTAGCTAAGTTCAACGCAATGAAATGTCAGTTTGAAATAAGAAAGTTTGGTAAGCCAACTAATGGCGGTGTAATAGGTAGCATCAAGTCCAATCTTCTTCTAATCTAAAAGCCATGTATTTTGTGAGCCCTTCATGTGCTTATGTCTTTGGTGAACCTCTCATGAGCTTATTCTAACGAGTTATGAAGTGAAGCTTTATCCGTAGAGCTATCCATGTTCATATCATACTTCTACACATGTGATCTCAATTAGCTAAGTTCAACGCAATGAAATGTCTGTTTGAAATGAGAAAGTTTGCTAAGCCTAATGTCGGTGTAATAGGTTGCATCAAGTCCAATCTTCTTCTAATCTTAAAGTCATGTCTTTTGTGAGCCCTTAATGAGATTTTGTCTTTGGTGAACCTTTCATGAGCTTATTCTAACGAGTTATGAAGTGAAGCTTTATTCGTAGAGTTATCCATGTTCATATCATACTTCTACACTTGTGATCTCAATTAGCTAAGTTCAACGCAATGAAATGTCAGTTTAAAATGAAAAAGTTTGCTAAGCCAACTAATGGCGGTGTAATAGGTTGCATCAAGTCCAATCTTCTGCTAATCTAAAAGCCATGACTTTTATGAGCCCTTCATGAGATTATGTCTTTGGTGAACCTTTAATGAGCTTATTCTAACGAGTTATGAAGTGAAGCTTTATCCGTAGTGCTATCCATGTTCATATCATACTTCTACACATGTGATCTCAATTAGCTAAGTTCAACGCAATGAAATGTCTGTTTGACATGTGAAAGTGTGCTAAGCCCACTAATGACGATGTAATACGTTGCATCCAGTCCAATCTTCTGCTAATCTAAAAGCCATGTCTTTTGTGAGTCCTTCATGAGATTATGTCTTTGGTGAACCTTTCATGAGCTTATTCTAACGAGTTATGAAGTGAAGCTTTATCCGTAGAGCTATCCATGTTCATATCTTACTTCTTCACATGTGATCTCAATTAGCTAAGTTCAACGCAATGAAATGTCAGTTTAAAATGAGAAAGTTTGCTAAGCCAACTAATGGCGGTGTAATAGGTAGCATCAAGTCCAATCTTCTTCTAATCTAAAAGTTATGTCTTTTGTGAGCCCTTCATGAGATTATGTCTTTGGTGAACTTTTCATGAGCTTATTCGAACGAGTTATGAAGTGAAGCTTTATCCGTAGAGCTATCCATGTTCATATCATACTTCTACACTTGTGATCTCAATTAGCTAAGTTCAACGCAATAAAATGTCTGTTTGACATGTGAAAGTGTGCTAAGCCCACTAATGATGATGTAATACGTTGCATCCAGTCCAATCTTCTGCTAATCTAAAAGCCATGTCTTTTGTGAGCCCTTCATGAGCTTATGTCTTTGGTGAACCTTTCATGAGCTTATTCTAACGAGTTATGAAGTGAAGCTTTATCCGTAGAGCTATCCATGTTCATATCATACTTCTACACATGTGATCTCAATTATAGCTAAGTTCAACCCAATGGAATGTCTATTTGACATGTGAAAGTGTCCTAAGCCCACTAACGACGATGTAATATGCTGCATCCAGTCCAATCTTCTGCTAATCTAAAAGCCATGTCTTTTGTGAGCCCTTCATGAGCTTATGTCTTTTGTCAACCTTTCTTGAGCTTATTCTAACGAGTTATGAAGTGGAGCTTGATCCTCAGAGCTAACAATATTCATATCATACTTCTACACATGTGATCTCAATTAGCTAAGTTCAACGCAATGAAATGTCAGTTTAAAATGAGAAAGTGTGCTAAGCCCACTAACGACGATGTAATATGTTGTATCCAGTCCAATATTCTGCTAATCTAAAAGCCATGTCTTTTGTGAGCCCTTCATGTGCTTATGTCTTTGGTGAACCTTTAATGAGCTTATTCTAACGAGTTATGAAGTGAAGCTTTATCCGTAGAGCTATCCATGTTCATATCATACTTCTACACATGTGATCTCAATTAGCTAAGTTCAACGCAATAAAATGTCTGTTTGACATGTGAAAGTGTGCTAAGCCCACTAATGACGATGTAATACGTTGCATCCAGTCCAATCTTCTGCTAATCTAAAAGCCATGTCTTTTGTGAGCCCTTCATGAGCTTATGTCTTTGGTGAACCTTTCATGAGCTTATTCTAACGAGTTATGAAGTGAAGCTTTATCCGTAGAGCTATCCATGTTCATATCATACTTCTACACTTGTGATCTCAATTAGCTAAGTTCAACGCAATGAAATGTCAGTTTAAAATGAGAAAGTTTGCTAAGCCAACTAATGGCAGTGTAATAGGTTGCATTAGGTCCAATCTTCTGCTAATCTAAAAGCCATGACTTTTGTGAGCCCTTCATGAGATTATGTCTTTGGTGAACCTTTAATGAGCTTATTCTAACGAGTTATGAAGTGAAGCTTTATCCGTAGTGCTATCCATGTTCATATCATACTTCTACACACGTGATCTCAATTAGCTAAGTTCAACGCAATGAAATGTCTGTTTGACATGTGAAAGTGTGCTAAGCCCACTAATGACGATGTAATACGTTGCATCCAGTCCAATCTTCTGCTAATCTAAAAGCCATGTCTTTTGTGAGCCCTTCATGTGCTTATGTCTTTGGTGAACCTTTAATGAGCTTATTCTAACGAGTTATGAAGTGAAGCTTTATCCGTAGAGCTATCCATGTTCATATAATACTTCTACACTTGTGATCTCAGTTAGCTAAGTTCAATGCAATGAAATGTCTGTTTGACATGTGAAAGTGTGCTAAGCCAACTAATAACTATGTAATACAGTTGAATCCAGTCCAATCTTCTGCTAATCTAAAAGCCATGTATTTTGTGAGCCCTTCATGAGCTTATGTCTTTTGTCAACCTTTCTTGAGCTTATTCTAACGAGTTATGAAGTGGAGCTTGATCCTCAGAGCTACCCATATTCATATCATACTTCTACACATGTGATCTCAATTAGCTAAGTTCAACGCAATGAAATGTCAGTTTAAAATGAGAAAGTTTGCTAAGCTAACTAATGGCGGTGTAATAGGTAGCATCAAGTCCAATCTTCTTCTTATCTAAAAGTCATGTCTTTTGTGAGCCCTTCATGAGATTATGTCTTTGGTGAACCTTTCATGAGCTTATTCTAACGAGTTATGAAGTGGAGCTTGATCCTTAGAGCTATCCATGTTCATATCATACTTCTACACATGTGATCTCAATTAGCTAAGTTCAACGCAATGAAATGTCTGTTTGAAATGAGAAAGTGTGCTAAGCCCACTAATGGTGGTGTAATAGGTGGAATCTAGTCCAATCTTCTGCTAATCTAAAAGCCATGACTTTTGTGAGCCCTTCATGAGATTATGTCTTTGGTGAACCTTTAATGAGCTTATTCTAACGAGTTATGAAGTGAAGCTTTATCCGTAGTGCTATCCATGTTCATATCATACTTCTACACATGTGATCTCAATTAGCTAAGTTCAACGCAATGAAATGTCTGTTTGACATGTGAAAGTGTGCTAAGCTCACTAATGACGATGTAATACGTTGCATCCAGTCCAATCTTCTGCTAATCTAAAAGCCATGTCTTTTGTGAGCCCTTCATGTGCTTATGTCTTTGGTGAAACTTTAATGAGCTTATTCTAACGAGTTATGAAGTGAAGCTTTATCCGTAGAGCTATCCATGTTCATATAATACTTCTACACTTGTGATCTCAGTTAGCTAAGTTCAATGCAATGAAATGTCTGTTTGACATGTGAAAGTGTGCTAAGCCAACTAATAACTATGTAATACGTTGAATCCAGTCCAATCTTCTGCTAATCTAAAAGCCATGTATTTTGTGAGCCCTTCATGAGCTTATGTCTTTTGTCAACCTTTCTTGAGCTTATTCTAACGAGTTATGAAGTGGAGCTTGATCCTCAGAGCTACCCATATTCATATCATACTTCTACACATGTGATCTCAATTAGCTAAGTTCAACGCAATGAAATGTCAGTTTAAAATGAGAAAGTTTGCTAAGCCCACTAATGGTGGTGTAATAGGTAGCATCAAGTCCAATCTTCTTCTTATCTAAAAGTCATGTCTTTTGTGAGCCCTTCATGAGATTATGTCTTTGGTGAACCTTTCATGAGCTTATTCTAACGAGTTATGAAGTGGAGCTTGATCCTTAGAGCTATCCATGTTCATATCATACTTCTACACATGTGATCTCAATTAGCTAAGTTCAACGCAATGAAATGTCTGTTTGAAATGAGAAAGTGTGCTAAGCCCACTAATGGTGGTGTAATAGGTGGAATCTAGTCCAATCTTCTGCTAATATAAAAGCCATGTCTTTTATGAGCCCTTCATGAGCTTATGTCTTTGGCGAATCTTTCATGAGCTTATTCTAACGAGTTATGAAGTGAAGCTTTATCCGTAGAGCTATCCATGTTCATATCATACTTCTACACATGTGATCTCAATTAGCTAAGTTCAACGCAATGAAATGTCTGTTTGACACGTGAAACTGTGCTAAGCCAACTAACGGCAGTGTAATAGGTTGCATCCAGTCCAATCTTCTGCTAATCTAAAAGCCTTGTCATTTTTGAGCTCTTTATGAGCTTATGTCTTTGGTGAACCTTGAATAAGATTATTCTAACGAGTTATGAACTGGAGATTGATCCTTAGAGCTATCCATGTTCATATCATACTTATACACATGTGATCTCAATTAGCTAAGTTTAACGCAATGAAATGTCTGTTTGACATGTGAAAGTGTGCTAAGCTAGTTAACAGCAGTGTAATAGGTTGCATCCAGTCCAATCTTCTGCTAATCTAAAAGCCATGTCTTTTGTGAGCCCTTCATGTGCTTATGTGTTTGGTGAACCTTTCATGAGCTTATTCTAACGAGTTATGAAGTGGAGCGCTATCCTTAGAGCTATCCATGTTCATATCATACTTCTACACATGTGATCTCAATTAGCTAAGTTCAACGCAATGAAATGTTTGTTTGACATGTGAAAGTGCGCTAAGCCAACTAATGGCAGTGTAATAGGTTGCATCCAGTCTAATCTTCTGCTAATATTAAAGCCTTGTCTTTTGTGAGCCCTTCATGAGCTTATGTCTTTGGTGAACCTTGAATAAGCTTATTCTAACGAGTTATGAAGTGAAGATTTATCCGTAGAGCTATTCATGTTCATATCATACTTCTACACATGTAATCTCAATTAGCTAAGTTCAACGCAATGAAATGTCAGTTTTAAATGAGAAAGTGTGCTAAGCCAACTAATGGTGGTGTAATGGGTGGAATCCATTACAATCTTCTGCTAATATAAAAGCCATGTCTTTTGTGAGCCCTTCATGAGCTTATGTCTTTTGTCAACCTTTCTTGAGCTTATTCTAACGAGTTATGAAGTGGAGCTTGATCCTCAGAGCTACCCATATTCATATCATACTTCTACACATGTGATCTCAATTAGCTAAGTTCAACGCAATGAAATGTCAGTTTAAAATGAGAAAGTGTGCTAAGCCCACTAACGACGATGTAATATGTTGTATCCAGTCCAATATTCTGCTAATCTAAAAGCCATGTCTTTTGTGAGCCCTTCATGTGCTTATGTCTTTGGTGAACCTTTAATGAGCTTATTCTAACGAGTTATGAAGTGAAGCTTTATCCGTAGAGCTATCCATGTTCATATCATACTTCTACACATGTGATCTCAATTAGCTAAGTTCAACGGAATAAAATGTCTGTTTGACATGTGAAAGTGTGCTAAGCCCACTAATGACGATGTAATACGTTGCATCCAGTCCAATCTTCTGCTAATCTAAAAGCCATGTCTTTTGTGAGCCCTTCATGAGCTTATGTCTTTGGTGAACCTTTCATGAGCTTATTCTAACGAGTTATGAAGTGAAGCTTTATCCGTAGAGCTATCCATGTTCATATCATACTTCTACACTTGTGATCTCAATTAGCTAAGTTCAACGCAATGAAATGTCAGTTTAAAATGAGAAAGTTTGCTAAGCCAACTAATGGCAGTGTAATAGGTTGCATCAGGTCCAATCTTCTGCTAATCTAAAAGCCATGACTTTTGTGAGCCCTTCATGAGATTATGTCTTTGGTGAACCTTTAATGAACTTATTCTAACGAGTTATGAAGTGAAGCTTTATCCGTAGTGCTATCCATGTTCATATCATACTTCTACACATGTGATCTCAATTAGCTAAGTTCAACGCAATGAAATGTCTGTTTGACATGTGAAAGTGTGCTAAGCCCACTAATGACGATGTAATACGTTGCATCCAGTCCAATCTTCTGCTAATCTAAAAGCCATGTCTTTTGTGAGCCCTTTATGTGCTTATGTCTTTGGTGAAACTTTAATGAGCTTATTCTAACGAGTTATGAAGTGAAGCTTTATCCGTAGAGCTATCCATGTTCATATAATACTTCTACACTTGTGATCTCAGTTAGCTAAGTTCAATGCAATGAAATGTCTGTTTGACATGTGAAAGTGTGCTAAGCCAACTAATAACTATGTAATACGTTGAATCCAGTCCAATCTTCTGCTAATCTAAAAGCCATGTATTTTGTGAGCCCTTCATGAGCTTATGTCTTTTGTCAACCTTTCTTGAGCTTATTCTAACGAGTTATGAAGTGGAGCTTGATCCTCAGAGCTACCCATATTCATATCATACTTCTACACATGTGATCTCAATTAGCTAAGTTCAACGCAATGAAATGTCAGTTTAAAATGAGAAAGTTTGCTAAGCTAACTAATGGCGGTGTAATAGGTAGCATCAAGTCCAATCTTCTTCTTATCTAAAAGTCATGTCTTTTGTGAGCCCTTCATGAGATTATGTCTTTGGTGAACCTTTCATGAGCTTATTCTAACGAGTTATGAAGTGGAGCTTGATCCTTAGAGCTATCCATGTTCATATCATACTTCTACACATGTGATCTCAATTAGCTAAGTTCAACGCAATGAAATGTCTGTTTGAAATGAGAAAGTGTGCTAAGCCAACTAATGGTGGTGTAATAGGTGGAATCTAGTCCAATCTTCTGCTAATATAAAAGCCATGTCTTTTATGAGCCCTTCATGAGCTTATGTCTTTGGCGAATCTTTCATTAGCTTATTCTAACGAGTTATGAAGTGAAGCTTTATCCGTAGAGCTATCCATGTTCATATCATACTTCTACACATGTGATCTCAATTAGCTAAGTTCAACGCAATGAAATGTCTGTTTGACACGTGAAACTGTGCTAAGCCAACTAACGGCAGTGTAATAGGTTGCATCCAGTCCAATCTTCTGCTAATCTAAAAGCCTTGTCATTTTTGAGCTCTTCATGAGCTTATGTCTTTGGTGAACCTTGAATCAGATTATTCTAACGAGTTATGAACTGGAGATTGATCCTTAGAGCTATCCATGTTCATATCATACTTATACACATGTGATCTCAATTAGCTAAGTTTAACGCAATGAAATGTCTGTTTGACATGTGAAAGTGTGCTAAGCTAGTTAACAGCAGTGTAATAGGTTGCATCCAGTCCAATCTTCTGCTAATCTAAAAGCCATGTCTTTTGTGAGCCTTTCATGTGCTTATGTGTTTGGTGAACCTTTCATGAGCTTATTCTAACGAGTTATGAAGTGGAGCGCTATCCTTAGAGCTATCCATGTTCATATCATACTTCTACACATGTGATCTCAATTAGCTAAGTTCAACGCAATGAAATGTTTGTTTGACATGTGAAAGTGCGCTAAGCCAACTAACGGCAGTGTAATAGGTTGCATCCAGTCTAATCTTCTGCTAATATTAAAGCCTTGTCTTTTGTGAGCCCTTCATGAGCTTATGTCTTTGGTGAACCTTGAATAAGCTTATTCTAACGAGTTATGAAGTGAAGATTTATCCGTAGAGCTATTCATGTTCATATCATACTTCTACACATGTAATCTCAATTAGCTAAGTTCAACGCAATGAAATGTCAGTTTTAAATGAGAAAGTGTGCTAAGCCAACTAATGGTGGTGTAATAGGTGGAATCTAGTCCAATCTTCTGCTAATATAAAAGCCATGTCTTTTATGAGCCCTTCATGAGCTTATGTCTTTGGCGAATCTTTCATGAGCTTATTCTAACGAGTTATGAAGTGAAGCTTTATCCGTAGAGCTATCCATGTTCATATCATACTTCTACACATGTGATCTCAATTAGCTAAGTTCAACGCAATGAAATGTCTGTTTGACACGTGAAACTGTGCTAAGCCAACTAACGGCAGTGTAATAGGTTGCATCCAGTCCAATCTTCTGCTAATCTAAAAGCCTTGTCATTTTTGAGCTCTTCATGAGCTTATGTCTTTGGTGAACCTTGAATCAGATTATTCTAACGAGTTATGAACTGGAGATTGATCCTTAGAGCTATCCATGTTCATATCATACTTATACACATGTGATCTCAATTAGCTAAGTTTAACGCAATGAAATGTCTGTTTGACATGTGAAAGTGTGCTAAGCTAGTTAACAGCAGTGTAATAGGTTGCATCCAGTCCAATCTTCTGCTAATCTAAAAGCCATGTCTTTTGTGAGCCCTTCATGTGCTTATGTGTTTGGTGAACCTTTCATGAGCTTATTCTAACGAGTTATGAAGTGGAGCGCTATCCTTAAAGCTATCCATGTTCATATCATACTTCTACACATGTGATCTCAATTAGCTAAGTTCAACGCAATGAAATGTTTGTTTGACATGTGAAAGTGCGCTAAGCCAACTAACGGCAGTGTAATAGGTTGCATCCAGTCTAATCTTCTGCTAATATTAAAGCCTTGTCTTTTGTGAGCCCTTCATGAGCTTATGTCTTTGGTGAACCTTGAATAAGCTTATTCTAACGAGTTATGAAGTGAAGATTTATCCGTAGAGCTATTCATGTTCATATCATACTTCTACACATGTAATCTCAATTAGCTAAGTTCAACGCAATGAAATGTCAGTTTTAAATGAGAAAGTGTGCTAAGCCAACTAATGGTGGTGTAATGGGTGGAATCCATTACAATCTTCTGCTAATATAAAAGCCATGTCTTTTGTGAGCCCTTCATGAGCTTATGTCTTTGGCGAATCTTTCACGAGCTTATTCTAACGATTTATGAAATGAAGCTTGATCCTTAGAGTTATCCATGTTCATATCATACTTCTACACATGTGATTCAATTAGCTAAGTTCAACGCAACAAAATGTCTGTTTGACATGTGAAAGTGTGCTAAACAAGTTAGCAGTAGTGTAATAGGCTGCATCAGTCCAATCTTCTGCTAATCTAAAAGCCATGTCTTTTGTGAGCCCTTCATGAGCTTATGTCTTTGGTGAACCTTTCATGAGCTTATTCTAAGGAGTTTTGAAGTGGAGCATGATCCTTAGAGCTATCCATGTTCATATCATACTTCTACACATGTGATCTCAATTAGCTAAGTTCAACGCAATGAAATGTCAGTTTGAAATGAGAAAGTTTGCTAAGCCAACTAATGGCGGTGTAATAGGTTGCATCAAGTCCAATCTTCTTCTAATCTTAAAGTCATGTCTTTTGTGAGCCCTTCATGAGATTATGTCTTTGGTGAACCTTTCATGAGCTTATTCTAAAGAGTTATGAAGTGAAGCTTTATTCGTAGAGCTATCCATGTTCATATCATACTTCTACACTTGTGATCTCAATTAGCTAAGTTCAACGCAATGAAATGTCAGTTTAAAATGAAAAAGTTTGCTAAGCCAACTAATGGCAGTGTAATAGGTTGCATCAAGTCCAATCTTCTGCTAATCTAAAAGCCATGACTTTTATGAGCCCTTCATGAGATTATGTCTTTGGTGAACCTTTAATGAGCTTATTCTAACGAGTTATGAAGTGAAGCTTTATCCGTAGTGCTATCCATGTTCATATCATACTTCTACACATGTGATCTCAATTAGCTAAGTTCAACGCAATGAAATGTCTGTTTGACATGTGAAAGTGTGCTAAGCCCACTAATGACGATGTAATACGTTGCATCCAGTCCAATCTTCTGCTAATCTAAAAGCCATGTCTTTTGTGAGTCCTTCATGAGATTATGTCTTTGGTGAACCTTTCATGAGCTTATTCTAACGAGTTATGAAGTGAAGCTTTATCCGTAGAGCTATCCATGTTCATATCTTACTTCTACACATGTGATCTCAATTAGCTAAGTTCAACGCAATGAAATGTCAGTTTAAAATAAGAAAGTGTGCTAAGCCAACTAATGGCAGTGTAATAGGTTGCATCAAGTCCAATCTTCTGCTAATCTAAAAGCCATGTCTTTTGTGAGCCCTTCATGAGCTTATGTCTTTGGTGAACCTTTAATGAGCTTATTCTAACGAGTTATGAAGTGAAGCTTTATCCGTAGAGCTATCCATGTTCATATCATACTTCTACACTTGTGTTCTCAATTAGCTAAGTTCAATGCAATGAAATGTCTGTTTGACATGTGAAAGTGTGCTAAGCCCACTAATGACGATGTAATACGTTGCATCCATTCCAATCTTCTGCTAATCTAAAAGCCATGTCTTTTGTGAGCCCTCCATGAGCTTATGTCATTGGTGAACCTTTCATGAGCTTATTCTAACGAGTTATGAAGTGAAGCTTTATCCGTAGAGCTATCCATGTTCATATTATACTTCTACACTTGTGATCTCAGTTAGCTAAGTTCAACGCAATGAAATGCCTGTTTGACATGTGAAAGTGTGCTAAGCCAACTAATGACTATGTAATACGTTGAATCCAGTCCAATCTTCTGCTAATCTAAAAGCCATGTATTTTGTGAGCCCTTCATGTGCTTATGTCTTTGGTGAACCTCTCATGAGCTTATTCTAACGATTTATGAAGTGGAGCTTGATCCTTAGAGCTATCCATGTTCATATCATACCTGTACACATGTGATCTCATCTAGCTAAGTTCAACGCAATGAAATGTCAGTTTGAAATAAGAAAGTTTGGTAAGCCAACTAATGGCGGTGTAATAGGTAGCATCAAGTCCAATCTTCTTCTAATCTTAAAGTCATGTCTTTTGTGAGCCCTTCATGAGATTATGTCTTTGGTGAACCTTTCATGAGCTTATTCTAACGAGTTATGAAGTGAAGCTTTATCCGTAGAGCTATCCATGTTCATATCATACTTCTACACATGTGATCTCAATTAGCTAAGTTCAACGCAATAAAATGTCTGTTTGACATGTGAAAGTGTGCTAAGCCCACTAATGATGATGTAATACGTTGCATCCAGTCCAATCTTCTGCTAATCTAAAAGCCATGACTTTTATGAGCCCTTCATGAAATTATGTCTTTGGTGAACCTTTAATGAGCTTATTCTAACGAGTTATGAAGTGAAGCTTTATCCGTAGTGCTATCCATGTTCATATCATACTTCTACACATGTGATCTCAATTAGCTAAGTTCAACGCAATGAAATGTCTGTTTGACATGTGAAAGTGTGCTAAGCCCACTAATGACGATGTAATACGTTGCATCCAGTCCAATCTTCTGCTAATCTAAAAGCCATGTCTTTTGTGAGTCCTTCATGAGATTATGTCTTTGGTGAACCTTTCATGAGCTTATTCTAACGAGTTATGAAGTGAAGCTTTATCCGTAGAGCTATCCATGTTCATATCTTACTTCTACACATGTGATCTCAATTAGCTAAGTTCAACGCAATGAAATGTCAGTTTAAAATGAGAAAGTTTGCTAAGCCAACTAATGGCGGTGTAATAGGTAGCATCAAGTCCAATCTTCTTCTAATCTAAAAGTCATGTCTTTTGTGAGCCCTTCATGAGATTATGTCTTTGGTGAACTTTTCATGAGCTTATTCGAACGAGTTATGAAGTGAAGCTTTATCCGTAGAGCTATCCATGTTTATATCATACTTCTACACTTGTGATCTCAATTAGCTAAGTTCAATGCAATGAAATGTCTGTTTGACATGTGAAAGTGTGCTAAGCCCACTAATGACGATGTAATACGTTGCATCCAGTCCAATCTTCTGCTAATCTAAAAGCCATGTCTTTTGTGAGCCCTCCATGAGCTTATGTCATTGGTGAACCTTTCATGAGCTTATTCTAACGAGTTATGAAGTGAAGATTTATCCGTAGAGCTATTCATGTTCATATCATACTTCTACACATGTAATCTCAATTAGCTAAGTTCAACGCAATGAAATGTCAGTTTTAAATGAGAAAGTGTGCTAAGCCAACTAATGGTGGTGTAATGGGTGGAATCCATTACAATCTTCTGCTAATATAAAAGCCATGTCTTTTGTGAGCCCTTCATGAGCTTATGTCTTTGGCGAATCTTTCACGAGCTTATTCTAACGATTTATGAAATGAAGCTTGATCCTTAGAGTTATCCATGTTCATATCATACTTCTACACATGTGATTCAATTAGCTAAGTTCAACGCAACAAAATGTCTGTTTGACATGTGAAAGTGTGCTAAACAAGTTAGCAGTAGTGTAATAGGCTGCATCAGTCCAATCTTCTGCTAATCTAAAAGCCATGTCTTTTGTGAGCCCTTCATGAGCTTATGTCTTTGGTGAACCTTTCATGAGCTTATTCTAAGGAGTTTTGAAGTGGAGCATGATCCTTAGAGCTATCCATGTTCATATCATACTTCTACACATGTGATCTCAATTAGCTAAGTTCAACGCAATGAAATGTCAGTTTGAAATGAGAAAGTTTGCTAAGCCAACTAATGGCGGTGTAATAGGTTGCATCAAGTCCAATCTTCTTCTAATCTTAAAGTCATGTCTTTTGTGAGCCCTTCATGAGATTATGTCTTTGGTGAACCTTTCATGAGCTTATTCTAAAGAGTTATGAAGTGAAGCTTTATTCGTAGAGCTATCCATGTTCATATCATACTTCTACACTTGTGATCTCAATTAGCTAAGTTCAACGCAATGAAATGTCAGTTTAAAATGAAAAAGTTTGCTAAGCCAACTAATGGCAGTGTAATAGGTTGCATCAAGTCCAATCTTCTGCTAATCTAAAAGCCATGACTTTTATGAGCCCTTCATGAGATTATGTCTTTGGTGAACCTTTAATGAGCTTATTCTAACGAGTTATGAAGTGAAGCTTTATCCGTAGTGCTATCCATGTTCATATCATACTTCTACACATGTGATCTCAATTAGCTAAGTTCAACGCAATGAAATGTCTGTTTGACATGTGAAAGTGTGCTAAGCCCACTAATGACGATGTAATACGTTGCATCCAGTCCAATCTTATGCTAATCTAAAAGCCATGTCTTTTGTGAGTCCTTCATGAGATTATGTCTTTGGTGAACCTTTCATGAGCTTGTTCTAACGAGTTATGAAGTGAAGCTTTATCCGTAGAGCTATCCATGTTCATATCTTACTTCTACACATGTGATCTCAATTAGCTAAGTTCAACGCAATGAAATGTCAGTTTAAAATGAGAAAGTTTGCTAAGCCAACTAATGGCGGTGTAATAGGTAGCATCAAGTCCAATCTTCTTCTAATCTAAAAGTCATGTCTTTTGTGAGCCCTTCATGAGATTATGTCTTTGGTGAACTTTTCATGAGCTTATTCGAACGAGTTATGAAGTGAAGCTTTATCCGTAGAGCTATCCATGTTCATATCATACTTCTACACTTGTGATCTCAATTAGCTAAGTTCAATGCAATGAAATGTCTGTTTGACATGTGAAAGTGTGCTAAGCCCACTAATGACGATGTAATACGTTGCATCCAGTCCAATCTTCTGCTAATCTAAAAGCCATGTCTTTTGTGAGCCCTCCATGAGCTTATGTCATTGGTGAACCTTTCATGAGCTTATTCTAACGAGTTATGAAGTGAAGCTTTATCCGTAGAGCTATCCATGTTCATATTATACTTCTACACTTGTGATCTCAGTTAGCTAAGTTCAACGCAATGAAATGCCTGTTTGACATGTGAAAGTGTGCTAAGCCAACTAATGACTATGTAATACGTTGAATCCAGTCCAATCTTCTGCTAATCTAAAAGCCATGTATTTTGTGAGCCCTTCATGTGCTTATGTCTTTGGTGAACCTCTCATGAGCTTATTCTAACGATTTATGAAGTGGAGCTTGATCCTTAGAGCTATCCATGTTCATATCATACCTGTACACATGTGATCTCATCTAGCTAAGTTCAACGCAATGAAATGTCAGTTTGAAATAAGAAAGTTTGGTAAGCCAACTAATGGCGGTGTAATAGGTAGCATCAAGTCCAATCTTCTTCTAATCTTAAAGTCATGTCTTTTGTGAGCCCTTCATGAGATTATGTCTTTGGTGAACCTTTCATGAGCTTATTCTAACGAGTTATGAAGTGAAGCTTTATCCGTAGAGCTATCCATGTTCATATCATACTTCTACACATGTGATCTCAATTAGCTAAGTTCAACGCAATAAAATGTCTGTTTGACATGTGAAAGTGTGCTAAGCCCACTAATGATGATGTAATACGTTGCATCCAGTCCAATATTCTGCTAATCTAAAAGCCATGTCTTTTGTGAGCCCTTCATGTGCTTATGTCTTTGGTGAACCTTTAATGAGCTTATTCTAACGAGTTATGAAGTGAAGCTTTATCCGTAGAGCTATCCATATTCATATCATACTTCTACACATGTGATCTCAATTAGCTAAGTTCAACGCAATAAAATGTCTGTTTGACATGTGAAAGTGTGCTAAGCCCACTAATGACGATGTAATATGTTGCATCCAGTCCAATCTTCTGCTAATCTAAAAGCCATGTCTTTTGTGAGCCCTTCATGAGCTTATGTCTTTGGTGAACCTTTCATGAGCTTATTCTAACGAGTTATGAAGTGAAGCTTTATCCGTAGAGCTATCCATGTTCATATTATACTTCTACACTTGTGATCTCAGTTAGCTAAGTTCAACGCAATGAAATGCCTGTTTGACATGTGAAAGTGTGCTAAGCCAACTAATGACTATGTAATACGTTGAATCCAGTCCAATCTTCTGCTAATCTAAAAGCCATGTATTTTGTGAGCCCTTCATGTGCTTATGTCTTTGGTGAACCTCTCATGAGCTTATTCTAACGATTTATGAAGTGGAGCTTGATCCTTAGAGCTATCCATGTTCATATCATACCTGTACACATGTGATCTCATCTAGCTAAGTTCAACGCAATGAAATGTCAGTTTGAAATAAGAAAGTTTGGTAAGCCAACTAATGGCGGTGTAATAGGTAGCATCAAGTCCAATCTTCTTCTAATCTTAAAGTCATGTCTTTTGTGAGCCCTTCATGAGATTATGTCTTTGGTGAACCTTTCATGAGCTTATTCTAACGAGTTATGAAGTGAAGCTTTATCCGTAGAGTTATCCATGTTCATATCATACTTCTACACATGTGATCTCAATTAGCTAAGTTCAACGCAATAAAATGTCGGTTTGACATGTGAAAGTGTGCTAAGCCCACTAATGATGATGTAATACGTTGCATCCAGTCCAATCTTCTGCTAATCTAAAAGCCATGTCTTTTGTGAGCCCTTGATGAGCTTATGTCTTTGGTGAACCTTGAATGAGCTTATTCTAACGAGTTATGAAGTGAAGCTTTATCCGTAGAGCTATCCATGTTCATATCATACTTCTACACATGTGATCTCAATTATAGCTAAGTTCAACGCAATGAAATGTCTATTTGACATGTGAAAGTGTCCTAAGCCCACTAACGACGATGTAATATGCTGCATCCAGTCCAATCTTCTGCTAATCTAAAAGCCATGTCTTTTGTGAGCCCTTCATGAGCTTATGTCTTTTGTCAACCTTTCTTGAGCTTATTCTAACGAGTTAGGAAGTGGAGCTTGATCCTCAGAGCTACCCATATTCATATCATACTTCTACACATGTGATCTCAATTAGCTAAGTTCAACGCAATGAAATGTCAGTTTAAAATGAGAAAGTGTGCTAAGCCCACTAACGACGATGTAATATGTTGTATCCAGTCCAATATTCTGCTAATCTAAAAGCCATGTCTTTTGTGAGCCCTTCATGTGCTTATGTCTTTGGTGAACCTTTAATGAGCTTATTCTAACGAGTTATGAAGTGAAGCTTTATCCGTAGAGCTATCCATATTCATATCATACTTCTACACATGTGATCTCAATTAGCTAAGTTCAACGCAATAAAATGTCTGTTTGACATGTGAAAGTGTGCTAAGCCCACTAATGACGATGTAATACGTTGCATCCAGTCCAATCTTCTGCTAATCTAAAAGCCATGTCTTTTGTGAGCCCTTCATGAGCTTATGTCTTTGGTGAACCTTTCATGAGCTTATTCTAACGAGTTATGAAGTGAAGCTTTATCCGTAGAGCTATCCATGTTCATATTATACTTCTACACTTGTGATCTCAGTTAGCTAAGTTCAACGCAATGAAATGCATGTTTGACATGTGAAAGTGTGCTAAGCCAACTAATGACTATGTAATACGTTGAATCCAGTCCAATCTTCTGCTAATCTAAAAGCCATGTATTTTGTGAGCCCTTCAAGTGCTTATGTCTTTGGTGAACCTCTCATGAGCTTATTCTAACGATTTATGAAGTGGAGCTTTATCCGTAGAGCTATCCATGTTCATATCATAATTCTACACTTGTGATCTCAGTTAGCAAAGTTCAATGCAATGAAATGTCTGTTTGACATGTGAAAGTGTGCTAAGCCAACTAATAACTATGTAATACGTTGAATCCAGTCCAATCTTCTGCTAATCTAAAAGCCATGTATTTTGTGAGCCCTTCATGAGCTTATGTCTTTTGTCAACCTTTCTTGAGCTTATTCTAACGAGTTATGAAGTGGAGTTTGATCCTCAGAGCTACCCACATTCATATCATACTTCTACGAATGTGATCTCAATTAGCTAAGTTCAACGCAATGAAATGTCAGTTTAAAATGAGAAAGTTTGCTAAGCCAACTAATGGCGGTGTAATAGGTAGCATCAAGTCCAATCTTCTTCTAATCTAAAAGTCATGTCTTTTGTGAGCCCTTCATGAGATTATGTCTTTGGTGAACCTTTCATGAGCTTATTCTAACGAGTTATGAAGTGAAGCTTTATCCGTAGAGCTATCCATGTTCATATCATACTTCTACACATGTGATCTCAATTAGCTAAGTTCAACGCAATAAAATGTCTGTTTGACATGTGAAAGTGTGCTAAGCCCACTAATGATGATGTAATACGTTGCATCCAGTCCAATCTTCTGCTAATCTAAAAGCCATATCTTTTGTGAGCCCTTCATGAGCTTATGTCTTTGGTGAACCTTTCATGAGCTTATTCTAACGAGTTATGAAGTGAAGCTTTATCCGTAGAGCTATCCATGTTCATATCATACTTCTACACATGTGATCTCAATTAGCTAAGTTCAACGCAATAAAATGTCTGTTTGACATGTGAAAGTGTGCTAAGCCCACTAATGACGATGTAATACGTTGCATCCAGTCCAATCTTCTGCTAATCTAAAAGCCATGTCTTTTGTGAGCCCTTCATGAGCTTATGTCTTTGGTGAACCTTTCATGAGCTTATTCTAACAAGTTATGAAGTGAAGCTTTATCCGTAGAGCTATCCATGTTCATATTATACTTCTACACTTGTGATCTCAGTTAGCTAAGTTCAACGCAATGAAATGCCTGTTTTACATGTGAAAGTGTGCTAAGCCAACTAATGACTATGTAATACGTTGAATCCAGTCCAATCTTCTGCTAATCTAAAAGCCATGTATTTTGTGAGCCCTTCATGTGCTTATGTCTTTGGTGAACCTCTCATGAGCTTATTCTAACGATTTATGAAGTGGAGCTTGATCCTTAGAGCTATCCATGTTCATATCATACTTGTACACATGTGATCTCATCTAGCTAAGTTCAACGCAATGAAATGTCAGTTTGAAATAAGAAAGTTTGGTAAGCCAACTAATGGCGGTGTAATAGGTAGCATCAAGTCCAATCTTCTTCTAATCTAAAAGTCATGTCTTTTGTGAGCCCTTCATGAGATTATGTCTTTGGTGAACCTTTCATGAGCTTATTCTAACGAGTTATGAAGTGAAGCTTTATCCGTAGAGCTATCCATGTTCATATCATACTTCTACACATGTGATCTCAATTAGCTAAGTTCAACGCAATAAAATGTCTGTTTGACATGTGAAAGTGTGCTAAGCCCACTAATGATGATGTAATACGTTGCATCCAGTCCAATCTTCTGCTAATCTAAAAGCCATGTCTTTTGTGAGCCCTTCATGAGCTTATGTCTTTGGTGAACCTTTCATGAGCTTATTCTAACGAGTTATGAAGTGAAGCTTTATCCGTAGAGCTATCCATGTTCATATCATACTTCTACACATGTGATCTCAATTAGCTAAGTTCAACGCAATGAAATGTCTATTTGACATGTGAAAGTGTGCTAAGCCCACTAACGACGATGTAATACGTTGCATCCAGTCCAATATTCTGCTAATCTAAAAGCCATGTCTTTTGTGAGCCCTTCATGTGCTTATGTCTTTGGTGAACCTTTAATGAGCTTATTCTAACGAGTTATGAAGTGAAGCTTTATCCGTAGAGCTATCCATGTTCATATAATACTTCTACACTTGTGATCTCAGTTAGCTAAGTTAATGCAATGAAATATCTGTTTGACATGTGAAAGTGTGCTAAGCCAACTAATAACTATGTAATACGTTGAATCCAGTCCAATCTTCTGCTAATCTAAAATCCATGTATTTTGTGAGCCCTTCATGAGCTTATGTCTTTTGTCAACCTTTCTTGAGCTTATTCTAACGAGTTATGAAGTGGAGCTTGATCCTCAGAGCTACCCATATTCATATCATACTTCTACACATGTGATCTCAATTAGCTAAGTTCAACGCAATGAAATGTCAGTTTAAAATGAGAAAGTTTGCTAAGCCAACTAATGGCGGTGTAATAGGTAGCATCAAGTCCAATCTTCTTCTTATCTAAAAGTCATGTCTTTTGTGAGCCCTTCATGAGATTATGTCTTTGGTGAACCTTTCATGAGCTTATTCGAACGAGTTATGAAGTGAAGCTTTATCCGTAGAGCTATCCATGTTCATATCATACTTCTACACTTGTGATCTCAATTAGCTAAGTTCAATGCAATGAAATGTCTGTTTGACATGTGAAAGTGTGCTAAGCCCACTAATGACGATGTAATATGTTGCATCCAGTCCAATCTTCTGCTAATCTAAAAGCCATGTCTTTTGTGAGCCCTTCATGAGCTTATGTCTTTGGTGAACCTTTCATGAGCTTATTCTAACGAGTTATGAAGTGAAGCTTTATCCGTAGAGCTATCCATGTTCATATTATACTTCTACACTTGTGATCTCAGTTAGCTAAGTTCAACGCAATGAAATGCCTGTTTGACATGTGAAAGTGTGCTAAGCCAACTAATGACTATGTAATACGTTGAATCCAGTCCAATCTTCTGCTAATCTAAAAGCCATGTATTTTGTGAGCCCTTCATGTGCTTATGTCTTTGGTGAACCTCTCATGAGCTTATTCTAACGATTTATGAAGTGGAGCTTGATCCTTAGAGCTATCCATGTTCATATCATACTTGTACACATGTGATCTCATCTAGCTAAGTTCAACGCAATGAAATGTCAGTTTGAAATAAGAAAGTTTGGTAAGCCAACTAATGGCGGTGTCATAGGTAGCATCAAGTCCAATCTTCTTCTAATCTAAAAGTCATGTCTTTTGTGAGCCCTTCATGAGATTATGTCTTTGGTGAACCTTTCATGAGCTTATTCTAACGAGTTATGAAGTGAAGCTTTATCCGTAGAGCTATCCATGTTCATATCATACTTCTACACATGTGATCTCAATTAGCTAAGTTCAACGCAATAAAATGTCTGTTTGACATGTGAAAGTGTGCTAAGCCCACTAATGATGATGTAATACGTTGCATCCAGTCCAATCTTCTGCTAATCTAAAAGCCATGTCTTTTGTGAGCCCTTCATGTGCTTATGTCTTTGGTGAACCTTTCATGAGCTTATTCTAAGGAGTTTTGAAGTGGAGCATGATCCTTAGAGCTATCCATGTTCATATCATACTTCTACACATATGATCTCAATTAGCTAAGTTCAACGCAATGAAATGTCAGTTTGAAATGAGAAAGTTTGCTAAGCCAACTAATGGCGGTGTAATAGGTTGCATCAAGTCCAATCTTCTTCTAATCTTAAAGTCATGTCTTTTGTGAGCCCTTCATGAGATTATGTCTTTGGTGAACCTTTCATGAGCTTATTCTAACGAGTTATGAAGTGAAGCTTTATTCGTAGAGCTATCCATGTTCATATCATACTTCTACACTTGTGATCTCAATTAGCTAAGTTCAACGCAATGAAATGTCAGTTTGAAATAAGAAAGTTTGGTAAGCCAACTAATGGCGGTGTAATAGGTAGCATCAAGTCCAATCTTCTTCTAATCTAAAAGTCATGTCTTTTGTGAGCCCTTCATGAGATTATGTCTTTGGTGAACCTTTCATGAGCTTATTCTAACGAGTTATGAAGTGAAGCTTTATCCGTAGAGCTATCCATGTTCATATCATACTTCTACACATGTGATCTCAATTATAGCTAAGTTCAACGCAATGAAATGTCTATTTGACATGTGAAAGTGTGCTAATCCCACTAACGACGATGTAATATGCTGCATCCAGTCCAATCTTCTGCTAATCTAAAAGCCATGTCTTTTGTGAGCCCTTCATGTGCTTATGTCTTTGGTGAACCTTTCATGAGCTTATTCTAAGGAGTTTTGAAGTGGAGCATGATCCTTAGAGCTATCCATGTTCATATCATACTTCTACACATATGATCTCAATTAGCTAAGTTCAACGCAATGAAATGTCAGTTTGAAATGAGAAAGTTTGCTAAGCCAACTAATGGCAGTGTAATAGGTTGCATCAAGTCCAATCTTCTTCTAATCTTAAAGTCATGTCTTTTGTGAGCCCTTCATGAGTTTATGTCTTTGGTGAACCTTTCATGAGCTTATTCTAACGAGTTATGAAGTGAAGCTTTATTCGTAGAGCTATCCATGTTCATATCATACTTCTACACTTGTGATCTCAATTAGCTAAGTTCAACGCAATGAAATGTCAGTTTAAAATGAGAAAGTTTGCTAAGCCAACTAATGGCAGTGTAATAGGTTGCATCAAGTCCAATCTTCTGCTAATCTAAAAGCCATGACTTTTGTGAGCCCTTCATGAGATTATGTCTTTGGTGAACCTTTAATGAGCTTATTCTAACGAGTTATGAAGTGTAGCTTTATCCGTAGTGCTATCCATGTTCATATCATACTTCTACACATGTGATCTCAATTAGCTAAGTTCAACGCAATGAAATGCCTGTTTGACATGTGAAAGTGTGCTAAGCCAAATAATGAGTATGTAATACGTTGAATCCAGTCCAATCTTCTGCTAATCTAAAAGCCATGTATTTTGTGAGCCCTTCATGAGCTTATGTCTTTTGTCAACCTTTCATGAGCTTATTCTAACGAGTTATAAAGTGAAGCTTTATCCGTAGAGCTATCCATGTTCATATCATACTTCTACACATGTGATCTCATATAGCTAAGTTCAACGCAATGAAATGTCTATTTGACATGTGAAAGTGTGCTAAGCCCACTAACGACGATGTAATATGCTGCATCCAGTCCAATCTTCTGCTAATCTAAAAGCCATGTCTTTTGTGAGTCCTTCATGTGCTTATGTCTTTGGTGAACCTTTCATGAACTTATTCTAAGGAGTTTTGAAGTGGAGCATGATCCTTAGAGCTATCCATGTTCATATCATACTTCTACACATGTGATCTCAATTAGCTAAGTTCAACGCAATGAAATGTCAGTTTGAAATGAGAAAGTTTGCTAAGCCAACTAATGACGATGTAATACGTTGCATCGAGTCCAATCTTCTGCTAATCTAAAAGCCATGTCTTTTGTGAGCCCTTCATGAGCTTATGTCTTTGGTGAACCTTTCATGAGCTTATTCTAACGAGTTATGAAGTGAAGCTTTATCCGTAGAGCTATCCATGTTCATATTATACTTCTACACTTGTGATCTCAGTTAGCTAAGTTCAACGCAATGAAATGTCTGTTTGACATGTGAAAGTGTGCTAAGCCAAATAATGAGTATGTAATACGTTGAATCCAGTCCAATCTTCTGCTAATCTAAAAGCCATGTATTTTGTGAGCCCTTCATGAGCTTATGTCTTTTGTCAACCTTTCATGAGCTTATTCTAACGAGTTATAAAGTGAAGCTTTATCCGTAGAGCTATCCATGTTCATATCATACTTCTACACATGTGATCTCATATAGCTAAGTTCAACGCAATGAAATGTCTATTTGACATGTGAAAGTGTGCTAAGCCCACTAACGACGATGTAATATGCTGCATCCAGTCCAATCTTCTGCTAATCTAAAAGCCATGTCTTTTGTGAGTCCTTCATGTGCTTATGTCTTTGGTGAACCTTTCATGAACTTATTCTAAGGAGTTTTGAAGTGGAGCATGATCCTTAGAGCTATCCATGTTCATATCATACTTCTACACATGTGATCTCAATTAGCTAAGTTCAACGCAATGAAATGTCAGTTTGAAATGAGAAAGTTTGCTAAGCCAACTAATGGCGGTGTAATAGGTTGCATCAAGTCCAATCTTCTTCTAATCTAAAAGTCATGTCTTTTGTGAGCCCTTCATGAGATTATGTCTTTGGCGAACCTTTCATGAGCTTATTCTAACGAGTTATGAAGTGAAGCTTTATCCGTAGAGCTATCCATGTTCATATCATACTTCTACACTTGTGATCTCAATTAGCTAAGTTCAACGCAATGAAATGTCAGTTTAAAGTGAGAAAGTTTGCTAAGCCAACTAATGGCGGTATAATAGGTTGCATCAAGTCCAATCTTCTGCTAATCTAAAAGCCATTTCTTTTGTGAGCCCTTTATTAGATTATGTCTTTGGTGAACCTTTCATGAGCTTATTCTAACGAGTTATAAAGTGAAGCTTTATCCGTAGAGCTATCCATGTTCATATCATACTTCTACACATGTGATCTCAATTATAGCTAAGTTCAACGCAATGAAATGTCTATTTGACATGTGAAAGTGTGCTAATCCCACTAACGACGATGTAATATGCTGCATCCAGTCCAATCTTCTGCTAATCTAAAAGCCATGTCTTTTGTGAGCCCTTCATGTGCTTATGTCTTTGGTGAACCTTTCATGAGCTTATTCTAAGGAGTTTTGAAGTGGAGCATGATCCTTAGAGCTATCCATGTTCATATCATACTTCTACACATATGATCTCAATTAGCTAAGTTCAACGCAATGAAATGTCAGTTTGAAATGAGAAAGTTTGCTAAGCCAACTAATGGCGGTGTAATAGGTTGCATCAAGTCCAATCTTCTTCTAATCTTAAAGTCATGTCTTTTGTGAGCCCTTCATGAGATTATGTCTTTGGTGAACCTTTCATGAGCTTATTCTAACGAGTTATGAAGTAAAGCTTTATTCGTAGAGCTATCCATGTTCATATCATACTTCTACACTTGTGATCTCAATTAGCTAAGTTCAACGCAATGAAATGTCAGTTTAAAATGAGAAAGTTTGCTAAGCCAACTAATGGCAGTGTAATAGGTTGCATCAAGTCCAATCTTCTGCTAATCTAAAAGCCATGACTTTTGTGAGCCCTTCATGAGATTATGTCTTTGGTGAACCTTTAATGAGCTTATTCTAACGAGTTATGAAGTGTAGCTTTATCCGTAGTGCTATCCATGTTCATATCATACTTCTACACATGTGATCTCAATTAGCTAAGTTCAACGCAATGAAATGCCTGTTTGACATGTGAAAGTGTGCTAAGCCAAATAATGAGTATGTAATACGCTGAATCCAGTCCAATCTTCTGCTAATCTAAAAGCCATGTATTTTGTGAGCCCTTCATGAGCTTATGTCTTTTGTCAACTTTTCTTGAGCTTATTCTAACGAGTTATGAAGTGGAGCTTGATCCTCAGAGCTATCCATATTCATATCATACTTCTACACATGTGATCTCAATTAGCTAAGTTCAACGCACTGAAATGTCAGTTTAAAATGAGAAAGTTTGCTAAGCCAACTAATGGCGGTGTAATAGGTTGCATCAAGTCCAATCTTCTTCTAATCTAAAAGTCATGTCTTTTGTGAGCCCTTCATGAGATTATGTCTTTGGCGAACCTTTCATGAGCTTATTCTAACGAGTTATGAAGTGAAGCTTTATCCGTAAAGCTATCCATGTTCATATCATACTTCTACACTTGTGATCTCAATTAGCTAAGTTCAACGCAATGAAATGTCAGTTTAAAGTGAGAAAGTTTGCTAAGCCAACTAATGGCGGTGTAATAGGTTGCATCAAGTCCAATCTTCTGCTAATCTAAAAGCCATTTCTTTTGTGAGCCCTTCATTAGATTATGTCTTTGGTGAACCTTTCATGAGCTTATTCTAACGAGTTATGAAGTGAAGCTTTATCCGTAGAGCTATCCATGTTCATATCATACTTCTACACATGTGATCTCAATTATAGCTAAGTTCAACGCAATGAAATGTCTATTTGACATGTGAAAGTGTGCTAAGCCCACTAACGACGATGTAATATGCTGCATCCAGTCCAATCTTCTGCTAATCTAAAATCCATGTCTTTTGTGAGCCCTTCATGTGCTTATGTCTTTGGTGAACCTTTCATGAGCTTATTCTAACGAGTTTTGAAGTGGAGCATGATCCTTAGAGCTATCCATGTTCATATCATACTTCTACACATGTGATCTCAATTAGCTAAGTTCAACGCAATGAAATGTCAGTTTGAAATGAGAAAGTTTGCTAAGCCAACTAATGGCGGTGTAATAGGTTGCATCAAGTCCAATCTTCTTCTAATCTTAAAGTCATGTCTTTTGTGAGCCCTTCATGAGATTATGTCTTTGGTGAACCTTTCATGAGCTTATTCTAACGAGTTATGAAGTGAAGCTTTATTCGTAGAGCTATCCATGTTCATATCATACTTCTACACTTGTGATCTCAATTAGCTAAGTTAAACGCAATGAAATGTCAGTTTAAAATAAGAAAGTTTGCTAAGCCAACTAATGGCAGTGTAATAGGTTGCATCAAGTCCAATCTTCTGCTAATCTAAAAGCCATGACTTTTGTGAGCCCTTCATGAGATTATGTCTTTGGTGAACCTTTAATGAGCTTATTCTAACGAGTTATGAAGTGAAGCTTTATCCGTAGCGCTGTCCATGTTCATATCATACTTCTACACATGTGATCTCAATTAGCTAAGTGTAACGCAATGAAATGTCAGTTTGAAATGAGAAAATGTGCTAAGCCAAGTATCGGCGGTGTAATAGGTTGCATCTAGTCCAATCTTCTGCTAATCTAAAAGCCATGTCTTTTGTGAGTCCTTCATGACATTATGTCTTTGGTGAACCTTTCATGAGCTTATTCTAACGAGTTATGAAGTGAAGCTTTATCCGTAGCGCTGTCCATGTTCATATTATACTTCTACACATGTGATCTCAATTAGCAAAGTGTAACGCAATGAAATGTCAGTTTGAAATGAGAAAATGTGCTAAGCCAAGTATCGGCGGTGTAATAGGTTGCATCTAGTCCAATCTTCTGCTAATCTAAAAGCCATATCTATTGTGAGCCCTTCATGTGCTTATGTCTTTAGTGAACCTTTCATGAGCTTATTCTAACGAGTTATGAAGTGGAGCTTGATCCTAAGAGTTATCCACGTTCATATCATACTTCTACACATGTGATTTCAATTAGCTAAGTTCAACGCAATGAAATGTCTGTTTGAAATAAGAAAGTTTGCTAAGCCAACTAATGGCAGTGTAATAGGTTGCATCCAGTCCAATCTTCTGCTAATCTAAAAGCCATGTCTTTTGTAAGCCCTTCATGAGCTTATGTCTTTGGCGAATCTTTCATGAGATTATTCTAACGAGTTATGAAGTGAAGCTTTATCCGTAGAGCTATCCATGTTCATATAATACTTCTACATATGTGATCTCAATTAGCTAAGTTTAACACAATGAAATGTCAGTTTGAAATGAGAAAGTTTGCTAAGCCAACTAATGGCGGTGTAATAGGTTGCATCAAGTCCAATCTTCTGCTAATCTAAAAGCCATGTCTTTTGTAAGCCCTTCATAAGCTTATGTCTTTGGTGAACCTTTCATGAGGTTATTCTAACGAGTTATGAAGTGAAGCTTTATCCGTAGAGCTATCCATGTTCATATCATACTTCTACACATGTGATCTCAATTAGCTAAGTTCAACGCAATAAAATGTCTGTTTGACATTTGAAAGCGTGCTAAGCCCACTAATGACGATGTAATACGTTGCATCCAGTCCAATCTTCTGCTAATCTAAAAGCCATGTCTTTTGTGAGCCCTTCATGAGCTTATGTCTTTGGTGAACCTTTCATGAGCTTATTCTAACGAGTTATGAAGTGAAGCTTTATCCGTAGAGCTTTCCATGTTCATATTATACTTCTACTCTTGTGATCTCAGTTAGCTAAGTTCAACGCAATGAAATGTCTGTTTGACATGTGAAAGTGTGCTAAGCCAAATAATGACTATGTAATACGTTGAATCCAGTCCAATCTTCTGCTAATCTAAAAGCCATGTATTTTGTGAGCCCTTCATGAGCTTATGTCTTTTGTCAACCTTTCTTGAGCTTATTCTAACGAGTTATGAAGTGGAGATTGATCCTCAGAGCTATCCATATTCATATCATACTTCTACACATGTGATCTTAATTAGCTAAGTTCAACGCAATGAAATGTCAGTTTAAAATGAGAAAGTTTGCTAAGCCAACTAATGGCGGTGTAATAGGTTGCATCAAGTCCAATCTTCTGCTAATCTAAAAGCCATTTCTTTTGTGAGCCCTTCATTAGATTATGTCTTTGGTGAACCTTTCATGAGCTTATTCTAACGAGTTATGAAGTGAAGCTTTATCCGTAGAGCTATCCATGTTCATATCATACTTCTACACATGTGATCTCAATTATAGCTAAGTTCAACGCAATGAAATGTCTATTTGACATGTGAAAGTGTGCTAAGCCCACTAACGACGATGTAATATGCTGCATCCAGTCCAATCTTCTGCTAATCTAAAATCCATGTCTTTTGTGAGCCCTTCATGTGCTTATGTCTTTGGTGAACCTTTCATGAGCTTATTCTAACGAGTTATGAAGTGAAGCTTTATCCGTAGAGCTTTCCATGTTCATATTATACTTCTACTCTTGTGATCTCAGTTAGCTAAGTTCAACGCAATGAAATGTCTGTTTGACATGTGAAAGTGTGCTAAGCCAAATAATGACTATGTAATACGTTGAATCCAGTCCAATCTTCTGCTAATCTAAAAGCCATGTATTTTGTGAGCCCTTCATGAGCTTATGTCTTTTGTCAACCTTTCTTGAGCTTATTCTAACGAGTTATGAAGTGGAGATTGATCCTCAGAGCTATCCATATTCATATCATACTTCTACACATGTGATCTTAATTAGCTAAGTTCAACGCAATGAAATGTCAGTTTAAAATGAGAAAGTTTGCTAAGCCAACTAATGGCGGTGTAATAGGTTGCATCAAGTCCAATCTTCTGCTAATCTAAAAGCCATTTCTTTTGTGAGCCCTTCATTAGATTATGTCTTTGGTGAACCTTTCATGAGCTTATTCTAACGAGTTATGAAGTGAAGCTTTATCCGTAGAGCTATCCATGTTCATATCATACTTCTACACATGTGATCTCAATTATAGCTAAGTTCAACGCAATGAAATGTCTATTTGACATGTGAAAGTGTGCTAAGCCCACTAACGACGATGTAATATGCTGCATCCAGTCCAATCTTCTGCTAATCTAAAATCCATGTCTTTTGTGAGCCCTTCATGTGCTTATGTCTTTGGTGAACCTTTCATGAGCTTATTCTAACGAGTTTTGAAGTGGAGCATGATCCTTAGAGCTATCCATGTTCATATCATACTTCTACACATGTGATCTCAATTAGCTAAGTTCAACGCAATGAAATGTCAGTTTGAAATGAGAAAGTTTGCTAAGCCAACTAATGGCGGTGTAATAGGTTGCATCAAGTCCAATCTTCTTCTAATCTTAAAGTCATGTCTTTTGTGAGTCCTTCATGACATTATGTCTTTGGTGAACCTTTCATGAGCTTATTCTAACGAGTTATGAAGTGAAGCTTTATCCGTAGCGCTGTCCATGTTCATATCATACTTCTACACATGTGATCTCAATTAGCTAAGTGTAACGCAATGAAATGTCAGTTTGAAATGAGAAAATGTGCTAAGCCAAGTATCGGCGGTGTAATAGGTTGCATCTAGTCCAATCTTCTGCTAATCTAAAAGCCATATCTATTGTGAGCCCTTCATGTGCTTATGTCTTTAGTGAACCTTTCATGAGCTTATTCTAACGAGTTATGAAGTGGAGCTTGATCCTAAGAGTTATCCACGTTCATATCATACTTCTACATATGTGATCTCAATTAGCTAAGTTCAACGCAATGAAATGTCTGTTTGAAATAAGAAAGTTTGCTAAGCCAACTAATGGCAGTGTAATAGGTTGCATCCAGTCCAATCTTCTGCTAATCTAAAAGCCATGTCTTTTGTAAGCCCTTCATGAGCTTATGTCTTTGGCGAATCTTTCATGAGATTATTCTAACGAGTTATGAAGTGAAGCTTTATCCGTAGAGCTATCCATGTTCATATAATACTTCTACATATGTGATCTCAATTAGCTAAGTTTAACACAATGAAATGTCAGTTTGAAATGAGAAAGTTTGCTAAGCCAACTAATGGCGGTGTAATAGGTTGCATCAAGTCCAATCTTCTACTAATCTAAAAGCCATGACTTTTGTGAGCCCTTCATGAGATTATGTCTTTGGTGAACCTTTAATGAGCTTATTCTAACGAGTTATGAAGTGAAGCTTTATCCGTAGTGCTATCCATGTTCATATCATACTTCTACACATGTGATCTCAATTAGCTAAGTTCAACGCAATGAAATGTCTGTTTGACATGTGAAAGTGTGCTAATCCCACTAATGACGATGTAATACGTTGCATCCAGTCCAATCTTCTGCTAATCTAAAAGCCATGTCTTTTGTGAGTCCTTCATGACATTATGTCTTTGGTGAACCTTTCATGAGCTTATTCTAACGAGTTATGAAGTGAAGCTTTATCCGTAGCGCTGTCCATGTTCATATCATACTTCTACACATGTGATCTCAATTAGCTAAGTGTAACGCAATGAAATGTCAGTGTGAAATGAGAAAATGTGCTAAGCCAAGTATCGGCGGTGTAATAGGTTGCATCTAGTCCAATCTTCTGCTAATCTAAAAGCCATGTCTTTTGTGAGTCCTTCATGACATTATGTCTTTGGTGAACCTTTCATGAGCTTATTCTAACGAGTTATGAAGTGAAGCTTTATCCGTAGCGCTGTCCATGTTCATATCCTACTTCTACACATGTGATCTCAATTAGCAAAGTGTAACGCAATGAAATGTCAGTTTGAAATGAGAAAATGTGCGAAGCCAAGTATCGGCGGTGTAATAGGTTGCATCTAGTCCAATCTTCTGCTAATCTAAAAGCCATATCTATTGTGAGCCCTTCATGTGCTTATGTCTTTAGTGAACCTTTCATGAGCTTATTCTAACGAGTTATGAAGTGGAGCTTGATCCTAAGAGTTATCCACGTTCATATCATACTTCTACACATGTGATCTCAATTAGGTAAGTTCAACGCAATGAAATGTCTGTTTGAAATAAGAAAGTTTGCTAAGCCAACTAATGGCAGTGTAATAGGTTGCATCAAGTCCAATCTTCTGCTAATCTAAAAGCCATGTCTTTTGTAAGCCCTTCATGAGCTTATGTCTTTGGCGAATCTTTCATGAGATTATTCTAACGAGTTATGAAGTGAAGCTTTATCCGTAGAGCTATCCATGTTCATATAATACTTCTACATATGTGATCTCAATTAGCTAAGTTTAACACAATGAAATGTCAGTTTGAAATGAGAAAGTTTGCTAAGCCAACTAATGGCGGTGTAATAGGTTGCATCAAGTCCAATCTTCTGCTAATCTAAAAGCCATGTCTTTTGTAAGCCCTTCATAAGCTTATGTCTTTGGTGAACCTTTCATGAGGTTATTCTAACGAGTTATGAAGTGAAGCTTTATCCGTAGAGCTATCCATGTTCATATCATACTTCTACACATGTGATCTCAATTAGCTAAGTTCAACGCAATAAAATGTCTGTTTGACATTTGAAAGCGTGCTAAGCCCACTAATGACGATGTAATACGTTGCATCCAGTCCAATCTTCTGCTAATCTAAAAGCCATGTCTTTTGTGAGCCCTTCATGAGCTTATGTCTTTGGTGAACCTTTCATGAGCTTATTCTAACGAGTTATGAAGTGAAGCTTTATCCGTAGAGCTTTCCATGTTCATATTATACTTCTACTCTTGTGATCTCAGTTAGCTAAGTTCAACGCAATGAAATGTCTGTTTGACATGTGAAAGTGTGCTAAGCCAAATAATGACTATGTAATACGTTGAATCCAGTCCAATCTTCTGCTAATCTAAAAGCCATGTATTTTGTGAGCCCTTCATGAGCTTATGTCTTTTGTCAACCTTTCTTGAGCTTATTCTAACGAGTTATGAAGTGGAGATTGATCCTCAGAGCTATCCATATTCATATCATACTTCTACACATGTGATCTTAATTAGCTAAGTTCAACGCAATGAAATGTCAGTTTAAAATGAGAAAGTTTGCTAAGCCAACTAATGGCGGTGTAATAGGTTGCATCAAGTCCAATCTTCTGCTAATCTAAAAGCCATTTCTTTTGTGAGCCCTTCATTAGATTATGTCTTTGGTGAACCTTTCATGAGCTTATTCTAACGAGTTATGAAGTGAAGCTTTATCCGTAGAGCTATCCATGTTCATATCATACTTCTACACATGTGATCTCAATTATAGCTAAGTTCAACGCAATGAAATGTCTATTTGACATGTGAAAGTGTGCTAAGCCCACTAACGACGATGTAATATGCTGCATCCAGTCCAATCTTCTGCTAATCTAAAATCCATGTCTTTTGTGAGCCCTTCATGTGCTTATGTCTTTGGTGAACCTTTCATGAGCTTATTCTAACGAGTTTTGAAGTGGAGCATGATCCTTAGAGCTATCCATGTTCATATCATACTTCTACACATGTGATCTCAATTAGCTAAGTTCAACGCAATGAAATGTCAGTTTGAAATGAGAAAGTTTGCTAAGCCAACTAATGGCGGTGTAATAGGTTGCATCAAGTCCAATCTTCTTCTAATCTTAAAGTCATGTCTTTTGTGAGCCCTTCATGAGATTATGTCTTTGGTGAACCTTTCATGAGCTTATTCTAACGAGTTATGAAGTGAAGCTTTATTCGTAGAGCTATCCATGTTCATATCATACTTCTACACTTGTGATCTCAATTAGCTAAGTTAAACGCAATGAAATGTCAGTTTAAAATAAGAAAGTTTGCTAAGCCAACTAATGGTAGTGTAATAGGTTGCATCAAGTCCAATCTTCTGCTAATCTAAAAGCCATGACTTTTGTGAGCCCTTCATGAGATTATGTCTTTGGTGAACCTTTAATGAGCTTATTCTAACGAGTTATGAAGTGAAGCTTTATCCGTAGTGTTATCCATGTTCATATCATACTTCTACACATGTGATCTCAATTAGCTAAGTTCAACGCAATGAAATGTCTGTTTGACATGTGAAAGTGTGCTAAGCCCACTAATGACGATGTAATACGTTGCATCCAGTCCAATCTTCTGCTAATCTAAAAGCCATGTCTTTTGTGAGTCCTTCATGACATTATGTCTTTGGTGAACCTTTCATAAGCTTATTCTAACGAGTTATGAAGTGAAGCTTTATCCGTAGCGCTGTCCATGTTCATATCATACTTCTACACATGTGATCTCAATTAGCTAAGTGTAACGCAATGAAATGTCAGTTTGAAATGAGAAAATGTGCTAAGCCAAGTATCGGCGGTGTAATAGGTTGCATCTAGTCCAATCTTCTGCTAATCTAAAAGCCATATCTATTGTGAGCCCTTCATGTGCTTATGTCTTTAGTGAACCTTTCATGAGCTTATTCTAACGAGTTATGAAGTGGAGCTTGATCCTAAGAGTTATCCACGTTCATATCATACTTCTACACATGTGATCTCAATTAGCTAAGTTCAACGCAATGAAATGTCTGTTTGAAATAAGAAAGTTTGCTAAGCCAACTAATGGCAGTGTAATAGGTTGCATCCAGTCCAATCTTCTGCTAATCTAAAAGCCATGTCTTTTGTAAGCCCTTCATGAGCTTATGTCTTTGGCGAATCTTTCATGAGATTATTCTAACGAGTTATGAAGTGAAGCTTTATCCGTAGAGCTATCCATGTTCATATAATACTTCTACATATGTGATCTCAATTAGCTAAGTTTAACACAATGAAATGTCAGTTTGAAATGAGAAAGTTTGCTAAGCCAACTAATGGCGGTGTAATAGGTTGCATCAAGTCCAATCTTCTGCTAATCTAAAAGCCATGTCTTTTGTAAGCCCTTCATGAGCTTATGTCTTTGGTGAACCTTTCATGAGGTTATTCTAACGAGTTATGAAGTGAAGCTTTATCTGTAGAGCTATCCATGTTCATATCATACTTCTACACATGTGATCTCAATTAGCTAAGTTCAACGCAATAAAATGTCTGTTTGACATTTGAAAGTGTGCTAAGCCCACTAATGACGATGTAATACGTTGCATCCAGTCCAATCTTCTGCTAATCTAAAAGCCATGTCTTTTGTGAGCCCTTCATGAGCTTATGTCTTTGGTGAACCTTTCATGAGCTTATTCTAACGAGTTATGAAGTGAAGCTTTATCCGTAGAGCTTTCCATGTTCATATTATACTTCTACTCTTGTGATCTCAGTTAGCTAAGTTCAACGCAATGAAATGTCTGTTTGACATGTGAAAGTGTGCTAAGCCAAATAATGACTATGTAATACGTTGAATCCAGTCCAATCTTCTGCTAATCTAAAAGCCATGTATTTTGTGAGCCCTTCATGAGCTTATGTCTTTTGTCAACCTTTCTTGAGCTTATTCTAACGAGTTATGAAGTGGAGATTGATCCTCAGAGCTATCCATATTCATATCATACTTCTACACATGTGATCTTAATTAGCTAAGTTCAACGCAATGAAATGTCAGTTTAAAATGAGAAAGTTTGCTAAGCCAACTAATGGCGGTGTAATAGGTTGCATCAAGTCCAATCTTCTGCTAATCTAAAAGCCATGTCTTTTGTGAGCCCTTCATGAGATTATGTCTTTGGTGAAACTTTCATGAGCTTATTCTAACGAGTTATGAAGTGAAGCTTTATCCGTAGAGCTATCCATGTTTATATCATACTTCTACACATGTGATCTCAATTATAGCTAAGTTCAACGCAATGAAATGTCTATTTGACATGTGAAAGTGTGCTAAGCCCACTAACGACGATGTAATATGTTGCATCCAGTCCAATCTTCTGCTAATCTAAAAGCCATGTCTTTTGTGAGCCATTCATGTGCTTATGTCTTTGGTGAACCTTTCATGAGCTTATTCTAACGAGTTTTGAAATGGAGCTTGATCCTTAGAGCTATCCTTGTTCATATCATACTTCTACACATGTGATCTCAATTAGCTAAGTTTAACGCAATGAAATGTCAGTTTGAAATGAGAAAGTTTGCTAAGCCAACTAATGGCGGTGTAATAGGTTCGATCAAGTCCAATCTTCTTCTAATCTTAAAGTCATGTCTTTTGTGAGCCCTTCATGAGATTATGTCTTTGGTGAACCTTTCATAAGCTTATTCTAACGAGTTATGAAGTGAAGCTTTATCCGTAGCGCTGTCCATGTTCATATCATACTTCTACACATGTGATCTCAATTAGCTAAGTGTAACGCAATGAAATGTCAGTTTGAAATGAGAAAATGTGCTAAGCCAAGTATCGGCGGTGTAATAGGTTGCATCTAGTCCAATCTTCTGCTAATCTAAAAGCCATATCTATTGTGAGCCCTTCATGTGCTTATGTCTTTAGTGAACCTTTCATGAGCTTATTTTAACGAGTTATGAAGTGGAGCTTGATCCTAAGAGTTATCCACGTTCATATCATACTTCTACACATGTGATCTCAATTAGCTAAGTTCAACGCAATGAAATGTCTGTTTGAAATAAGAAAGTTTGCTAAGCCAACTAATGGCAGTGTAATAGGTTGCATCCAGTCCAATCTTCTGCTAATCTAAAAGCCATGTCTTTTGTAAGCCCTTCATGAGCTTATGTCTTTGGCGAATCTTTCATGAGATTATTCTAACGAGTTATGAAGTGAAGCTTTATCCGTAGAGCTATCCATGTTCATATAATACTTCTACATATGTGATCTCAATTAGCTAAGTTTAACACAATGAAATGTCAGTTTGAAATGAGAAAGTTTGCTAAGCCAACTAATGGCGGTGTAATAGGTTGCATCAAGTCCAATCTTCTGCTAATCTAAAAGCCATGTCTTTTGTAAGCCCTTCATGAGCTTATGTCTTTGGTGAACTTTTCATGAGGTTATTCTAACGAGTTATGAAGTGAAGCTTTATCCGTAGAGCTATCCATGTTCATATCATACTTCTACACATGTGATCTCAATTAGCTAAGTTCAACGCAATAAAATGTCTGTTTGACATTTGAAAGTGTGCTAAGCCCACTAATGACGATGTAATACGTTGCATCCAGTCCAATCTTCTGCTAATCTAAAAGCCATGTCTTTTGTGAGCCCTTCATGAGCTTATGTCTTTGGTGAACCTTTCATGAGCTTATTCTAACGAGTTATGAAGTGAAGCTTTATCCGTAGAGCTTTCCATGTTCATATTATACTTCTACTCTTGTGATCTCAGTTAGCTAAGTTCAACGCAATGAAATGTCTGTTTGACATGTGAAAGTGTGCTAAGCCAAATAATGACTATGTAATACGTTGAATCCAGTCCAATCTTCTGCTAATCTAAAAGCCATGTATTTTGTGAGCCCTTCATGAGCTTATGTCTTTTGTCAACCTTTCTTGAGCTTATTCTAACGAGTTATGAAGTGGAGATTGATCCTCAGAGCTATCCATATTCATATCATACTTCTACACATGTGATCTTAATTAGCTAAGTTCAACGCAATGAAATGTCAGTTTAAAATGAGAAAGTTTGCTAAGCCAACTAATGGCGGTGTAATAGGTTGCATCAAGTCCAATCTTCTGCTAATCTAAAAGCCATGTCTTTTGTGAGCCCTTCATGAGATTATGTCTTTGGTGAAACTTTCATGAGCTTATTCTAACGAGTTATGAAGTGAAGCTTTATCCGTAGAGCTATCCATGTTTATATCATACTTCTACACATGTGATCTCAATTATAGCTAAGTTCAACGCAATGAAATGTCTATTTGACATGTGAAAGTGTGCTAAGCCCACTAACGACGATGTAATATGTTGCATCCAGTCCAATCTTTTGCTAATCTAAAAGCCATGTCTTTTGTGAGCCATTCATGTGCTTATGTCTTTGGTGAACCTTTCATGAGCTTATTCTAACGAGTTTTGAAGTAGAGCTTGATCCTTAGAGCTATCCTTGTTCATATCATACTTCTACACATGTGATCTCAATTAGCTAAGTTTAACGCAATGAAATGTCAGTTTGAAATGAGAAAGTTTGCTAAGCCAACTAATGGCGGTGTAATAGGTTCGATCAAGTCCAATCTTCTTCTAATCTTAAAGTCATGTCTTTTGTGAGCCCTTCATGAGATTATGTCTTTGGTGAACCTTTCATGAGCTTATTCTAACGAGTTATGAAGTGAAGCTTTATCCGTAGAGTTATCCATGTTCATATCATACTTCTACACTTGTGATCTCAATTAGCTAAGTTCAACGCAATGAAATGTCAGTTTAAAATGAGAAAGTTTGCTAAGCCAACTAATGGCGGTGTAATAGGTTGCATCTAGTCCAATCTTCTGCTAATCTAAAAGCCATGTCTTTTGTAAGCCCTTCATGAGCTTATGTCTTTGGTGAACCTTTCATGAGCTTATTCTAACGAGTTTTGAAGTAGAGCTTGATCCTTAGAGCTATCCATGTTCATATCATACTTCTAAACATGTGATCTCAATTAGCTAAGCTCAACGCAATGAAATGTCTGTTTGACATGTGAAAGTGTGCTAAGCCAACTATCGGCGGCGTAATAGGTTGCATCGAGTCCAATCTTCTGCTAATCTAAAAGCCATGTCTTTTGTGAGCCCTTCATGAGCTTATATCTTTGGTCAACCTTTCTTGAGCTTATTCTAACGAGTTATGAAGTGAAGCTTTATCCGTAGAGCTATTCTTATTCATATCATACTTCTACACATGTGATCTCAATTAGCTAAGTTCAACGTAATGAAATGTCTGTTTGACATGTGAAAGTGTGCTAAGCCCACTAATGACGATGTAATACGTTGCATCCAGTCCAATCTTCTGCTAATCTAAAAACAATGTCTTTTGTGAGCCCTTCATGAGCTTATGTCTTTGGTGAACCTTTCATGAGCTTATTTGAACGAGTTATGAAGTGAAGCTTTATCCATAGAGCTATCCATGTTCATATCATACTTCTACACATGTGATCTCAATTAGCTAAGTTCAACGCAATGAAATGTCAGTTTAAAATGAGAAAGTTTGCTAAGCCAGTTAATAGAAGTGTAATAGGTTGCATCTAGTCCAATCTTCTGCTAATCTAAAAGCCATGTCTTTTGTGAGCCCTTCATTAGCTTATGTCTTTGGTGAACCTTTCAGGAGCTTATTCTAACGAGTTATGAAGTGGAGCTTGATCCTCAGAGCTATCCATATTCATATCATACTTCTACACATGTGATCTTAATTAGCTAAGTTCAACGCAATGAAATGTCTGTTTGACATGCGAAAGTGTGCTAAGCCCACTAATGACGATGTAATACGTTGCATCCAGTCCAATCTTCTGCTAATCTAAAAGCCATGTCTTTTGTGAGCCCTTCATGAGCTTATGTCTTTGGTGAACCTTTCATGAGCTTATTCTAACGAGTTATGAAGTGAAGCTTTATCCGTAGAGCTATCCATGTTCATATTATACTTCTACACTTGTGATCTCAGTTAGCTAAGTTCAACGCAATGAAATGTCTGTTTGAACTGTGAAAGTGTGCTAAGCCAAATAATGACTATGTAATACGTTGAATCCAGTCCAATCTTCTGCTAATCTAAAAGCCATGTATTTTGTGAGCCCTTCATGAGCTTATGTCTTTTGTCAACTTTTCTTGAGCTTATTCTAACGAGTTATGAAGTGGAGCTTGATCCTCAGAGCTATCCATATTCATATCATACTTCTACACATGTGATCTTAATTAGCTAAGTTCAACGCAATGAAATGTTAGTTTAAAATGAGAAAGTTTGCTAAGCCAACTAATGGCGGTGTAATAGGTTGCATCAAGTCCAATCTTCTGCTAATCTAAAAGCCATGTCTTTTGTAAGCCCTTCATGAGCTTATGTCTTTGGTGAACCTTTCATGAGGTTATTCTAACGAGTTATGAAGTGAAGCTTTATCCGTAGAGCTATCCATGTTCATATCATACTTCTACACATGTGATCTCAATTAGCTAAGTTCAACGCAATAAAATGTCTGTTTGACATGTGAAAGTGTGCTAAGCCCACTAATGACGATGTAATACGTTGCATCGAGTCCAATCTTCTGCTAATCTAAAAGCCATGTCTTTTGTGAGCCCTTCATGAGCTTATGTCTTTGGTGAACCTTTCATGAGCTTATTCTAACGAGTTATGAAGTGAAGCTTTATCCGTAGAGCTATCCATATTCATATCATACTTCTACACATGTGATCTCAATTAGCTAAGTTCAGCGCAATAAAATGTCTGTTTGACATGTGAAAGTGTGCTAAGCCCACTAATGACGATGTAATACGTTGCATCGAGTCCAATCTTCTGCTAATCTAAAAGCCATGTCTTTTGTGAGCCCTTCATGAGCTTATGTCTTTGGTGAACTTTTCATGAGCTTATTCTAACGAGTTATGAAGTGAAGCTTTATCCGTAGAGCTATCCATGTTTATATTATACTTCTACTCTTGTGATCTCAGTTAGCTAAGTTCAATGCAATGAAATGTCTGTTTGACATGTGAAAGTGTGCTAAGCCAAATAATGACTATGTAATACGTTGAATCCAGTCCAATCTTCTGCTAATCTAAAAGCCATGTATTTTGTGAGCCCTTCATGAGCTTATGTCTTTTGTCAACCTTTCTTGAGCTTATTCTAACGAGTTATGAAGTGGAGCTTGATCCTCAGAGCTATCCATATTCATATCATACTTCTACACATGTGATCTTAATTAGCTAAGTTCAACGCAATGAAATGTCTGTTTGACATGTGAAAGTGTGCTAAGCCAGTTAATAGAAGTGTAATAGGTTGCATCTAGTCCAATCTTCTGCTAATCTAAAAGCCATGTCTTTTGTTAGCCCTTCATGAGATTATGTCTTTGGTGAAACTTTCATGAGCTTATTCTAACGAGTTTTGAAGTGAAGCTTTATCCGTAGAGCTATCCATGTTTATATCATACTTCTACACATGTGATCTCAATTATAGCTAAGTTCAACGCAATGAAATGTCTATTTGACATGTGAAAGTGTGCTAAGCCCACTAACGACGATGTAATATGTTGCATCCAGTCCAATCTTCTGCTAATCTAAAAGCGATGTCTTTTGTGAACCTTTCATAAGCTTATTCTAACGAGTTTTGAAGTGGAGCTTGATCCTTAGAGCTATCCTTGTTCATATCATACTTCTACACATGTGATCTCAATTAGCTAAGTTCAACGCAATGAAATGTCAGTTTGAAATGAGAAAGTTTGCTAAGCCAACTAATGGCGGTGTAATAGGTTGCATCAAGTCCAATCTTCTTCTAATCTTAAAGTCATGTCTTTTGTGAGCCCTTCATGAGATTATGTCTTTGGTGAACCTTTCATGAGCTTATTCTAACGAGTTATGAAGTGAAGCTTTATCCGTAGAGCTATCCATGTTCATATCATACTTCTACACTTGTGATCTCAATTAGCTAAGTTCAACGCAATGAAATGTCAGTTTAAAATGAGAAAGTTTGCTAAGCCAACTAATGGCGGTGTAATAGGTTGCATCAAGTCCAATCTTCTGCTAATCTAAAAGCCATGTCTTTTGTTAGCCCTTCATGAGATTATGTCTTTAGGGAAACTTTCATGAGCTTATTCTAACGAGTTTAGAAGTGGAGCTTGATCCTTAGAGCTATCCATGTTCATATCATACTTATACACATGTGATCTCAATTAGCTAAGTTCAACGCAATGAAATGTCTGTTTGACATGTGAAAGTGTGCTAAGCTAGTTAATAGAAGTGTAATAGGTTGCATCTAGTCCAATCTTCTGCTAATCTAAAAGCCATGTCTTTTGTTAGCCCTTCATGAGATTATGTCTTTGGTGAAACTTTCATGAGCTTATTCTAACGAGTTTTGAAGTGGAGCTTGATCCTTAGAGCTATCCATGTTCATATCATACTTCTAAACATGTGATCTCAATTAGCTAAGCTCAACGCAATGAAATGTCTGTTTGACATGTGAAAGTGTGCTAAGCCAACTATCGGCGGCGTAATAGGTTGCATCGAGTCCAATCTTCTGCTAATCTAAAAGCCATGTCTTTTGTGAGCCCTTCATGAGCTTATATCTTTGGTCAACCTTTCTTGAGCTTATTCTAACGAGTTATGAAGTGAAGCTTTATCCGTAGAGCTATCCATATTCATATCACACTTCTACACATGTGATCTCAATTAGCTAAGTTCAACGCAATGAAATGTCTGTTTGACATGTGAAAGTGTGCTAAGCCCACTAATGACGATGTAATACGTTGCATCCAGTCCAATCTTCTGCTAATCTAAAAACAATGTCTTTTGTGAGCCTTTCATGTGCTTATGTCTTTGGTGAACCTCTCATGAGCTTATTCTAACGAGTTATGAAGTGGAGCTTGATCCTTAGAGCTATCCATGTTCATATCATACTTGTACACATGTGATCTCAATTAGCTAAGTTCAACGCAATGAAATGTCAGTTTAAAATGAGAAAGTTTGCTAAGCCAACTAATGGCAGTGTAATAGGTTGCATCCAGTCCAATCTTCTGCTAATCTAAAAGCCATGTCTTTTGTAAGCCCTTCATGAGCTTATGTCTTTTTTGAACCTTTCATGAGCTTATTTGAACGAGTTATGAAGTGAAGCTTTATCCATAGAGCTATCCATGTTCATATCATACTTCTACACTTGTGATCTCAATTAGCTAAGTTCAATGCAATGAAATGTCTGTTTGACATGTGAAAGTGTGCTAAGCCCACTAATGACGATGTAATACGTTGCATCTAGTCCAATCTTCTGCTAATCTAAAAGCCATGTCTTTTGTGAGCCCTTCATGAGCTTATGTCTTTGGTGAACCTTTCATGAGCTTATTCTAACGAGTTATGAAGTGAAGCTTTATCCGTAGAGCTATCCATGTTCATATTATACTTCTACACTTGTGATCTCAGTTAGCTAAGTTCAACGCAATGAAATGTCTGTTTGACATGTGAAAGTGTGCTAAGCCAAATAATGACTATGTAATACGTTGAATCCAGTCCAATCTTCTGCTAATCTAAAAGCCATGTATTTTGTGAGCCCTTCATGAGCTTATGTCTTTTGTCAACCTTTCTTGAGCTTATTCTAACGAGTTATGAAGTGGAGCTTGATCCTCAGAGCTATCCATATTCATATCATACTTCTACACATGTGATCTTAATTAGCTAAGTTCAACGCAATGAAATGTCAGTTTAAAATGAGAAAGTTTGCTAAGCCAACTAATGGCGGTGTAATAGGTTGCATCAAGTCCAATCTTCTGCTAATCTAAAAGCCATGTCTTTTGTGAGCCCTTCATGAGATTATGTCTTTGGTGAAACTTTCATGAGCTTATTCTAACGAGTTATGTAGTGAAGCTTTATCCGTAGAGCTATCCATGTTTATATCATACTTCTACACATGTGATCTCAATTATAGCTAAGTTCAACGCAATGAAATGTCTATTTGACATGTGAAAGTGTGCTAAGCCCACTAACGACGATGTAATATGTTGCATCCAGTCCAATCTTCTGCTAATCTAAAAGCCATGTCTTTTGTGAGCCCTTCATGTGCTTATGTCTTTGGTGAACCTTTCATGAGCTTATTCTAACGAGTTATGAAGTGGAGCTTGATCCTTAGAGTTATCCATATTCATATCATACTTCTACACATGTGATCTCAATTAGCTAAGTTCAACGCTATGAAATGTCTGTTTGACATGTGAAAGTGTGCTAAGCCCACTAATGACGATGTAATACGTTGCATCCAGTCCAATCTTCTGCTAATCTAAAAGCCATGTCTTTTGTGAGCCCTTCATGAGCTTATGTCTTTGGTGAACCTTTCATGAGCTTATTCTAACAAGTTATGAAGTGAAGCTTTATCCGTAGAGCTATCCATATTCATATCATACTTCTACACATGTGATCTCAATTAGCTAAGTTCAACGCAATGAAATGTCTGTTTGACATGTGAAAGTGTGCTAAGCCCACTAATGACGATGTAATACGTTGCATCCAGTCCAATCTTCTGCTAATCTAAAAACAATGTCTTTTGTGAGCCTTTCATGTGCTTATGTCTTTGGTGAACCTCTCATGAGCTTATTCTAACGAGTTATGAAGTGGAGCTTGATCCTTAGAGCTATCCATGTTCATATCATACTTGTACACATGTGATCTCAATTAGCTAAGTTCAACGCAATGAAATGTCAGTTTAAAATGAGAAAGTTTGCTAAGCCAACTAATGGCAGTGTAATAGGTTGCATCCAGTCCAATCTTCTGCTAATCTAAAAGCCATGTCTTTTGTAAGCCCTTTATGAGCTTATGTCTTTGGTGAACCTTTCATGAGCTTATTTGAACGAGTTATGAAGTGAAGCTTTATCCATAGAGCTATCCATGTTCATATCATACTTCTACACTTGTGATCTCAATTAGCTAAGTTCAATGCAATGAAATGTCTGTTTGACATGTGAAAGTGTGCTAAGCCCACTAATGACGATGTAATACGTTGCATCCAGTCCAATCTTCGGCTAATCTAAAAGCCATGTCTTTTGTGAGCCCTTCATGAGCTTATGTCTTTGGTGAACCTTTCATGAGCTTATTCTAACGAGTTATGAAGTGAAGCTTTATCCGTAGAGCTATCCATGTTCATATTATACTTCTACACTTGTGATCTCAGTTAGCTAAGTTCAACGCAATGAAATGTCTGTTTGACATGTGAAAGTGTGCTAAGCCAAATAATGACTATGTAATACGTTGAATCCAGTCAAATCTTCTGCTAATCTAAAAGCCATGTATTTTGTGAGCCCTTCATGAGCTTATGTCTTTTGTCAACCTTTCTTGAGCTTATTCTAACGAGTTATGAAGTGGAGCTTGATCCTCAGAGCTATCCATATTCATATCATACTTCTACACATGTGATCTTAATTAGCTAAGTTCAACGCAATGAAATGTCAGTTTAAAATGAGAAAGTTTGCTAAGCCAACTAATGGCGGTGTAATAGGTTGCATCAAGTCCAATCTTCTGCTAATCTAAAAGCCATGTCTTTTGTAAGCCCTTCATGAGCTTATGTCTTTGGTGAACCTTTCATGAGGTTATTCTAACGAGTTATGAAGTGAAGCTTTATCCGTAGAGCTATCCATGTTCATATCATACTTCTACACATGTGATCTCAATTAGCTAAGTTCAACGCAATAAAATGTCTGTTTGACATGTGAAAGTGTGCTAAGCCCACTAATGACGATGTAATACGTTGCATCCAGTCCAATCTTCTGCTAATCTAAAAGCCATGTCTTTTGTGAGCCCTTCATGAGCTTATGTCTTTGGTGAACCTTTCATGAGCTTATTCTAACGAGTTATGAAGTGAAGCTTTATCCGTAGAGCTATCCATATTCATATCATACTTCTACACTTGTGATCTCAGTTAGCTAAGTTCAACGCAATGAAATGTCTGTTTGACATGTGAAAGTGTGCTAAGCCCACTAATGACGATGTAATACGTTGCATCCAGTCCAATCTTCTACTAATCTAAAAACAATGTCTTTTGTGAGCCTTTCATGTGCTTATGTCTTTGGTGAACCTCTCATGAGCTTATTCTAACGAGTTATGAAGTGGAGCTTGATCCTTAGAGCTATCCATGTTCATATCATACTTGTACACATGTGATCTCAATTAGCTAAGTTCAACGCAATGAAATGTCAGTTTAAAATGAGAAAGTTTGCTAGGCCAACTAATGGCAGTGTAATAGGTTGCATCCAGTCCAATCTTCTGCTAATCTAAAAGCCATGTCTTTTGTAAGCCCTTTATGAGCTTATGTCTTTGGTGAACCTTTCATGAGCTTATTTGAATGAGTTATGAAGTGAAGCTTTATCCATAGAGCTATCCATGTTCATATCATACTTCTACACTTGTGATCTCAATTAGCTAAGTTCAATGCAATGAAATGTCTGTTTGACATGTGAAAGTGTGCTAAGCCCACTAATGACGATGTAATACGTTGCATCGAGTCCAATCTTCTGCTAATCTAAAAGCCATGTTTTTTGTGAGCCCTTCATGAGCTTATGTCTTTGGTGAACCTTTCATGAGCTTATTCTAACGAGTTATGAAGTGAAGCTTTATCCGTAGAGCTATCCATGTTCATTTTATATTTCTACACTTGTGATCTCAGTTAGCTAAGTTCAACGCAATGAAATGTCTGTTTGACATGTGAAAGTGTGCTAAGCCAAAAAATGACTATGTAATACGTTGAATCAAGTCCAATCTTCTGCTAATCTAAAAGCCATGTATTTTGTGAGCCCTTCATGAGCTTATGTCTTTTGTCAACCTTTCTTTAGCTTATTCTAACGAGTTATGAAGTGGAGCTTGATCCTCAGAGCTATCCATATTCATATCATACTTCTACACATGTGATCTTAATTAGCTAAGTTCAACGCAATGAAATGTCAATTTAAAGTGAGAAAGTTTGCTAAGCCAACTAATGGCGGTGTAATAGGTTGCATCAAGTCCAATCTTCTGCTAATCTAAAAGCCATGTCTTTTGTAAGCCCTTCATGAGCTTATGTCTTTGGTGAACCTTTCATGAGGTTATTCTAACGAGTTATGAAGTGAAGCTTTATCCGTAGAGCTATCCATGTTCATATTATACTTCTACACTTGTGATCTCAGTTAGCTAATTTCAACGCAATGAAATGTCTGTTTGACATGTGAAAGTGTGCTAAGCCAAATAATGACTATGTAATACGTTGAATCCAGTCCAATCTTCTGCTAATCTAAAAGCCATGTATTTTGTGAGCCCTTCATGAGCTTATGTCTTTTGTCAACCTTTCTTGAGCTTATTCTAACGAGTTATGAAGTGGAGCTTGATCCTCAGAGCTATCCATATTCATATCATACTTCTACACATGTGATCTTAATTAGCTAAGTTCAACGCAATGAAATGTCAGTTTAAAGTGAGAAAGTTTGCTAAGCCAACTAATGGCGGTGTAATAGGTTGCATCAAGTCCAATCTTCTGCTAATCTAAAGGCATGTCTTTTGTAAGCCCTTCATGAGCTTATGTCTTTGGTGAACCTTTCATGAGGTTATTCTAACGAGTTATGAAGTGAAGCTCTATCCGTAGAGCTATCCATATTCATATCATACTTCTACACATGTGATCTCAATTAGCTAAGTTCAACGCAATGAAATGTCTGTTTGACATGTGAAAGTGTGCTAAGCCCACTAATGACGATGTAATACGTTGCATCCAGTCCAATCTTCTGCTAATCTAAAAACAATGTCTTTTGTGAGCCTTTCATGTGCTTATGTCTTTGGTGAACCTCTCATGAGCTAATTCTAACGAGTTATGAAGTGGAGCTTGATCCGTAGAGCTATCCATATTCATATCATACTTCTACACATGTGATCTCAATTAGCTAAGTTCAATGCAATGAAATGTCTGTTTGACATGTGAAAGTGTGCTAAGCCCACTAATGACGATGTAATACGTTGCATCCAGTCCAATCTTCTGCTAATCTAAAAGCCATGTCTTTTGTGAGCCCTTCATGAGCTTATGTCTTTGGTGAACCTTTCATGAGCTTATTCTAACGAGTTATGAAGTGAAGCTTTATCCGTAGAGCTATCCATGTTCATATTATACTTCTACACTTGTGATCTCAGTTAGCTAAGTTCAACGCAATGAAATGTCTGTTTGACATGTGAAAGTGTGCTAAGCCAAATAATGACTATGTAATACGTTGAATCCAGTCAAATCTTCTGCTAATCTAAAAGCCATGTATTTTGTAAGCCCTTCATGAGCTTATGTCTTTTGTCAACCTTTCTTGAGCTTATTCTAACGAGTTATGAAGTGGAGCTTGATCCTCAGAGCTATCCATATTCATATCATACTTCTACACATGTGATCTTAATTAGCTAAGTTCAACGCAATGAAATGTCAGTTTAAAATGAGAAAGTTTGCTAAGCCAACTAATGGCGGTGTAATAGGTTGCATCAAGTCCAATCTTCTGCTAATCTAAAAGCCATGTCTTTTGTAAGCCCTTCATGAGCTTATGTCTTTGGTGAACCTTTCATGAGGTTATTCTAACGAGTTATGAAGTAAAGCTTTATCCGTAGAGCTATCCATGTTCATATCATACTTCTACACATTTGATCTCAATTAGCTAAGTTCAACGCAATAAAATGTCTGTTTGACATGTGAAAGTGTGCTAAGCCCACTAATGACGATGTAATACGTTGCATCCAGTCCAATCTTCTGCTAATCTAAAAGCCATGTCTTTTGTGAGCCCTTCATGAGCTTATGTCTTTGGTGAACCTTTCATGAGCTTATTCTAACGAGTTATGAAGTGAAGCTTTATCCGTAGAGCTATCCATATTCATATCATACTTCTACACTTGTGATCTCAGTTAGCTAAGTTCAACGCAATGAAATGTCTGTTTGACATGTGAAAGTGTGCTAAGCCCACTAATGACGATGTAATACGTTGCATCCAGTCCAATCTTCTACTAATCTAAAAACAATGTCTTTTTTGAGCCTTTCATGTGCTTATGTCTTTGGTGAACCTCTCATGAGCTTATTCTAACGAGTTATGAAGTGGAGCTTGATCCTTAGAGCTATCCATGTTCATATCATACTTGTACACATGTGATCTCAATTAGCTAAGTTCAACGCAATGAAATGTCAGTTTAAAATGAGAAAGTTTGCTAGGCCAACTAATGGCAGTGTAATAGGTTGCATCCAGTCCAATCTTCTGCTAATCTAAAAGCCATGTCTTTTGTAAGCCCTTTATGAGCTTATGTCTTTGGTGAACCTTTCATGAGCTTATTTGAACGAGTTATGAAGTGAAGCTTTATCCATAGAGCTATCCATGTTCATATCATACTTCTACACTTGTGATCTCAATTAGCTAAGTTCAATGCAATGAAATGTCTGTTTGACATGTGAAAGTGTGCTAAGCCCACTAATGACGATGTAATACGTTGCATCGAGTCCAATCTTCTGCTAATCTAAAAGCCATGTTTTTTGTGAGCCCTTCATGAGCTTATGTCTTTGGTGAACCTTTCATGAGCTTATTCTAACGAGTTATGAAGTGAAGCTTTATCCGTAGAGCTATCCATGTTCATATTATATTTCTACACTTGTGATCTCAGTTAGCTAAGTTCAACGCAATGAAATGTCTGTTTGACATGTGAAAGTGTGCTAAGCCAAAAAATGACTATGTAATACGTTGAATCAAGTCCAATCTTCTGCTAATCTAAAAGCCATGTATTTTGTGAGCCCTTCATGAGCTTATGTCTTTTGTCAACCTTTCTTTAGCTTATTCTAACGAGTTATGAAGTGGAGCTTGATCCTCAGAGCTATCCATATTCATATCATACTTCTACACATGTGATCTTAATTAGCTAAGTTCAACGCAATGAAATGTCAATTTAAAGTGAGAAAGTTTGCTAAGCCAACTAATGGCGGTGTAATAGGTTGCATCAAGTCCAATCTTCTGCTAATCTAAAAGCCATGTCTTTTGTAAGCCCTTCATGAGCTTATGTCTTTGGTGAACCTTTCATGAGGTTATTCTAACGAGTTATGAAGTGAAGCTTTATCCGTAGAGCTATCCATGTTCATATTATACTTCTACACTTGTGATCTCAGTTAGCTAATTTCAACGCAATGAAATGTCTGTTTGACATGTGAAAGTGTGCTAAGCCAAATAATGACTATGTAATACGTTGAATCCAGTCCAATCTTCTGCTAATCTAAAAGCCATGTATTTTGTGAGCCCTTCATGAGCTTATGTCTTTTGTCAACCTTTCTTGAGCTTATTCTAACGAGTTATGAAGTGGAGCTTGATCCTCAGAGCTATCCATATTCATATCATACTTCTACACATGTGATCTTAATTAGCTAAGTTCAACGCAATGAAATGTCAGTTTAAAGTGAGAAAGTTTGCTAAGCCAACTAATGGCGGTGTAATAGGTTGCATCAAGTCCAATCTTCTGCTAATCTAAAGGCATGTCTTTTGTAAGCCCTTCATGAGCTTATGTCTTTGGTGAACCTTTCATGAGGTTATTCTAACGAGTTATGAAGTGAAGCTCTATCCGTAGAGCTATCCATATTCATATCATACTTCTACACATGTGATCTCAATTAGCTAAGTTCAACGCAATGAAATGTCTGTTTGACATGTGAAAGTGTGCTAAGCCCACTAATGACGATGTAATACGTTGCATCCAGTCCAATCTTCTGCTAATCTAAAAACAATGTCTTTTGTGAGCCTTTCATGTGCTTATGTCTTTGGTGAACCTCTCATGAGCTAATTCTAACGAGTTATGAAGTGGAGCTTGATCCGTAGAGCTATCCATATTCATATCATACTTCTACACATGTGATCTCAATTAGCTAAGTTCAATGCATTGAAATGTCTGTTTGACATGTGAAAGTGTGCTAAGCCCACTAATGACGATGTAATACGTTGCATCCAGTCCAATCTTCTGCTAATCTAAAAGCCATGTCTTTTGTGAGCCCTTCATGAGCTTATGTCTTTGGTGAACCTTTCATGAGCTTATTCTAACGAGTTATGAAGTGAAGCTTTATCCGTAGAGCTATCCATGTTCATATTATACTTCTACACTTGTGATCTCAGTTAGCTAAGTTCAACGCAATGAAATGTCTGTTTGACATGTGAAAGTGTGCTAAGCCAAATAATGACTATGTAATACGTTGAATCCAGTCAAATCTTCTGCTAATCTAAAAGCCATGTATTTTGTGAGCCCTTCATGAGCTTATGTCTTTTGTCAACCTTTCTTGAGCTTATTCTAACGAGTTATGAAGTGGAGCTTGATCCTCAGAGCTATCCATATTCATATCATACTTCTACACATGTGATCTTAATTAGCTAAGTTCAACGCAATGAAATGTCAGTTTAAAATGAGAAAGTTTGCTAAGCCAACTAATGGCGGTGTAATAGGTTGCATCAAGTCCAATCTTCTGCTAATCTAAAAGCCATGTCTTTTGTAAGCCCTTCATGAGCTTATGTCTTTGGTGAACCTTTCATGAGGTTATTCTAACGAGTTATGAAGTGAAGCTTTATCCGTAGAGCTATCCATGTTCATATCATACTTCTACACATGTGATCTCAATTAGCTAAGTTCAACGCAATAAAATGTCTGTTTGACATGTGAAAGTGTGCTAAGCCCACTAATGACGATGTAATACGTTGCATCCAGTCCAATCTTCTGCTAATCTAAAAGCCATGTCTTTTGTGAGCCCTTCATGAGCTTATGTCTTTGGTGAACCTTTCATGAGCTTATTCTAACGAGTTATGAAGTGAAGCTTTATCCGTAGAGCTATCCATATTCATATCATACTTCTACACTTGTGATCTCAGTTAGCTAAGTTCAACGCAATGAAATGTCTGTTTGACATGTGAAAGTGTGCTAAGCCCACTAATGACGATGTAATACGTTGCATCCAGTCCAATCTTCTACTAATCTAAAAACAATGTCTTTTTTGAGCCTTTCATGTGCTTATGTCTTTGGTGAACCTCTCATGAGCTTATTCTAACGAGTTATGAAGTGGAGCTTGATCCTTAGAGCTATCCATGTTCATATCATACTTGTACACATGTGATCTCAATTAGCTAAGTTCAACGCAATGAAATGTCAGTTTAAAATGAGAAAGTTTGCTAGGCCAACTAATGGCAGTGTAATAGGTTGCATCCAGTCCAATCTTCTGCTAATCTAAAAGCCATGTCTTTTGTAAGCCCTTTATGAGCTTATGTCTTTGGTGAACCTTTCATGAGCTTATTTGAACGAGTTATGAAGTGAAGCTTTATCCATAGAGCTATCCATGTTCATATCATACTTCTACACTTGTGATCTCAATTAGCTAAGTTCAATGCAATGAAATGTCTGTTTGACATGTGAAAGTGTGCTAAGCCCACTAATGACGATGTAATACGTTGCATCGAGTCCAATCTTCTGCTAATCTAAAAGCCATGTTTTTTGTGAGCCCTTCATGAGCTTATGTCTTTGGTGAACCTTTCATGAGCTTATTCTAACGAGTTATGAAGTGAAGCTTTATCCGTAGAGCTATCCATGTTCATATTATATTTCTACACTTGTGATCTCAGTTAGCTAAGTTCAACGCAATGAAATGTCTGTTTGACATGTGAAAGTGTGCTAAGCCAAAAAATGACTATGTAATACGTTGAATCAAGTCCAATCTTCTGCTAATCTAAAAGCCATGTATTTTGTGAGCCCTTCATGAGCTTATGTCTTTTGTCAACCTTTCTTTAGCTTATTCTAACGAGTTATGAAGTGGAGCTTGATCCTCAGAGCTATCCATATTCATATCATACTTCTACACATGTGATCTTAATTAGCTAAGTTCAACGCAATGAAATGTCAATTTAAAGTGAGAAAGTTTGCTAAGCCAACTAATGGCGGTGTAATAGGTTGCATCAAGTCCAATCTTCTGCTAATCTAAAAGCCATGTCTTTTGTAAGCCCTTCATGAGCTTATGTCTTTGGTGAACCTTTCATGAGGTTATTCTAACGAGTTATGAAGTGAAGCTTTATCCGTAGAGCTATCCATGTTCATATTATACTTCTACACTTGTGATCTCAGTTAGCTAATTTCAACGCAATGAAATGTCTGTTTGACATGTGAAAGTGTGCTAAGCCAAATAATGACTATGTAATACGTTGAATCCAGTCCAATCTTCTGCTAATCTAAAAGCCATGTATTTTGTGAGCCCTTCATGAGCTTATGTCTTTTGTCAACCTTTCTTGAGCTTATTCTAACGAGTTATGAAGTGGAGCTTGATCCTCAGAGCTATCCATATTCATATCATACTTCTACACATGTGATCTTAATTAGCTAAGTTCAACGCAATGAAATGTCAGTTTAAAGTGAGAAAGTTTGCTAAGCCAACTAATGGCGGTGTAATAGGTTGCATCAAGTCCAATCTTCTGCTAATCTAAAAGCCATGTCTTTTGTAAGCCCTTCATGAGCTTATGTCTTTGGTGAACCTTTCATGAGGTTATTCTAACGAGTTATGAAGTGAAGCTTTATCCGTAGAGCTATCCATGTTCATATTATACTTCTACACTTGTGATCTCAGTTAGCTAATTTCAACGCAATGAAATGTCTGTTTGACATGTGAAAGTGTGCTAAGCCAAATAATGACTATGTAATACGTTGAATCCAGTCCAATCTTCTGCTAATCTAAAAGCCATGTATTTTGTGAGCCCTTCATGAGCTTATGTCTTTTGTCAACCTTTCTTGAGCTTATTCTAACGAGTTATGAAGTGGAGCTTGATCCTCAGAGCTATCCATATTCATATCATACTTCTACACATGTGATCTTAATTAGCTAAGTTCAACGCAATGAAATGTCAGTTTAAAGTGAGAAAGTTTGCTAGGCCAACTAATGGCAGTGTAATAGGTTGCATCCAGTCCAATCTTCTGCTAATCTAAAAGCCATGTCTTTTGTAAGCCCTTTATGAGCTTATGTCTTTGGTGAACCTTTCATGAGCTTATTTGAACGAGTTATGAAGTGAAGCTTTATCCATAGAGCTATCCATGTTCATATCATACTTATACACTTGTGATCTCAATTAGCTAAGTTCAATGCAATGAAATGTCTGTTTGACATGTGAAAGTGTGCTAAGCCCACTAATGACGATGTAATACGTTGCATCGAGTCCAATCTTCTGCTAATCTAAAAGCCATGTTTTTTGTGAGCCCTTCATGAGCTTATGTCTTTGGTGAACCTTTCATGAGCTTATTCTAACGAGTTATGAAGTGAAGCTTTATCCGTAGAGCTATCCATGTTCATATTATATTTCTACACTTGTGATCTCAGTTAGCTAAGTTCAACGCAATGAAATGTCTGTTTGACATGTGAAAGTGTGCTAAGCCAAAAAATGACTATGTAATACGTTGAATCAAGTCCAATCTTCTGCTAATCTAAAAGCCATGTATTTTGTGAGCCCTTTATGAGCTTATGTCTTTTGTCAACCTTTCTTTAGCTTATTCTAACGAGTTATGAAGTGGAGCTTGATCCTCAGAGCTATCCATATTCATATCATACTTCTACACATGTGATCTTAATTAGCTAAGTTCAACGCAATGAAATGTCAATTTAAAGTGAGAAAGTTTGCTAAGCCAACTAATGGCGGTGTAATAGGTTGCATCAAGTCCAATCTTCTGCTAATCTAAAAGCCATGTCTTTTGTAAGCCCTTCATGAGCTTATGTCTTTGGTGAACCTTTCATGAGGTTATTCTAACGAGTTATGAAGTGAAGCTTTATCCGTAGAGCTATCCATGTTCATATTATACTTCTACACTTGTGATCTCAGTTAGCTAATTTCAACGCAATGAAATGTCTGTTTGACATGTGAAAGTGTGCTAAGCCAAATAATGACTATGTAATACGTTGAATCCAGTCCAATCTTCTGCTAATCTAAAAGCCATGTATTTTGTGAGCCCTTCATGAGCTTATGTCTTTTGTCAACCTTTCTTGAGCTTATTCTAACGAGTTATGAAGTGGAGCTTGATCCTCAGAGCTATCCATATTCATATCATACTTCTACACATGTGATCTTAATTAGCTAAGTTCAACGCAATGAAATGTCAGTTTAAAGTGAGAAAGTTTGCTAAGCCAACTAATGGCGGTGTAATAGGTTGCATCAAGTCCAATCTTCTGCTAATCTAAAGGCATGTCTTTTGTAAGCCCTTCATGAGCTTATGTCTTTGGTGAACCTTTCATGAGGTTATTCTAACGAGTTATGAAGTGAAGCTCTATCCGTAGAGCTATCCATATTCATATCATACTTCTACACATGTGATCTCAATTAGCTAAGTTCAACGCAATGAAATGTCTGTTTGACATGTGAAAGTGTGCTAAGCCCACTAATGACGATGTAATACGTTGCATCCAGTCCAATCTTCTGCTAATCTAAAAACAATGTCTTTTGTGAGCCTTTCATGTGCTTATGTCTTTGGTGAACCTCTCATGAGCTAATTCTAACGAGTTATGAAGTGGAGCTTGATCCTTAGAGCTATCCATGTTCATATCATACTTGTACACATGTGATCTCAATTAGCTAAGTTCAACGCAATGAAATGTCAGTTTAAAATGAGAAAGTTTGCTAAGCCAACTAATGGCAGTGTAATAGGTTGCATCCAGTCCAATCTTTTGCTAATCTAAAAGCCATGTCTTTTGTAAGCCCTTTATGAGCTTATGTCTTTGGTGAACCTTTCATGAGCTTATTTGAACGAGTTATGAAGTGAAGCTTTATCCATAGAGCTATCCATATTCATATCATACTTCTACACATGTGATCTTAATTAGCTAAGTTCAACGCAATAAAATGTCTGTTTGACATGTGAAAGTGTGCTAAGCCAACTATCAGCGGCGTTATACGTTGCATCGAGTCCAATCTTCTGCTAATCTAAAAGCCATGTCTTTTGTGAGCCCTTCATGAGCTTATGTCTTTGGTGAACCTTTCATGAGCTTATTCTAACGAGTTATGAAGTGAAGCTTTATCCGTAGAGCTATCCATATTCATATCATACTTCTACACTTGTGATCTCAATTAGCTAAGTTCAATGCAATGAAATGTCTGTTTGACATGTGAAAGTGTGCTAAGCCAAATAATGACTATGTAATACGTTGAATCCAGTCCAATCTTCTCCTAATCTAAAAGCCATGTATTTTGTGAGCCCTTCATGAGCTTATGTCTTTTGTCAACCTTTCTTGAGCTTATTCTAACGAGTTTTGAAGTGGAGCTTGATCCTTAGAGCTATCCATGTTCATATCATACTTCTAAACATGTGATCTCAATTAGCTAAGCTCAACGCAATGAAATGTCTGTTTGACATGTGAAAGTGTGCTAAGCCAACTATCGGCGGCGTAATAGGTTGCATCGAGTCCAATCTTCTGCTAATCTAAAAGCCATGTCTTTTGTGAGCCCTTCATGAGCTTATATCTTTGGTAAACCTTTCTTGAGCTTATTCTAACGAGTTATGAAGTGAAGCTTTATCCGTAGAGCTATCCATATTCATATCATACTTCTACACATGTGATCTCAATTAGCTAAGTTCAATGCAATGAAATGTCTGTTTGACATGTGAAAGTGTGCTAAGCCCACTAATGACGATGTAATACGTTGCATCGAGTCCAATCTTCTGCTAATCTAAAAGCCATGTCTTTTGTGAGCCCTTCATGAGCTTATGTCTTTGGTGAACCTTTCATGAGCTTATTCTAACGAGTTATGAAGTGAAGCTTTATCCGTAGAGCTATCCATGTTCATATTATACTTCTACACTTGTGATCTCAGTTAGCTAAGTTCAACGCAATGAAATGTCTGTTTGACATGTGAAAGTGTGCTAAGCCAAATAATGACTATGTAATACGTTGAATCCAGTCCAATCTTCTGCTAATCTAAAAGCCATGTATTTTGTGAGCCCTTCATGAGCTTATGTCTTTTGTCAACCTTTCTTTAGCTTATTCTAACGAGTTATGAAGTGGAGCTTGATCCTCAGAGCTATCCATATTCATATCATACTTCTACACATGTGATCTTAATTAGCTAAGTTCAACGCAATGAAATGTCAGTTTAAAATGAGAAAGTTTGCTTAGCCAACTAATGGCGGTGTAATAGGTTGCATCAAGTCCAATCTTCAGCTAATCTAAAAGCCATGTCTTTTGTAAGCCCTTCATGAGCTTATGTCTTTGGTGAACCTTTCATGAGGTTATTCTAACGAGTTATGAAGTGAAGCTTTATCCGTAGAGCTATCCATGTTCATATCATACTTCTACACACGTGATCTCAATTAGCTAAGTTCAACGCAATAAAATGTCTGTTTGACATGTGAAAGTGTGCTAAGCCAACTATCGGCGGCGTTATACGTTGCATCGAGTCCAATCTTCTGCTAATCTAAAAGCCATGTCTTTTGTGAGCCCTTCATGAGCTTATGTCTTTGGTGAACCTTTCATGAGCTTATTCTAACGAGTTATGAAGTGAAGCTTTATCCGTAGAGCTATCCATATTCATATCATACTTCTACACTTGTGATCTCAGTTAGCTAAGTTCAACGCAATGAAATGTCTGTTTGACATGTGAAAGTGTGCTAAGCCCACTAATGACGATGTAATACGTTGCATCCAGTCCAATCTTCTACTAATCTAAAAACAATGTCTTTTGTGAGCCTTTCATGTGCTTATGTCTTTGGTGAACCTCTCATGAGCTTATTCTAACGAGTTATGAAGTGGAGCTTGATCCTTAGAGCTATCCATGTTCATATCATACTTGTACACATGTGATCTCAATTAGCTAAGTTCAACGCAATGAACTGTCAGTTTAAAATGAGAAAGTTTGCTAGGCCAACTAATGGCAGTGTAATAGGTTGCATCCAGTCCAATCTTCTGCTAATCTAAAAGCCATGTCTTTTATAAGCCCTTTATGAGCTTATGTCTTTGGTGAACCTTTCATGAGCTTATTCTAACGAGTTATGAAGTGGAGCTTGATCCTTAGAGCTATCCATGTTCATATCATACTTCTACACTTGTGATCTCAATTAGCTAAGTTCAATGCAATGAAATGTCTGTTTGACATGTGAAAGTGTGCTAAGCCCACTAATGACGATGTAATACGTTGCATCGAGTCCAATCTTCTGCTAATCTAAAAGCCATGTTTTTTGTGAGCCCTTCATGAGCTTATGTCTTTGGTGAACCTTTCATGAGCTTATTCTAACGAGTTATGAAGTGAAGCTTTATCCGTAGAGCTATCCATGTTCATATTATATTTCTACACTTGTGATCTCAGTTAGCTAAGTTCAACGCAATGAAATGTCTGTTTGACATGTGAAAGTGTGCTAAGCCAAATAATGACTATGTAATACGTTGAATCAAGTCCAATCTTCTGCTAATCTAAAAGCCATGTATTTTGTGAGCCCTTCATGAGCTTATGTCTTTTGTCAACCTTTCTTGAGCTTATTCTAACGAGTTATGAAGTGGAGCTTGATCCTCAGAGCTATCCATATTCATATCATACTTCTACACATGTGATCTTAATTAGCTAAGTTCAACGCAATGAAATGTCAATTTAAAGTGAGAAAGTTTGCTAAGCCAACTAATGGCGGTGTAATAGGTTGCATCAAGTCCAATCTTCTGCTAATCTAAAAGCCATGTCTTTTGTAAGCCCTTCATGAGCTTATGTCTTTGGTGAACCTTTCATGAGGTTATTCTAACGAGTTATGAAGTGAAGCTTTATCCGTAGAGCTATCCATGTTCATATTATACTTCTACACTTGTGATCTCAGTTAGCTAATTTCAACGCAATGAAATGTCTGTTTGACATGTGAAAGTGTGCTAAGCCAAATAATGACTATGTAATACGTTGAATCCAGTCCAATCTTCTGCTAATCTAAAAGCCATGTATTTTGTGAGCCCTTCATGAGCTTATGTCTTTTGTCAACCTTTCTTGAGCTTATTCTAACGAGTTATGAAGTGGAGCTTGATCCTCAGAGCTATCCATATTCATATCATACTTCTACACATGTGATCTTAATTAGCTAAGTTCAACGCAATGAAATGTCAGTTTAAAGTGAGAAAGTTTGCTAAGCCAACTAATGGCGGTGTAATAGGTTGCATCAAGTCCAATCTTCTGCTAATCTAAAAGCCATGTCTTTTGTAAGCCCTTCATGAGCTTATGTCTTTGGTGAACCTTTCATGAGGTTATTCTAACGAGTTATGAAGTGAAGCTTTATCCGTAGAGCTATCCATATTCATATCATACTTCTACACATGTGATCTCAATTAGCTAAGTTCAACGCAATGAAATGTCTGTTTGACATGTGAAAGTGTGCTAAGCCCACTAATGACGATGTAATACGTTGCATCCAGTCCAATCTTCTGCTAATCTAAAAACAATGTCTTTTGTGAGCCTTTCATGTGCTTATGTCTTTGGTGAACCTCTCATGAGCTTATTCTAACGAGTTATGAAGTGGAGCTTGATCCTTAGAGCTATCCATGTTCATATCATACTTGTACACATGTGATCTCAATTAGCTAAGTTCAACGCAATGAAATGTTAGTTTAAAATGAGAAAGTTTGCTAAGCCAACTAATGGCAGTGTAATAGGTTGCATCCAGTCCAATCTTCTGCTAATCTAAAAGCCATGTCTTTTGTAAGCCCTTTATGAGCTTATGTCTTTGGTGAACCTTTCATGAGCTTATTTGAACGAGTTATGAAGTGAAGCTTTATCCATAGAGCTATCCATATTCATATCATACTTCTACACATGTGATCTTAATTAGCTAAGTTCAACGCAATAAAATGTCTGTTTGACATGTGAAAGTGTGCTAAGCCAACTATCGGCGGCGTTATACGTTGCATCGAGTCCAATCTTCTGCTAATCTAAAAGCCATGTCTTTTGTGAGCCCTTCATGAGCTTATGTCTTTGGTGAACCTTTCATGAGCTTATTCTAACGAGTTATGAAGTGAAGCTTTATCCGTAGAGCTATCCATATTCATATCATACTTCTACACTTGTGATCTCAATTAGCTAAGTTCAATGCAATGAAATGTCTGTTTGACATGTGAAAGTGTGCTAAGCCAAATAATGACTATGTAATACGTTGAATCCAGTCCAATCTTCTCCTAATCTAAAAGCCATGTATTTTGTGAGCCCTTCATGAGCTTATGTCTTTTGTCAACCTTTCTTGAGCTTATTCTAACGAGTTTTGAAGTGGAGCTTGATCCTTAGAGCTATCCATGTTCATATCATACTTCTAAACATGTGATCTCAATTAGCTAAGCTCAACGCAATGAAATGTCTGTTTGACATGTGAAAGTGTGCTAAGCCAACTATCGGCGGCGTAATAGGTTTCATCGAGTCCAATCTTCTGCTAATCTAAAAGCCATGTCTTTTGTGAGCCCTTCATGAGCTTATATCTTTGGTAAACCTTTCTTGAGCTTATTCTAACGAGTTATGAAGTGAAGCTTTATCCGTAGAGCTATCCATATTCATATCATACTTCTACACATGTGATCTCAATTAGCTAAGTTCAATGCAATGAAATGTCTGTTTGACATGTGAAAGTGTGCTAAGCCCACTAATGACGATGTAATACGTTGCATCCAGTCCAATCTTCTGCTAATCTAAAAGCCATGTCTTTTGTGAGCCCTTCATGAGCTTATGTCTTTGGTGAACCTTTCATGAGCTTATTCTAACGAGTTATGAAGTGAAGCTTTATCCGTAGAGCTATCCATGTTCATATTATACTTCTACACTTGTGATCTCAGTTAGCTAAGTTCAACGCAATGAAATGTCTGTTTGACATGTGAAAGTGTCCTAAGCCAAATAATGACTATGTAATACGTTGAATCCAGTCCAATCTTCTGCTAATCTAAAAGCCATGTATTTTGTGAGCCCTTCATGAGCTTATGTCTTTTGTCAACCTTTCTTGAGCTTATTCTAACGAGTTATGAAGTGGAGCTTGATCCTCAGAGCTATCCATATTCATATCATACTTCTACACATGTGATCTTAATTAGCTAAGTTCAACGCAATGAAATGTCAGTTTAAAATGAGAAAGTTTGCTAAGCCAACTAATGGCGGTGTAATAGGTTGCATCAAGTCCAATCTTCTGCTAATCTAAAAGCCATGTCTTTTGTAAGCCCTTCATGAGCTTATGTCTTTGGTGAACCTTTCATGAGGTTATTCTAACGAGTTATGAAGTGAAGCTTTATCCGTAGAGCTATCCATGTTCATATCATACTTCTACACACGTGATCTCAATTAGCTAAGTTCAACGCAATAAAATGTCTGTTTGACATGTGAAACTGTGCTAAGCCAACTATCGGCGGCGTAATACGTTGCATCGAGTCCAATCTTCTGCTAATCTAAAAGCCATGTCTTTTGTGAGCCCTTCATGAGCTTATGTCTTTGGTGAACCTTTCATGAGCTTATTCTAACGAGTTATGAAGTGAAGCTTTATCCGTAGAGCTATCCATATTCATATCATACTTCTACACATGTGATCTTAATTAGCTAAGTTCAACGCAATGAAATGTCTGTTTGACATGTGAAAGTGTGCTAAGCCCACTAATGACGATGTAATACGTTGCATCCAGTCCAATCTTCTGCTAATCTAAAAACAATGTCTTTTGTGAGCTTTTCATGTGCTTATGTCTTTGGTGAACCTCTCATGAGCTTATTCTAACGAGTTATGAAGTGGAGCTTGATCCTTAGAGCTATCCATGTTCATATCATACTTGTACACATGTGATCTCAATTAGCTAAGTTCAACGCAATGAAATGTCAGTTTAAAGTGAGAAAGTTTGCTAAGCCAACTAATGGCGGTGTAATAGGTTGCATCAAGTCCAATCTTCTGCTAATCTAAAAGCCATGTCTTTTGTAAGCCCTTCATGAGCTTATGTCTTTGGTGAACCTTTCATGAGGTTATTCTAACGAGTTATGAAGTGAAGCTTTATCCGTAGAGCTATCCATATTCATATCATACTTCTACACATGTGATCTCAATTAGCTAAGTTCAACGCAATGAAATGTCTGTTTGACATGTGAAAGTGTGCTAAGCCCACTAATTACGATGTAATACGTTGCATCCAGTCCAATCTTCTGCTAATCTAAAAACAATGTCTTTTGTGAGCCTTTCATGTGCTTATGTCTCTGGTGAACCTCTCATGAGCTTATTCTAACGAGTTATGAAGTGGAGCTTGATCCTTAGAGCTATCCATGTTCATATCATACTTGTACACATGTGATCTCAATTAGCTAAGTTCAACGCAATGAAATGTCAGTTTAAAATGAGAAACTTTGCTAAGCCAACTAATGGCAGTGTAATAGGTTGCTTCCAGTCCAATCTTCTGCTAATCTAAAAGCCATGTCTTTTGTAAGCCCTTTATGAGCTTATGTCTTTGGTGAACCTTTCATGAGCTTATTTGAACGAGTTATGAAGTGAAGCTTTATCCATAGAGCTATCCATATTCATATCATACTTCTACACATGTGATCTTAATTAGCTAAGTTCAACGCAATAAAATGTCTGTTTGACATGTGAAAGTGTGCTAAGCCAACTATCGGCGGCGTTATACGTTGCATCGAGTCCAATCTTCTGCTAATCTAAAAGCCATGTCTTTTGTGAGCCCTTCATGAGCTTATGTCTTTGGTGAACCTTTCATGAGCTTATTCTAACGAGTTATGAAGTGAAGCTTTATCCGTAGAGCTATCCATATTCATATCATACTTCTACACTTGTGATCTCAATTAGCTAAGTTCAATGCAATGAAATGTCTGTTTGACATGTGAAAGTGTGCTAAGCCAAATAATGACTATGTAATACGTTGAATCCAGTCCAATCTTCTCCTAATCTAAAAGCCATGTATTTTGTGAGCCCTTCATGAGCTTATGTCTTTTGTCAACCTTTCTTGAGCTTATTCTAACGAGTTTTGAAGTGGAGCTTGATCCTTAGAGCTATCCATGTTCATATCATACTTCTAAACATGTGATCTCAATTAGCTAAGCTCAACGCAATGAAATGTCTGTTTGACATGTGAAAGTGTGCTAAGCCAACTATCGGCGGCGTAATAGGTTGCATCGAGTCCAATCTTCTGCTAATCTAAAAGCCATGTCTTTTGTGAGCCCTTCATGAGCTTATATCTTTGGTCAACCTTTCTTGAGCTTATTCTAACGAGTTATGAAGTGAAGCTTTATCCGTAGAGCTATCCATATTCATATCATACTTCTACACATGTGATCTCAATTAGCTAAGTTCAATGCAATGAAATGTCTGTTTGACATGTGAAAGTGTGCTAAGCCCACTAATGACGATGTAATACGTTGCATCGAGTCCAATCTTCTGCTAATCTAAAAGCCATGTCTTTTGTGAGCCCTTCATGAGCTTATGTCTTTGGTGAACCTTTCATGAGCTTATTCTAACGAGTTATGAAGTGAAGCTTTATCCGTAGAGCTATCCATGTTCATATTATACTTCTACACTTGTGATCTCAGTTAGCTAAGTTCAACGCAATGAAATGTCTGTTTGACATGTGAAAGTGTGCTAAGCCAAATAATGACTATGTAATACGTTGAATCCAGTCCAATCTTCTGCTAATCTAAAAGCCATGTATTTTGTGAGCCCTTCATGAGCTTATGTCTTTTGTCAACCTTTCTTGAGCTTATTCTAACGAGTTATGAAGTGGAGCTTGATCCTCAGAGCTATCCATATTCATATCATACTTCTACACATGTGATCTTAATTAGCTAAGTTCAACGCAATGAAATGTCAGTTTAAAATGAGAAAGTTTGCTAAGCCAACTAATGGCGGTGTAATAGGTTGCATCAAGTCCAATCTTCTGCTAATCTAAAAACCATGTCTTTTGTAAGCCCTTCATGAGCTTATGTCTTTGGTGAACCTTTCATGAGGTTATTCTAACGAGTTATGAAGTGAAGCTTTATCCGTAGAGCTATCCATGTTCATATCATACTTCTACACACGTGATCTCAATTAGCTAAGTTCAACGCAATAAAATGTCTGTTTGACATGTGAAAGTGTGCTAAGCCAACTATCGGCGGCGTAATACGTTGCATCGAGTCCAATCTTCTGCTAATCTAAAAGCCATGTCTTTTGTGAGCCCTTCATGAGCTTATGTCTTTGGTGAACCTTTCATGAGCTTATTCTAACGAGTTATGAAGTGAAGCTTTATCCGTAGAGCTATCCATATTCATATCATACTTCTACACATGTGATCTTAATTAGCTAAGTTCAACGCAATGAAATGTCTGTTTGACATGTGAAAGTGTGCTAAGCCCACTAATGACGATGTAATACGTTGCATCCAGTCCAATCTTCTGCTAATCTAAAAACAATGTCTTTTGTGAGCTTTTCATGTGCTTATGTCTTTGGTGAACCTCTCATGAGCTTATTCTAACGAGTTATGAAGTGGAGCTTGATCCTTAGAGCTATCCATGTTCATATCATACTTGTACACATGTGATCTCAATTAGCTAAGTTCAACGCAATGAAATGTCAGTTTAAAGTGAGAAAGTTTGCTAAGCCAACTAATGGCGGTGTAATAGGTTGCATCAAGTCCAATCTTCTGCTAATCTAAAAGCCATGTCTTTTGTAAGCCCTTCATGAGCTTATGTCTTTGGTGAACCTTTCATGAGGTTATTCTAACGAGTTATGAAGTGAAGCTTTATCCGTAGAGCTATCCATATTCATATCATACTTCTACACATGTGATCTCAATTAGCTAAGTTCAACGCAATGAAATGTCTGTTTGACATGTGAAAGTGTGCTAAGCCCACTAATTACGATGTAATACGTTGCATCCAGTCCAATCTTCTGCTAATCTAAAAACAATGTCTTTTAAGAGCCTTTCATGTGCTTATGTCTTTGGTGAACCTCTCATGAGCTTATTCTAACGAGTTATGAAGTGGAGCTTGATCCTTAGAGCTATCCATGTTCATATCATACTTGTACACATGTGATCTCAATTAGCTAAGTTCAACGCAATGAAATGTCAGTTTAAAATGAGAAAGTTTGCTAAGCCAACTAATGGCAGTGTAATAGGTTGCATCCAGTCCAATCTTCTGCTAATCTAAAAGCCATGTCTTTTGTAAGCCCTTTATGAGCTTATGTCTTTGGTGAACCTTTCATGAGCTTATTTGAACGAGTTATGAAGTGAAGCTTTATCCATAGAGCTATCCATGTTCATATCATACTTCTACACTTGTGATCTCAATTAGCTAAGTTCAATGCAATGAAATGTCTGTTTGACATGTGAAAGTGTGCTAAGCCCACTAATGACGATGTAATACGTTGCATCGAGTCCAATCTTCTGCTAATCTAAAAGCCATGTCTTTTGTGAGCCCTTCATGAGCTTATGTCTTTGGTGAACCTTTCATGAGCTTATTCTAACGAGTTATGAAGTGAAGCTTTATCCGTAGAGCTATCCATGTTCATATTATACTTCTACACTTGTGATCTCAGTTAGCTAAGTTCAACGCAATGAAATGTCTGTTTGACATGTGAAAGTGTGCTAAGCCAAATAATGACTATGTAATACGTTGAATCCAGTCAAATCTTCTGCTAATTAAAAGCCATGTATTTTGTGAGCCCTTCATGAGCTTATGTCTTTTGTCAACCTTTCTTGAGCTTATTCTAACGAGTTATGAAGTGGAGCTTGATCCTCAGAGCTATCCATATTCATATCATACTTCTACACATGTGATCTTAATTAGCTAAGTTCAACGCAATGAAATGTCAGTTTAAAATGAGAAAGTTTGCTAAGCCAACTAATGGCGGTGTAATAGGTTGCATCAAGTCCAATCTTCTGCTAATCTAAAAGCCATGTCTTTTGTAAGCCCTTCATGAGCTTATGTCTTTGGTGAACCTTTCATGAGGTTATTCTAACGAGTTATGAAGTGAAGCTTTATCCGTAGAGCTATCCATGTTCATATCATACTTCTACACACGTGATCTCAATTAGCTAAGTTCAACGCAATAAAATGTCTGTTTGACATGTGAAAGTGTGCTAAGCCAACTATCGGTGGCGTAATACGTTGCATCGAGTCCAATCTTCTGCTAATCTAAAAGCCATGTCTTTTGTAAGCCCTTTATGAGCTTATGTCTTTGGTGAACCTTTCATGAGCTTATTTGAACGAGTTATGAAGTGAAGCTTTATCCATAGAGCTATCCATGTTCATATCATACTTCTACACTTGTGATCTCAATTAGCTAAGTTCAATGCAATGAAATGTCTGTTTGACATGTGAAAGTGTGCTAAGCCCACTAATGACGATGTAATACGTTGCATCGAGTCCAATCTTCTGCTAATCTAAAAGCCATGTCTTTTGTGAGCCCTTCATGAGCTTATGTCTTTGGTGAACCTTTCATGAGCTTATTTGAACGAGTTATGAAGTGAAGCTTTATCCATAGAGCTATCCATGTTCATATCATACTTCTACACTTGTGATCTCAATTAGCTAAGTTCAATGCAATGAAATGTCTGTTTGACATGTGAAAGTGTGCTAAGCCAAATAATGACTATGTAATACGTTGAATCCAGTCCAATCTTCTCCTAATCTAAAAGCCATGTATTTTGTGAGCCCTTCATGAGCTTATGTCTTTTGTCAACCTTTCTTGAGCTTATTCTAACGAGTTTTGAAGTGGAGCTTGATCCTTAGAGCTATCCATGTTCATATCATACTTCTAAACATGTTATCTCAATTAGCTAAGCTCAACGCAATGAAATGTCTGTTTGACATGTGAAAGTGTGCTAAGCCAACTATCGGCGGCGTAATAGGTTGCATCGAGTCCAATCTTCTGCTAATCTAAAAGCCATGTCTTTTGTGAGCACTTCATGAGCTTATATCTTTGGTCAACCTTTCTTGAGCTTATTCTAACGAGTTATGAAGTGAAGCTTTATCCGTAGAGCTATCCATATTCATATCATACTTCTACACATGTGATCTCAATTAGCTAAGTTCAATGCAATGAAATGTCTGTTTGACATGTGAAAGTGTGCTAAGCCCACTAATGACGATGTAATACGTTGCATCCAGTCCAATCTTCTGCTAATCTAAAAGCCATGTCTTTTGTAAGCCCTTCATGAGCTTATGTCTTTGGTGAACCTTTCATGAGGTTATTCTAACGAGTTATGAAGTGAAGCTTTATCCGTAGAGCTATCCATATTCATATCATACTTCTACACATGTGATCTCAATTAGCTAAGTTCAACGCAATGAAATGTCTGTTTGACATGTGAAAGTGTGCTAAGCCCACTAATTACGATGTAATACGTTGCATCCAGTCCAATCTTCTGCTAATCTAAAAACAATGTCTTTTAAGAGCCTTTCATGTGCTTATGTCTTTGGTGAACCTCTCATGAGCTTATTCTAACGAGTTATGAAGTGGAGCTTGATCCTTAGAGCTATCCATGTTCATATCATACTTGTACACATGTGATCTCAATTAGCTAAGTTCAACGCAATGAAATGTCAGTTTAAAATGAGAAAGTTTGCTAAGCCAACTAATGGCAGTGTAATAGGTTGCATCCAGTCCAATCTTCTGCTAATCTAAAAGCCATGTCTTTTGTAAGCCCTTTATGAGCTTATGTCTTTGGTGAACCTTTCATGAGCTTATTTGAACGAGTTATGAAGTGAAGCTTTATCCATAGAGCTATCCATGTTCATATCATACTTCTACACTTGTGATCTCAATTAGCTAAGTTCAATGCAATGAAATGTCTGTTTGACATGTGAAAGTGTGCTAAGCCCACTAATGACGATGTAATACGTTGCATCGAGTCCAATCTTCTGCTAATCTAAAAGCCATGTCTTTTGTGAGCCCTTCATGAGCTTATGTCTTTGGTGAACCTTTCATGAGCTTATTCTAACGAGTTATGAAGTGAAGCTTTATCCGTAGAGCTATCCATGTTCATATTATACTTCTACACTTGTGATCTCAGTTAGCTAAGTTCAACGCAATGAAATGTCTGTTTGACATGTGAAAGTGTGCTAAGCCAAATAATGACTATGTAATACGTTGAATCCAGTCAAATCTTCTGCTAATCTAAAAGCCATGTATTTTGTGAGCCCTTCATGAGCTTATGTCTTTTGTCAACCTTTCTTGAGCTTATTCTAACGAGTTATGAAGTGGAGCTTGATCCTCAGAGCTATCCATATTCATATCATACTTCTACACATGTGATCTTAATTAGCTAAGTTCAACGCAATGAAATGTCAGTTTAAAATGAGAAAGTTTGCTAAGCCAACTAATGGCGGTGTAATAGGTTGCATCAAGTCCAATCTTCTGCTAATCTAAAAGCCATGTCTTTTGTAAGCCCTTCATGAGCTTATGTCTTTGGTGAACCTTTCATGAGGTTATTCTAACGAGTTATGAAGTGAAGCTTTATCCGTAGAGCTATCCATGTTCATATCATACTTCTACACACGTGATCTCAATTAGCTAAGTTCAACGCAATAAAATGTCTGTTTGACATGTGAAAGTGTGCTAAGCCAACTATCGGCGGCGTAATACGTTGCATCGAGTCCAATCTTCTGCTAATCTAAAAGCCATGTCTTTTGTAAGCCCTTTATGAGCTTATGTCTTTGGTGAACCTTTCATGAGCTTATTTGAACGAGTTATGAAGTGAAGCTTTATCCATAGAGCTATCCATGTTCATATCATACTTCTACACTTGTGATCTCAATTAGCTAAGTTCAATGCAATGAAATGTCTGTTTGACATGTGAAAGTGTGCTAAGCCCACTAATGACGATGTAATACGTTGCATCGAGTCCAATCTTCTGCTAATCTAAAAGCCATGTCTTTTGTGAGCCCTTCATGAGCTTATGTCTTTGGTGAACCTTTCATGAGCTTATTTGAACGAGTTATGAAGTGAAGCTTTATCCATAGAGCTATCCATGTTCATATCATACTTCTACACTTGTGATCTCAATTAGCTAAGTTCAATGCAATGAAATGTCTGTTTGACATGTGAAAGTGTGCTAAGCCAAATAATGACTATGTAATACGTTGAATCCAGTCCAATCTTCTCCTAATCTAAAAGCCATGTATTTTGTGAGCCCTTCATGAGCTTATGTCTTTTGTCAACCTTTCTTGAGCTTATTCTAACGAGTTTTGAAGTGGAGCTTGATCCTTAGAGCTATCCATGTTCATATCATACTTCTAAACATGTTATCTCAATTAGCTAAGCTCAACGCAATGAAATGTCTGTTTGACATGTGAAAGTGTGCTAAGCCAACTATCGGCGGCGTAATAGGTTGCATCGAGTCCAATCTTCTGCTAATCTAAAAGCCATGTCTTTTGTGAGCACTTCATGAGCTTATATCTTTGGTCAACCTTTCTTGAGCTTATTCTAACGAGTTATGAAGTGAAGCTTTATCCGTAGAGCTATCCATATTCATATCATACTTCTACACATGTGATCTCAATTAGCTAAGTTCAATGCAATGAAATGTCTGTTTGACATGTGAAAGTGTGCTAAGCCCACTAATGACGATGTAATACGTTGCATCGAGTCCAATCTTCTGCTAATCTAAAAGCCATGTCTTTTGTGAGCCCTTCATGAGCTTATGTCTTTGGTGAACCTTTCATGAGCTTATTCTAACGAGTTATGAAGTGAAGCTTTATCCGTAGAGCTATCCATGTTCATATTATACTTCTACACTTGTAATCTCAGTTAGCTAAGTTCAACGCAATGAAATGTCTGTTTGACATGTGAAAGTGTGCTAAGCCAAATAATGACTATGTAATACGTTGAATCCAGTCCAATCTTCTGCTAATCTAAAAGCCATGTATTTTGTGAGCCCTTCATGAGCTTATGTCTTTTGTCAACCTTTCTTTAGCTTATTCTAACGAGTTATGAAGTGGAGCTTGATCCTCAGAGCTATCCATATTCATATCATACTTCTACACATGTGATCTTAATTAGCTAAGTTCAACGCAATGAAATGTCAGTTTAAAATGAGAAAGTTTGCTAAGCCAACTAATGGCGGTGTAATAGGTTGCATCAAGTCCAATCTTCTGCTAATCTAAAAGCCATGTCTTTTGTAAGCCCTTCATGAGCTTATGTCTTTGGTGAACCTTTCATGAGGTTATTCTAACGAGTTATGAAGTGAAGCTTTATCCGTAGAGCTATCCATGTTCATATCATACTTCTACACACGTGATCTCAATTAGCTAAGTTCAACGCAATAAAATGTCTGTTTGACATGTGAAAGTGTGCTAAGCCAACTATCGGCGGCGTAATACGTTGCATCGAGTCCAATCTTCTGCTAATCTAAAAGCCATGTCTTTTGTAAGCCCTTTATGAGCTTATGTCTTTGGTGAACCTTTCATGAGCTTATTTGAACGAGTTATGAAGTGAAGCTTTATCCATAGAGCTATCCATGTTCATATCATACTTCTACACTTGTGATCTCAATTAGCTAAGTTCAATGCAATGAAATGTCTGTTTGACATGTGAAAGTGTGCTAAGCCCACTAATGACGATGTAATACGTTGCATCGAGTCCAATCTTCTGCTAATCTAAAAGCCATGTCTTTTGTGAGCCCTTCATGAGCTTATGTCTTTGGTGAACCTTTCATGAGCTTATTCTAACGAGTTATGAAGTGAAGCTTTATCCGTAGAGCTATCCATGTTCATATTATACTTCTACACTTGTGATCTCAGTTAGCTAAGTTCAACGCAATGAAATGTCTGTTTGACATGTGAAAGTGTGCTAAGCCAAATAATGACTATGTAATACGTTGAATCCAGTCCAATCTTCTCCTAATCTAAAAGCCATGTATTTTGTGAGCCCTTCATGAGCTTATGTCTTTTGTCAACCTTTCTTGAGCTTATTCTAACGAGTTTTGAAGTGGAGCTTGATCCTTAGAGCTATCCATGTTCATATCATACTTCTAAACATGTGATCTCAATTAGCTAAGCTCAACGCAATGAAATGTCTGTTTGACATGTGAAAGTGTGCTAAGCCAACTATCGGCGGCGTAATAGGTTGCATCGAGTCCAATCTTCTGCTAATCTAAAAGCCATGTCTTTTGTGAGCCCTTCATGAGCTGATATCTTTGGTCAACCTTTCTTGAGCTTATTCTAACGACTTATGAAGTGAAGCTTTATCCGTAGAGCTATCCATATTCATATCATACTTCTACACATGTGATCTCAATTAGCTAAGTTCAATGCAATGAAATGTCTGTTTGACATGTGAAAGTGTGCTAAGCCCACTAATGACGATGTAATACGTTGCATCCAGTCCAATCTTCTGCTAATCTAAAAGCCATGTCTTTTGTGAGCCCTTCATGAGCTTATGTCTTTGGTGAACCTTTCATGAGCTTATTCTAACGAGTTATGAAGTGAAGCTTTATCCGTAGAGCTATCCATGTTCATATTATACTTCTACACTTGTAATCTCAGTTAGCTAAGTTCAACGCAATGAAATGTCTGTTTGACATGTGAAAGTGTGCTACGCCAAATAATGACTATGTAATACGTTGAATCCAGTCCAATCTTCTGCTAATCTAAAAGCCATGTATTTTGTGAGCCCTTCATGAGCTTATGTCTTTTGTCAACCTTTCTTTAGCTTATTCTAACGAGTTATGAAGTGGAGCTTGATCCTCAGAGCTATCCATATTCATATCATACTTCTACACATGTGATCTTAATTAGCTAAGTTCAACGCAATGAAATGTCAGTTTAAAATGAGAAAGTTTGCTAAGCCAACTAATGGCGGTGTAATAGGTTGCATCAAGTCCAATCTTCTGCTAATCTAAAAGCCATGTCTTTTGTAAGCCCTTCATGAGCTTATGTCTTTGGTGAACCTTTCATGAGGTTATTCTAACGAGTTATGAAGTGAAGCTTTATCCGTAGAGCTATCCATGTTCATATCATACTTCTACACACGTGATCTCAATTAGCTAAGTTCAACGCAATAAAAAGCCTGTTTGACATGTGAAAGTGTGCTAAGCCAACTATCGGCGGCGTAATACGTTGCATCGAGTCCAATCTTCTGCTAATCTAAAAGTCATGTCTTTTGTAAGCCCTTTATGAGCTTATGTCTTTGGTGAACCTTTCATGAGCTTATTTGAACGAGTTATGAAGTGAAGCTTTATCCATAGAGCTATCCATGTTCATATCATACTTCTACACTTGTGATCTCAATTAGCTAAGTTCAATGCAATGAAATGTCTGTTTGACATGTGAAAGTGTGCTAAGCCCACTAATGACGATGTAATACGTTGCATCGAGTCCAATCTTCTGCTAATCTAAAAGCCATGTCTTTTGTGAGCCCTTCATGAGCTTATGTCTTTGGTGAACCTTTCATGAGCTTATTCTAACGAGTTATGAAGTGAAGCTTTATCCGTAGAGCTATCCATGTTCATATTATACTTCTACACTTGTGATCTCAGTTAGCTAAGTTCAACGCAATGAAATGTCTGTTTGACATGTGAAAGTGTGCTAAGCCAAATAATGACTATGTAATACGTTGAATCCAGTCCAATCTTCTCCTAATCTAAAAGCCATGTATTTTGTGAGCCCTTCATGAGCTTATGTCTTTTGTCAACCTTTCTTGAGCTTATTCTAACGAGTTTTGAAGTGGAGCTTGATCCTTAGAGCTATCCATGTTCATATCATACTTCTAAACATGTGATCTCAATTAGCTAAGCTCAACGCAATGAAATGTCTGTTTGACATGTGAAAGTGTGCTAAGCCAACTATCGGCGGCGTAATAGGTTGCATCGAGTCCAATCTTCTGCTAATCTAAAAGCCATGTCTTTTGTGAGCCCTTCATGAGCTTATATCTTTGGTCAACCTTTCTTGAGCTTATTCTAACGACTTATGAAGTGAAGCTTTATCCATAGAGCTATCCATATTCATATCATACTTCTACACATGTGATCTCAATTAGCTAAGTTCAATGCAATGAAATGTCTGTTTGACATGTGAAAGTGTGCTAAGCCCACTAATGACGATGTAATACGTTGCATCCAGTCCAATCTTCTGCTAATCTAAAAGCCATGTCTTTTGTGAGCCCTTCATGAGCTTATGTCTTTGGTGAACCTTTCATGAGCTTATTCTAACGAGTTATGAAGTGAAGCTTTATCCGTAGAGCTATCCATGTTCATATTATACTTCTACACTTGTAATCTCAGTTAGCTAAGTTCAACGCAATGAAATGTCTGTTTGACATGTGAAAGTGTGCTAAGCCAAATAATGACTATGTAATACGTTGAATCCAGTCCAATCTTCTCCTAATCTAAAAGCCATGTATTTTGTGAGCCCTTCATGATCTTATGTCTTTTGTCAACCTTTCTTTAGCTTATTCTAACGAGTTATGAAGTGGAGCTTGATCCTCAGAGCTATCCATATTCATATCATACTTCTACACATGTGATCTTAATTAGCTAAGTTCAACGCAATGAAATGTCAGTTTAAAATGAGAAAGTTTGCTAAGCCAACTAATGGCGGTGTAATAGGTTGCATCAAGTCCAATCTTCTGCTAATCTAAAAGCCATGTCTTTTGTAAGCCCTTCATGAGCTTATGTCTTTGGTGAACCTTTCATGAGGTTATTCTAACGAGTTATGAAGTGAAGCTTTATCCGTAGAGCTATCCATGTTCATATCATACTTCTACACACGTGATCTCAATTAGCTAAGTTCAACGCAATAAAATGTATGTTTGACATGTGAAAGTGTGCTAAGCCAACTATCGGCGGCGTAATACGTTGCATCGAGTCCAATCTTCTGCTAATCTAAAAGCCATGTCTTTTGTAAGCCCTTTATGAGCTTATGTCTTTGGTGAACCTTTCATGAGCTTATTTGAACGAGTTATGAAGTGAAGCTTTATCCATAGAGCTATCCATGTTCATATCATACTTCTACACTTGTGATCTCAATTAGCTAAGTTCAATGCAATGAAATGTCTGTTTGACATGTGAAAGTGTGCTAAGCCCACTAATGACGATGTAATACGTTGCATCGAGTCCAATCTTCTGCTAATCTAAAAGCCATGTCTTTTGTGAGCCCTTCATGAGCTTATGTCTTTGGTGAACCTTTCATGAGCTTATTCTAACGAGTTATGAAGTGAAGCTTTATCCGTAGAGCTATCCATGTTCATATTATACTTCTACACTTGTGATCTCAGTTAGCTAAGTTCAACGCAATGAAATGTCTGTTTGACATGTGAAAGTGTGCTAAGCCAAATAATGACTATGTAATACGTTGAATCCAGTCCAATCTTCTCCTAATCTAAAAGCCATGTATTTTGTGAGCCCTTCATGAGCTTATGTCTTTTGTCAACCTTTCTTGAGCTTATTCTAACGAGTTTTGAAGTGGAGCTTGATCCTTAGAGCTATCCATGTTCATATCATACTTCTAAACATGTGATCTCAATTAGCTAAGCTCAACGCAATGAAATGTCTGTTTGACATGTGAAAGTGTGCTAAGCCAACTATCGGCGGCGTAATAGGTTGCATCGAGTCCAATCTTCTGCTAATCTAAAAGCCATGTCTTTTGTGAGCCCTTCATGAGCTTATATCTTTGGTCAACCTTTCTTGAGCTTATTCTAACGACTTATGAAGTGAAGCTTTATCCATAGAGCTATCCATATTCATATCATACTTCTACACATGTGATCTCAATTAGCTAAGTTCAATGCAATGAAATGTCTGTTTGACATGTGAAAGTGTGCTAAGCCCACTAATGACGATGTAATACGTTGCATCCAGTCCAATCTTCTGCTAATCTAAAAGCCATGTCTTTTGTGAGCCCTTCATGAGCTTATGTCTTTGGTGAACCTTTCATGAGCTTATTCTAACGAGTTATGAAGTGAAGCTTTATCCGTAGAGCTATCCATGTTCATATTATACTTCTACACTTGTAATCTCAGTTAGCTAAGTTCAACGCAATGAAATGTCTGTTTGACATGTGAAAGTGTGCTACGCCAAATAATGACTATGTAATACGTTGAATCCAGTCCAATCTTCTGCTAATCTAAAAGCCATGTATTTTGTGAGCCCTTCATGAGCTTATGTCTTTTGTCAACCTTTCTTTAGCTTATTCTAACGAGTTATGAAGTGGAGCTTGATCCTCAGAGCTATCCATATTCATATCATACTTCTACACATGTGATCTTAATTAGCTAAGTTCAACGCAATGAAATGTCAGTTTAAAATGAGAAAGTTTGCTAAGCCAACTAATGGCGGTGTAATAGGTTGCATCAAGTCCAATCTTCTGCTAATCTAAAAGCCATGTCTTTTGTAAGCCCTTCATGAGCTTATGTCTTTGGTGAACCTTTCATGAGGTTATTCTAACGAGTTATGAAGTGAAGCTTTATCCGTAGAGCTATCCATGTTCATATCATACTTCTACACACGTGATCTCAATTAGCTAAGTTCAACGCAATAAAATGTCTGTTTGACATGTGAAAGTGTGCTAAGCCAACTATCGGCGGCGTAATACGTTGCATCGAGTCCAATCTTCTGCTAATCTAAAAGCCATGTCTTTTGTAAGCCCTTTATGAGCTTATGTCTTTGGTGAACCTTTCATGAGCTTATTTGAACGAGTTATGAAGTGAAGCTTTATCCATAGAGCTATCCATGTTCATATCATACTTCTACACTTGTGATCTCAATTAGCTAAGTTCAATGCAATGAAATGTCTGTTTGACATGTGAAAGTGTGCTAAGCCCACTAATGACGATGTAATACGTTGCATCGAGTCCAATCTTCTGCTAATCTAAAAGCCATGTCTTTTGTGAGCCCTTCATGAGCTTATGTCTTTGGTGAACCTTTCATGAGCTTATTCTAACGAGTTATGAAGTGAAGCTTTATCCGTAGAGCTATCCATGTTCATATTATACTTCTACACTTGTGATCTCAGTTAGCTAAGTTCAACGCAATGAAATGTCTGTTTGACATGTGAAAGTGTGCTAAGCCAAATAATGACTATGTAATACGTTGAATCCAGTCCAATCTTCTCCTAATCTAAAAGCCATGTATTTTGTGAGCCCTTCATGAGCTTATGTCTTTTGTCAACCTTTCTTGAGCTTATTCTAACGAGTTTTGAAGTGGAGCTTGATCCTTAGAGCTATCCATGTTCATATCATACTTCTAAACATGTGATCTCAATTCGCTAAGCTCAACGCAATGAAATGTCTGTTTGACATGTGAAAGTGTGCTAAGCCAACTATCGGCGGCGTAATAGGTTGCATCGAGTCCAATCTTCTGCTAATCTAAAAGCCATGTCTTTTGTGAGCCCTTCATGAGCTTATATCTTTGGTCAACCTTTCTTGAGCTTATTCTAACGACTTATGAAGTGAAGCTTTATCCATAGAGCTATCCATATTCATATCATACTTCTACACATGTGATCTCAATTAGCTAAGTTCAATGCAATGAAATGTCTGTTTGACATGTGAAAGTGTGCTAAGCCCACTAATGACGATGTAATACGTTGCATCCAGTCCAATCTTCTGCTAATCTAAAAGCCATGTCTTTTGTGAGCCCTTCATGAGCTTATGTCTTTGGTGAACCTTTCATGAGCTTATTCTAACGAGTTATGAAGTGAAGCTTTATCCGTAGAGCTATCCATGTTCATATTATACTTCTACACTTGTAATCTCAGTTAGCTAAGTTCAACGCAATGAAATGTCTGTTTGACATGTGAAAGTGTGCTACGCCAAATAATGACTATGTAATACGTTGAATCCAGTCCAATCTTCTGCTAATCTAAAAGCCATGTATTTTGTGAGCCCTTCATGAGCTTATGTCTTTTGTCAACCTTTCTTTAGCTTATTCTAACGAGTTATGAAGTGGAGCTTGATCCTCAGAGCTATCCATATTCATATCATACTTCTACACATGTGATCTTAATTAGCTAAGTTCAACGCAATGAAATGTCAGTTTAAAATGAGAAAGTTTGCTAAGCCAACTAATGGCGGTGTAATAGGTTGCATCAAGTCCAATCTTCTGCTAATCTAAAAGCCATGTCTTTTGTAAGCCCTTCATGAGCTTATGTCTTTGGTGAACCTTTCATGAGGTTATTCTAACGAGTTATGAAGTGAAGCTTTATCCGTAGAGCTATCCATGTTCATATCATACTTCTACACACGTGATCTCAATTAGCTAAGTTCAACGCAATAAAATGTCTGTTTGACATGTGAAAGTGTGCTAAGCCAACTATCGGCGGCGTAATACGTTGCATCGAGTCCAATCTTCTGCTAATCTAAAAGCCATGTCTTTTGTAAGCCCTTTATGAGCTTATGTCTTTGGTGAACCTTTCATGAGCTTATTTGAACGAGTTATGAAGTGAAGCTTTATCCATAGAGCTATCCATGTTCATATCATACTTCTACACTTGTGATCTCAATTAGCTAAGTTCAATGCAATGAAATGTCTGTTTGACATGTGAAAGTGTGCTAAGCCCACTAATGACGATGTAATACGTTGCATCGAGTCCAATCTTCTGCTAATCTAAAAGCCATGTCTTTTGTGAGCCCTTCATGAGCTTATGTCTTTGGTGAACCTTTCATGAGTTTATTCTAACGAGTTATGAAGTGAAGTTTTATCCGTAGAGCTATCCATGTTCATATTATACTTCTACACTTGTGATCTCATTTAGCTAAGTTCAACGCAATGAAATGTCTGTTTGACATGTGAAAGTGTGCTAAGCCAAATAATGACTATGTAATACGTTGAATCCAGTCCAATCTTCTCCTAATCTAAAAGCCATGTATTTTGTGAGCCCTTCATGAGCTTATGTCTTTTGTCAACCTTTCTTGAGCTTATTCTAACGAGTTTTGAAGTGGAGCTTGATCCTTAGAGCTATCCATGTTCATATCATACTTCTAAACATGTGATCTCAATTAGCTAAGCTCAACGCAATGAAATGTCTGTTTGACATGTGAAAGTGTGCTAAGCCAACTATCGGCGGCGTAATAGGTTGCATCGAGTCCAATCTTCTGCTAATCTAAAAGCCATGTCTTTTGTGAGCCCTTCATGAGCTTATATCTTTGGTCAACCTTTCTTGAGCTTATTCTAACGAGTTATGAAGTGAAGCTTTATCCGTAGAGCTATCCATATTCATATCATACTTCTACACATGTGATCTCAATTAGCTAAGTTCAATGCAATGAAATGTCTGTCTGACATGTGAAAGTGTGCTAAGCCCACTAATGACGATGTAATACGTTGCATCCAGTCCAATCTTCTGCTAATCTAAAAGCCATGTCTTTTGTGAGCCCTTCATGAGCTTATGTCTTTGGTGAACCTTTCATGAGCTTATTCTAACGAGTTATGAAGTGAAGCTTTATCCGTAGAGCTATCCATGTTCATATTATACTTCTACACTTGTAATCTCAGTTAGCTAAGTTCAACGCAATGAAATGTCTGTTTGACATGTGAAAGTGTGCTACGCCATATAATGACTATGTAATACGTTGAATCCAGTCCAATCTTCTGCTAATCTAAAAGCCATGTATTTTGTGAGCCCTTCATGAGCTTATGTCTTTTGTCAACCTTTCTTTAGCTTATTCTAACGAGTTATGAAGTGGAGCTTGATCCTCAGAGCTATCCATATTCATATCATACTTCTACACATGTGATCTTAATTAGCTAAGTTCAACGCAATGAAATGTCAGTTTAAAATGAGAAAGTTTGCTAAGCCAACTAATGGCGGTGTAATAGGTTGCATCAAGTCCAATCTTCTGCTAATCTAAAAGCCATGTCTTTTGTAAGCCCTTCATGAGCTTATGTCTTTGGTGAACCTTTCATGAGGTTATTCTAACGAGTTATGAAGTGAAGCTTTATCCGTAGAGCTATCCATATTCATATCATACTTCTACACATGTGATCTCAATTAGCTAAGTTCAATGCAATGAAATGTCTGTCTGACATGTGAAAGTGTGCTAAGCCCACTAATGACGATGTAATACGTTGCATCCAGTCCAATCTTCTGCTAATCTAAAAGCCATGTCTTTTGTGAGCCCTTCATGAGCTTATGTCTTTGGTGAACCTTTCATGAGCTTATTCTAACGAGTTATGAAGTGAAGCTTTATCCGTAGAGCTATCCATGTTCATATTATACTTCTACACTTGTAATCTCAGTTAGCTAAGTTCAACGCAATGAAATGTCTGTTTGACATGTGAAAGTGTGCTACGCCATATAATGACTATGTAATACGTTGAATCCAGTCCAATCTTCTGCTAATCTAAAAGCCATGTATTTTGTGAGCCCTTCATGAGCTTATGTCTTTTGTCAACCTTTCTTTAGCTTATTCTAACGAGTTATGAAGTGGAGCTTGATCCTCAGAGCTATCCATATTCATATCATACTTCTACACATGTGATCTTAATTAGCTAAGTTCAACGCAATGAAATGTCAGTTTAAAATGAGAAAGTTTGCTAAGCCAACTAATGGCGGTGTAATAGGTTGCATCAAGTCCAATCTTCTGCTAATCTAAAAGCCATGTCTTTTGTAAGCCCTTCATGAGCTTATGTCTTTGGTGAACCTTTCATGAGGTTATTCTAACGAGTTATGAAGTGAAGCTTTATCCGTAGAGCTATCCATGTTCATATCATACTTCTACACACGTGATCTCAATTAGCTAAGTTCAACGCAATAAAATGTCTGTTTGACATGTGAAAGTGTGCTAAGCCAACTATCGGCGGCGTAATACGTTGCATCGAGTCCAATCTTCTGCTAATCTAAAAGCCATGTCTTTTGTAAGCCCTTTATGAGCTTATGTCTTTGGTGAACCTTTCATGAGCTTATTTGAACGAGTTATGAAGTGAAGCTTTATCCATAGAGCTATCCATGTTCATATCATACTTCTACACTTGTGATCTCAATTAGCTAAGTTCAATGCAATGAAATGTCTGTTTGACATGTGAAAGTGTGCTAAGCCCACTAATGACGATGTAATACGTTGCATCGAGTCCAATCTTCTGCTAATCTAAAAGCCATGTCTTTTGTGAGCCCTTCATGAGCTTATGTCTTTGGTGAACCTTTCATGAGCTTATTCTAACGAGTTATGAAGTGAAGCTTTATCCGTAGAGCTATCCATGTTCATATTATACTTCTACACTTGTGATCTCATTTAGCTAAGTTCAACGCAATGAAATGTCTGTTTGACATGTGAAAGTGTGCTAAGCCAAATAATGACTATGTAATACGTTGAATCCAGTCCAATCTTCTCCTAATCTAAAAGCCATGTATTTTGTGAGCCCTTCATGAGCTTATGTCTTTTGTCAACCTTTCTTGAGCTTATTCTAACGAGTTTTGAAGTGGAGCTTGATCCTTAGAGCTATCCATGTTCATATCATACTTCTAAACATGTGATCTCAATTAGCTAAGCTCAACGCAATGAAATGTCTGTTTGACATGTGAAAGTGTGCTAAGCCAACTATCGGCGGCGTAATAGGTTGCATCGAGTCCAATCTTCTGCTAATCTAAAAGCCATGTCTTTTGTGAGCCCTTCATGAGCTTATATCTTTGGTCAACCTTTCTTGAGCTTATTCTAACGAGTTATGAAGTGAAGCTTTATCCGTAGAGCTATCCATATTCATATCATACTTCTACACATGTGATCTCAATTAGCTAAGTTCAATGCAATGAAATGTCTGTCTGACATGTGAAAGTGTGCTAAGCCCACTAATGACGATGTAATACGTTGCATCCAGTCCAATCTTCTGCTAATCTAAAAGCCATGTCTTTTGTGAGCCCTTCATGAGCTTATGTCTTTGGTGAACCTTTCATGAGCTTATTCTAACGAGTTATGAAGTGAAGCTTTATCCGTAGAGCTATCCATGTTCATATTATACTTCTACACTTGTAATCTCAGTTAGCTAAGTTCAACGCAATGAAATGTTTGTTTGACATGTGAAAGTGTGCTACGCCATATAATGACTATGTAATACGTTGAATCCAGTCCAATCTTCTGCTAATCTAAAAGCCATGTATTTTGTGAGCCCTTCATGAGCTTATGTCTTTTGTCAACCTTTCTTTAGCTTATTCTAACGAGTTATGAAGTGGAGCTTGATCCTCAGAGCTATCCATATTCATATCATACTTCTACACATGTGATCTTAATTAGCTAAGTTCAACGCAATGAAATGTCAGTTTAAAATGAGAAAGTTTGCTAAGCCAACTAATGGCGGTGTAATAGGTTGCATCAAGTCCAATCTTCTGCTAATCTAAAAGCCATGTCTTTTGTAAGCCCTTCATGAGCTTATGTCTTTGGTGAACCTTTCATGAGGTTATTCTAACGAGTTATGAAGTGAAGCTTTATCCGTAGAGCTATCCATGTTCATATCATACTTCTACACACGTGATCTCAATTAGCTAAGTTCAACGCAATAAAATGTCTGTTTGACATGTGAAAGTGTGCTAAGCCAACTATCGGCGGCGTAATACGTTGCATCGAGTCCAATCTTCTGCTAATCTAAAAGCCATGTCTTTTGTAAGCCCTTTATGAGCTTATGTCTTTGGTGAACCTTTCATGAGCTTATTTGAACGAGTTATGAAGTGAAGCTTTATCCATAGAGCTATCCATGTTCATATCATACTTCTACACTTGTGATCTCAATTAGCTAAGTTCAATGCAATGAAATGTCTGTTTGACATGTGAAAGTGTGCTAAGCCCACTAATGACGATGTAATACGTTGCATCGAGTCCAATCTTCTGCTAATCTAAAAGCCATGTCTTTTGTGAGCCCTTCATGAGCTTATGTCTTTGGTGAACCTTTCATGAGCTTATTCTGACGAGTTATGAAGTGAAGCTTTATCCGTAGAGCTATCCATGTTCATATTATACTTCTACACTTGTGATCTCAGTTAGCTAAGTTCAACGCAATGAAATGTCTGTTTGACATGTGAAAGTGTGCTAAGCCAAATAATGACTATGTAATACGTTGAATCCAGTCCAATCTTCTCCTAATCTAAAAGCCATGTATTTTGTGAGCCCTTCATGAGCTTATGTCTTTTGTCAACCTTTCTTGAGCTTATTCTAACGAGTTTTGAAGTGGAGCTTGATCCTTAGAGCTATCCATGTTCATATCATACTTCTAAACATGTGATCTCAATTAGCTAAGCTCAACGCAATGAAATGTCTGTTTGACATGTGAAAGTGTGCTAAGCCAACTATCGGCGGCGTAATAGGTTGCATCGAGTCCAATCTTCTGCTAATCTAAAAGCCATGTCTTTTGTGAGCCCTTCATGAGCTTATATCTTTGGTCAACCTTTCTTGAGCTTATTCTAACGACTTATGAAGTGAAGCTTTATCCGTAGAGCTATCCATATTCATATCATACTTCTACACATGTGATCTCAATTAGCTAAGTTCAATGCAATGAAATGTCTGTTTGACATGTGAAAGTGTGCTAAGCCCACTAATGACGATGTAATACGTTGCATCCAGTCCAATCTTCTGCTAATCTAAAAGCCATGTCTTTTGTGAGCCCTTCATGAGCTTATGTCTTTGGTGAACCTTTCATGAGCTTATTCTAACGAGTTATGAAGTGAAGCTTTATCCGTAGAGCTATCCATGTTCATATTATACTTCTACACTTGTAATCTCAGTTAGCTAAGTTCAACGCAATGAAATGTCTGTTTGACATGTGAAAGTGTGCTACGCCAAATAATGACTATGTAATACGTTGAATCCAGTCCAATCTTCTGCTAATCTAAAAGCCATGTATTTTGTGAGCCCTTCATGAGCTTATGTCTTTTGTCAACCTTTCTTTAGCTTATTCTAACGAGTTATGAAGTGGAGCTTGATCCTCAGAGCTATCCATATTCATATCATACTTCTACACATGTGATCTTAATTAGCTAAGTTCAACGCAATGAAATGTCAGTTTAAAATGAGAAAGTTTGCTAAGCCAACTAATGGCGGTGTAATAGGTTGCATCAAGTCCAATCTTCTGCTAATCTAAAAGCCATATCTTTTGTAAGCCCTTCATGAGCTTATGTCTTTGGTGAACCTTTCATGAGGTTATTCTAACGAGTTATGAAGTGAAGCTTTATCCGTAGAGCTATCCATGTTCATATCATACTTCTACACACGTGATCTCAATTAGCTAAGTTCAACGCAATAAAATGTCTGTTTGACATGTGAAAGTGTGCTAAGCCAACTATCGGCGGCGTAATACGTTGCATCGAGTCCAATCTTCTGCTAATCTAAAAGCCATGTCTTTTGTGAGCCCTTCATGAGCTTATATCTTTGGTCAACCTTTCTTGAGCTTATTCTAACGAGTTATGAAGTGAAGCTTTATCCGTAGAGCTATCCATATTCATATCATACTTCTACACATGTGATCTCAATTAGCTAAGTTCAATGCAATGAAATGTCTGTCTGACATGTGAAAGTGTGCTAAGCCCACTAATGACGATGTAATACGTTGCATCCAGTCCAATCTTCTGCTAATCTAAAAGCCATGTCTTTTGTGAGCCCTTCATGAGCTTATGTCTTTGGTGAACCTTTCATGAGCTTATTCTAACGAGTTATGAAGTGAAGCTTTATCCGTAGAGCTATCCATGTTCATATTATACTTCTACACTTGTAATCTCAGTTAGCTAAGTTCAACGCAATGAAATGTCTGTTTGACATGTGAAAGTGTGCTACGCCATATAATGACTATGTAATACGTTGAATCCAGTCCAATCTTCTGCTAATCTTAAAGCCATGTATTTTGTGAGCCCTTCATGAGCTTATGTCTTTTGTCAACCTTTCTTTAGCTTATTCTAACGAGTTATGAAGTGGAGCTTGATCCTCAGAGCTATCCATATTCATATCATACTTCTACACATGTGATCTTAATTAGCTAAGTTCAACGCAATGAAATGTCAGTTTAAAATGAGAAAGTTTGCTAAGCCAACTAATGGCGGTGTAATAGGTTGCATCAAGTCCAATCTTCTGCTAATCTAAAAGCCATGTCTTTTGTAAGCCCTTCATGAGCTTATGTCCTTGGTTAACCTTTCATGAGCTTATTCTAACGAGTTATGAAGTGAAGCTTTATCCGTAGAGCTATCCATGTTCATATCATACTTCTACACACGTGATCTCAATTAGCTAAGTTCAACGCAATAAAATGTCTGTTTGACATGTGAAAGTGTGCTAAGCCAACTATCGGCGGCGTAATACGTTGCATCGAGTCCAATCTTCTGCTAATCTAAAAGCCATGTCTTTTGTAAGCCCTTTATGAGCTTATGTCTTTGGTGAACCTTTCATGAGCTTATTTGAACGAGTTATGAAGTGAAGCTTTATCCATAGAGCTATCCATGTTCATATCATACTTCTACACTTGTGATCTCAATTAGCTAAGTTCAATGCAATGAAATGTCTGTTTGACATGTGAAAGTGTGCTAAGCCCACTAATGACGATGTAATACGTTGCATCGAGTCCAATCTTCTGCTAATCTAAAAGCCATGTCTTTTGTGAGCCCTTCATGAGCTTATGTCTTTGGTGAACCTTTCATGAGCTTATTCTGACGAGTTATGAAGTGAAGCTTTATCCGTAGAGCTATCCATGTTCATATTATACTTCTACACTTGTGATCTCAGTTAGCTAAGTTCAACGCAATGAAATGTCTGTTTGACATGTGAAAGTGTGCTAAGCCAAATAATGACTATGTAATACGTTGAATCCAGTCCAATCTTCTCCTAATCTAAAAGCCATGTATTTTGTGAGCCCTTCATGAGCTTATGTCTTTTGTCAACCTTTCTTGAGCTTATTCTAACGAGTTTTGAAGTGGAGCTTGATCCTTAGAGCTATCCATGTTCATATCATACTTCTAAACATGTGATCTCAATTAGCTAAGCTCAACGCAATGAAATGTCTGTTTGACATGTGAAAGTGTGCTAAGCCAACTATCGGCGGCGTAATAGGTTGCATCGAGTCCAATCTTCTGCTAATCTAAAAGCCATGTCTTTTGTGAGCCCTTCATGAGCTTATATCTTTGGTCAACCTTTCTTGAGCTTATTCTAACGACTTATGAAGTGAAGCTTTATCCGTAGAGCTATCCATATTCATATCATACTTCTACACATGTGATCTCAATTAGCTAAGTTCAATGCAATGAAATGTCTGTTTGACATGTGAAAGTGTGCTAAGCCCACTAATGACGATGTAATACGTTGCATCCAGTCCAATCTTCTGCTAATCTAAAAGCCATGTCTTTTGTGAGCCCTTCATGAGCTTATGTCTTTGGTGAACCTTTCATGAGCTTATTCTAACGAGTTATGAAGTGAAGCTTTATCCGTAGAGCTATCCATGTTCATATTATACTTCTACACTTGTAATCTCAGTTAGCTAAGTTCAACGCAATGAAATGTCTGTTTGACATGTGAAAGTGTGCTACGCCAAATAATGACTATGTAATACGTTGAATCCAGTCCAATCTTCTGCTAATCTAAAAGCCATGTATTTTGTGAGCCCTTCATGAGCTTATGTCTTTTGTCAACCTTTCTTTAGCTTATTCTAACGAGTTATGAAGTGGAGCTTGATCCTCAGAGCTATCCATATTCATATCATACTTCTACACATGTGATCTTAATTAGCTAAGTTCAACGCAATGAAATGTCAGTTTAAAATGAGAAAGTTTGCTAAGCCAACTAATGGCGGTGTAATAGGTTGCATCAAGTCCAATCTTCTGCTAATCTAAAAGCCATATCTTTTGTAAGCCCTTCATGAGCTTATGTCTTTGGTGAACCTTTCATGAGGTTATTCTAACGAGTTATGAAGTGAAGCTTTATCCGTAGAGCTATCCATGTTCATATCATACTTCTACACATGTGATCTCAATTAGCTAAGTTCAACGCAATAAAATGTCTGTTTGACATGTGAAAGTGTGCTAAGCCAACTATCGGCGGCGTAATACGTTGCATCGAGTCCAATCTTCTGCTAATCTAAAAGCCATGTCTTTTGTGAGCCCTTCATGAGCTTATGTCTTTGGTGAACCTTTCATGAGCTTATTCTAACGAGTTATGAAGTGAAGCTTTATCCGTAGAGCTATCCATATTCATATCATACTTCTACACATGTGATCTTAATTAGCTAAGTTCAACGCAATGAAATGTCTGTTTGACATGTGAAAGTGTGCTAAGCCCACTAATGACGATGTAATACGTTGCATCCAGTCCAATCTTCTGCTAATCTAAAAGCCATGTCTTTTGTGAGCACTTCATGAGCTTATGTCTTTGGTGAACCTTTCATGAGCTTATTCTAACGAGTTATGAAGTGAAGCTTTATCCGTAGAGCTATCCATGTTCATATTATACTTCTACACTTGTAATCTCAGTTAGCTAAGTTCAACGCAATGAAATGTCTGTTTGACATGTGAAAGTGTGCTAAGCCAAATAATGACTATGTAATACGTTGAATCCAGTCCAATCTTCTGCTAATCTAAAAGCCATGTATTTTGTGAGCCCTTCATGAGCTTATGTCTTTTGTCAACCTTTCTTGAGCTTATTCTAACGAGTTATGAAGTGGAGCTTGATCCTCAGAGCTATCCATATTCATATCATACTTCTACACATGTGATCTTATTTAGCTAAGTTCAACGCAATGAAATGTCAGTTTAAAATGAGAAAGTTTGCTAAGCCAACTAATGGCGGTGTAATAGGTTGCATCAAGTCCAATCTTCTGCTAATCTAAAAGCCATGTCTTTTGTGAGCCCTTCATGAGCTTATGTCTTTGGTGAACCTTTCATGAGGTTATTCTAACGAGTTATGAAGTGAAGCTTTATCCGTAGAGCTATCCATGTTCATATCATACTTCTACACACGTGATCTCAATTAGCTAAGTTCAACGCAATAAAATGTCTGTTTGACATGTGAAAGTGTGCTAAGCCCACTAATGACGATGTAATACGTTGCATCGAGTCCAATCTTCTGCTAATCTAAAAGCCATGTCTTTTGTGAGCCCTTCATGAGCTTATGTCTTTGGTGAACCTTTCATGAGCTTATTCTAACGAGTTATGAAGTGAAGCTTTATCCGTAGAGCTATCCATATTCATATCATACTTCTACACATGTGATCTCAATTAGCTAAGTTCAATGCAATGAAATGTCTGTTTGACATGTGAAAGTGTGCTAAGCCCACTAATGACGATGTAATACGTTGCATCCAGTCCAATCTTCTGCTAATCTAAAAGCCATGTCTTTTGTGAGCCCTTCATGAGCTTATGTCTTTGGTGAACCTTTCATGAGCTTATTCTAACGAGTTATGAAGTGAAGCTTTATCCGTAGAGCTATCCATGTTCATATTATACTTCTACACTTGTAATCTCAGTTAGCTAAGTTCAACGCAATGAAATGTCTGTTTGACATGTGAAAGTGTGCTACGCCAAATAATGACTATGTAATACGTTGAATCCAGTCCAATCTTCTGCTAATCTAAAAGCCATGTATTTTGTGAGCCCTTCATGAGCTTATGTCTTTTGTCAACCTTTCTTTAGCTTATTCTAACGAGTTATGAAGTGGAGCTTGATCCTCAGAGCTATCCATATTCATATCATACTTCTACACATGTGATCTTAATTAGCTAAGTTCAACGCAATGAAATGTCAGTTTAAAATGAGAAAGTTTGCTAAGCCAACTAATGGCGGTGTAATAGGTTGCATCAAGTCCAATCTTCTGCTAATCTAAAAGCCATATCTTTTGTAAGCCCTTCATGAGCTTATGTCTTTGGTGAACCTTTCATGAGGTTATTCTAACGAGTTATGAAGTGAAGCTTTATCCGTAGAGCTATCCATGTTCATATCATACTTCTACACATGTGATCTCAATTAGCTAAGTTCAACGCAATAAAATGTCTGTTTGACATGTGAAAGTGTGCTAAGCCAACTATCGGCGGCGTAATACGTTGCATCGAGTCCAATCTTCTGCTAATCTAAAAGCCATGTCTTTTGTGAGCCCTTCATGAGCTTATGTCTTTGGTGAACCTTTCATGAGCTTATTCTAACGAGTTATGAAGTGAAGCTTTATCCGTAGAGCTATCCATATTCATATCATACTTCTACACATGTGATCTTAATTAGCTAAGTTCAACGCAATGAAATGTCTGTTTGACATGTGAAAGTGTGCTAAGCCCACTAATGACGATGTAATACGTTGCATCCAGTCCAATCTTCTGCTAATCTAAAAGCCATGTCTTTTGTGAGCACTTCATGAGCTTATGTCTTTGGTGAACCTTTCATGAGCTTATTCTAACGAGTTATGAAGTGAAGCTTTATCCGTAGAGCTATCCATGTTCATATTATACTTCTACACTTGTAATCTCAGTTAGCTAAGTTCAACGCAATGAAATGTCTGTTTGACATGTGAAAGTGTGCTAAGCCAAATAATGACTATGTAATACGTTGAATCCAGTCCAATCTTCTGCTAATCTAAAAGCCATGTATTTTGTGAGCCCTTCATGAGCTTATGTCTTTTGTCAACCTTTCTTGAGCTTATTCTAACGAGTTATGAAGTGGAGCTTGATCCTCAGAGCTATCCATATTCATATCATACTTCTACACATGTGATCTTATTTAGCTAAGTTCAACGCAATGAAATGTCAGTTTAAAATGAGAAAGTTTGCTAAGCCAACTAATGGCGGTGTAATAGGTTGCATCAAGTCCAATCTTCTGCTAATCTAAAAGCCATGTCTTTTGTGAGCCCTTCATGAGCTTATGTCTTTGGTGAACCTTTCATGAGGTTATTCTAACGAGTTATGAAGTGAAGCTTTATCCGTAGAGCTATCCATGTTCATATCATACTTCTACACACGTGATCTCAATTAGCTAAGTTCAACGCAATAAAATGTCTGTTTGACATGTGAAAGTGTGCTAAGCCCACTAATGACGATGTAATACGTTGCATCGAGTCCAATCTTCTGCTAATCTAAAAGCCATGTCTTTTGTGAGCCCTTCATGAGCTTATGTCTTTGGTGAACCTTTCATGAGCTTATTCTAACGAGTTATGAAGTGAAGCTTTATCCGTAGAGCTATCCATATTCATATCATACTTCTACACATGTGATCTTAATTAGCTAAGTTCAACGCAATGAAATGTCTGTTTGACATGTGAAAGTCTGCTAAGCCAACTAATGACGATGTAATACGTTGCATCCAGTCCAATCTTCTGCTAATCTAAAAACAATGTCTTTTGTGAGCCTTTCATGTGCTTATGTCTTTGGTGAACCTCTCATGAGCTTATTCTAACGAGTTATGAAGTGGAGCTTGATCCTTAGAGCTATCCATGTTCATATTATACTTCTACACATGTGATCTCAATTAGCTAAGTTCAACGCAATGAAATGTCAGTTTAAAATGAGAAAGTTTGCTAAGCCAACTAATGGCAGTGTAATAGGTTGCATCCAGCCCAATCTTTTGCTAATCTAAAAGCCATGTCTTTTGTAAGCCCTTCATGAGCTTATGTCTTTGGTGAACCTTTCATGAGCTTATTTGAACGAGTTATGAAGTGAAGCTTTATCCATAGAGCTATCCATGTTCATATCATACTTCTACACTTGTGATCTCAATTAGCTAAGTTCAATGCAATGAAATGTCTGTTTGACATGTGAAAGTGTGCTAAGCCAACTAATGGCGGTGTAATAGGTTGCATCAAGTCCAATCTTCTGCTAATCTAAAAGCCATGTCTTTTGTGAGCCCTTCATGAGCTTATGTCTTTGGTGAACCTTTCATGAGCTTATTCTAACGAGTTATGAAGTGAAGCTTTATCCGTAGAGCTATCCATGTTCATATTATACTTCTACACTTGTGATCTCAGTTAGCTAAGTTCAACGCAATGAAATGCCTGTTTGACATGTGAAAGTGTGCTAAGCCAACTAATGACTATGTTATACGTTGAATCCAGTCCAATCTTCTGCTAATCTAAAAGCCATGTATTTTGTGAGCCCTTCATGTGCTTATGTCTTTGGTGAACCTCTCATGAGCTTTTTCTAACGATTTATGAAGTGGAGCTTGATCCTTAGAGCTATCCATGTTCATATCATACTTGTACACATGTGATCTCAATTAGCTAAGTTCAACGCAATGAAATGTATGTTTGAAATAAGAAAGTTTGCTAAGCCAACTAATGGCGGTGTAATAGGTAGCATCAAGTCCAATCTTCTTCTAATCTAAAAGTCATGTCTTTTGTGAGCCCTTCATGAGATTATGTCTTTGGTGAACCTTTCATGAGCTTATTCTAACGAGTTATGAAGTGAAGCTTTATCCGTAGAGCTATCCATGTTCATATCATACTTCTACACATGTGATCTCAATTAGCTAAGTTCAACGCAATAAAATGTCTGTTTGACATGTGAAAGTGTGCTAAGCCCACTAATGACGATGTAATACGTTGTATCCAGTCCAATCTTCTGCTAATCTAAAAGCCATGTCTTTTGTGAGCCTTTCATGTGCTTATGTCTTTGGTGAACCTCTCATGAGCTTATTCTAACGAGTTATGAAGTGGAGCTTGATCCTTAGAGCTATCCATGTTCATATCATACTTCTACACATGTGATCTCAATTAGCTAAGTTCAACGCAATGAAATGTCAGTTTAAAATGAGAAAGTTTGCTAAGCCAACTAATGGCAGTGTAATAGGTTGCATCCAGCCCAATCTTCTGCTAATCTAAAAGCCATGTCTTTTGTAAGCCCTTCATGAGCTTATGTCTTTGGTGAACCTTTCATGAGCTTATTTGAACGAGTTATGAAGTGAAGCTTTATCCATAGAGCTATCCATGTTCATATCATACTTCTACACTTGTGATCTCAATTAGCTAAGTTCAATGCAATGAAATGTCTGTTTGACATGTGAAAGTGTGCTAAGCCAACTAATGGCGGTGTAATAGGTTGCATCAAGTCCAATCTTCTGCTAATCTAAAAGCCATGTCTTTTGTGAGCCCTTCATGAGCTTATGTCTTTGGTGAACCTTTCATGAGCTTATTCTAACGAGTTATGAAGTGAAGCTTTATCCGTAGAGCTATCCATGTTCATATTATACTTCTACACTTGTGATCTCAGTTAGCTAAGTTCAACGCAATGAAATGCCTGTTTGACATGTGAAAGTGTGCTAAGCCAACTAATGACTATGTAATACGTTGAATCCAGTCCAATCTTCTGCTAATCTAAAAGCCATGTATTTTGTGAGCCCTTCATGTGCTTATGTCTTTGGTGAACCTCTCATGAGCTTTTTCTAACGATTTATGAAGTGGAGCTTGATCCTTAGAGCTATCCATGTTCATATCATACTTGTACACATGTGATCTCAATTAGCTAAGTTCAACGCAATGAAATGTCAGTTTGAAATAAGAAAGTTTGCTAAGCCAACTAATGGCGGTGTAATAGGTAGCATCAAGTCCAATCTTCTTCTAATCTAAAATTCATGTCTTTTGTGAGCCCTTCATGAGATTATGTCTTTGGTGAACCTTTCATGAGCTTATTCTAACGAGTTATGAAGTGAAGCTTTATCCGTAGAGCTATCCATGTTCATATCATACTTCTACACATGTGATCTCAATTAGCTAAGTTCAACGCAATAAAATGTCTGTTTGACATGTGAAAGTGTGCTAAGCCCACTAATGACGATGTAATACGTTGCATCCAGTCCAATCTTCTGCTAATCTAAAAGCCATGTCTTTTGTGAGCCCTTCGTGAGCTTATGTCTTTGGTGAACCTTTCATGAGCTTATTCTAACGAGTTATGAAGTGAAGCTTTATCCGTAGAGCTATCCATGTTCATATCATACTTCTACACATGTGATCTCAATTAGCTAAGTTCAACGCAATGAAATGTCTATTTGACATGTGAAAGTGTGCTAAGCCCACTAACGACGATGTAATATGTTGCATCCAGTCCAATATTCTGCTAATCTAAAAGCCATGTCTTTTGTGAGCCCTTCATGTGCTTATGTCTTTGGTGAACCTTTAATGAGCTTATTCTAACGAGTTATGAAGTGAAGGTTTATCCGTAGAGCTATCCATGTTCATATCATACTTCTACACATGTGATCTCAATTAGCTAAGTTCAACGCAATGAAATGTCAGTTTGAAATGAGAATGTTTGCTAAGCCAACTAATGATAGTGTAATCGGTTGCATCCAGTCCAATCTTCTGCTAATCTAAAAGCCATGTCTTTTGCGAGCCCTTCATGAGCTTCTGTCTTTGTCAACCTTTCTTGAGCTTATTCTAACGAGTTATGAAGTGGAGCTTGATCCTCAGAGCTATCCATATTCATATCATACTTCTACACATGTGATCTCAATTAGCTAAGTTCAACGCAATGAAATGTCAGTTTAAAATAAGAAAGTTTGCTAAGCCAACTAATGGCGGTGTAATAGGTTGCATCAAGTCCAATCTTCTTCTAATCTAAAAGTCATGTCTTTTGTGAGCCCTTCATGAGATTATGTCTTTGGTGAACCTTTCATGAACTTATTCTAACGAGTTATGAAGTGAAGCTTTATCCGTAGAGCTATCCATGTTCATATCATACTTCTACACATGTGATCTCAATTAGCTAAGTTCAACGCAATAAAATGTCTGTTTGACCTGTGAAAGTGTGCTAAGCCCACTAATGACGATGTAATAGGTTGCATCCAGTCCAATCTTCTGCTAATCTAAAAGCCATGTCTTTTGTGAGCCCTTCATGAGCTTATGTCTTTCGTGAACCTTTCATGAGCTTATTCTAACGAGTTATGAAGTGAAGCTTTATCCGTAGAGCTATCCATGTTCATATCATACTTCTACACTTGTGATCTCAGTTAGCTAAGTTCAATGCAATGAAATGTCTGTTTGATATGTGAAAGTGTGCTAAGCCAACTAATGGCTATGTAATACGTTGAATCCAGTCCAATCTTCTACTAATCTAAAAGCCATGTATTTTGTGAGCCCTTCATGAGCTTATGTCTTTTGTCAACCTTTCTTGAGCTTATTCTAACGAGTTATGAAGTGGAGCTTGATCCTCAGAGCTATCCATATTCATATCATACTTCTACACATGTGATCTCAATTAGCTAAGTTCAACGCAATGAAATGTCAGTTTAAAATGAGAAAGTTTGCTAAGCCAACTAATGGCGTTGTAATAGGTTGCATCAAGTCCAATCTTCTTCTAATCTAAAAGTCATGTCTTTTGTGAGCCCTTCATGAGATTATGTCTTTGGTGAACCTTTCATGAGCTTATTCTAACGAGTTATGAAGTGAAGCTTTATCCGTAGAGCTATCCATGTTCATATGATACTTCTACACTTGTGATCTCAATTAGCTAAGTTCAACGCAATGAAATGTCAGTTTGAAATGAGAAAGTTTGCTAAGCCAACTAATGACAGTGTAATAGGTTGCATCCAGTCCAATCTTCTGCTAATCTAAAAGCCATGTCTTTTGTGAGCCCTTCATGAGCTTATGTCTTTGGTGAACCTTTCATGAGTTTATTCTAACGAGGTATAAAGTGAAGCTTTATCCGTAGAGCTATCCATGTTCATATCATACTTCTACACATGTGATCTCAATTATAGCTAAGTTCAACGCAATGAAATGTCTATTTGACATATGAAAGTGTGCTAAGCCCACTAACGACGATGTAATATGCTGCATCCAGTCCAATCTTCTGCTAATCTAAAAGCCATGTCTTTTGTGAGCCATTCATGTGCTTATGTCTTTGGTGAACCTTTCATGAGCTTATTCTAACGAGTTTTGAAGTGGAGCTTGATCCTTAGAGCTATCCATGTTCATATCATACTTCTACACATGTGATCTCAATTAGCTAAGTTCAACGCAATGAAATGTCTGTTTGACATGTGAAAGTGTGCTAAGCCCACTAATGACGATGTAATACGTTGCATCCAGTCCAATCTTCTGCTAATCTAAAAGCCATTTTTTTTGTGAGCCCTTCATGAGATTATGTCTTTGGTGAACCTTTCATGAGTTTATTCTAACGAGTTATAAAGTGAAGCTTTATCCGTAGAGCTATCCATGTTCATATCATACTTCTACACTTGTGATCTCAATTAGCTAAGTTCAACGCAATGAAATGTCAGTTTAAAATGAGAAAGTTTGCTAAGCCAACTAATGGCGGTGTAGTAGGTTGCATCAAGTCCAATCTTCTGCTAATCTAAAAGCCATGTCTTTTGTGAGCCCTTCATGAGATTATGTCTTTGGTGAAACTTTCATGAGCTTATTCTAACGAGTTATGAAGTGAAACTTTATCCGTAGAGCTATCCATGTTCATATCATACTTCTACACATGTGATCTCAATTAGCTAAGTTCAACGCAATGAAATATCTATTTGACATGTGAAAGTGTGCTAAGCCCACTAACGATGATGTAATATGTTGCATCCAGTCCAATCTTCTGCTAATCTAAAAGCCATGTCTTTTGTGAGCCCTTCATGTGCTTATGTCTTTGGTGAACCTTTCATGAGCTTATTCTAACGAGTTTTGAAGTGGAGCTTGATCCTTAGAGCTATCCATATTCATATCATACTTCTACACATGTGATCTCAATTAGCTAAGTTCAACGCAATGAAATGTCAGTTTGAAATGAGAAAGTTTGCTAAGCCAACTAATGGCAGTGTAATAGGTTGCATCCAGTCCAATCTTCTGCTAATCTAAAAGCCATGACTTTTGTGAGCCCTTCATGAGATTATGTATTTGGTGAACCTTTAATGAGCTTATTCTAACGAGTTATGAAGTGAAGCTTTATCCGTAGTGCTATCCATGTTCATATCATACTTCTACACATGTGATCTCAATTAGCTAAGTTCAACGCAATGAAATGTCTATTTGACATGTGAAAGTGTGCTAAGCCCACTAACGACGATGTAATATGTTGCATCCAGTCCAATATTCTGCTAATCTAAAAGCCATGTCTTTTGTGAGCCCTTCATGTGCTAATGTCTTTGGTGAACTTTTACTGAGCTTATTCTAACGAGTTATGAAGTGAAGGTTTATCTGTAGAGATATCCATGTTCATATCATACTTCTACACATGTGATCTCAATTAGCTAAGTTCAACGCAATGAAATGTCAGTTTGAAATGAGAAAGTTTGCTAAGCCAACTAATGACAGTGTAATAGGTTGCATCCAGTCCAATCTTCTGCTAATCTAAAAGCCATGTCTTTTGTGAGCCCTTCATGAGCTTATGTCTTTGGTGAACCTTTCATGAGCTTATTCTAACGAGTTATGAAGTGAAGCTTTATCCGTAGAGCTATCCATGTTCATATCATACTTCTACACTTGTGATCTCAGTTAGCTAAGTTCAATGCAATGAAATGTCTGTTTGATATGTGAAAGTGTGCTAAGCTAACTAATGGCTATGTAATACGTTGAATCCAGTCCAATCTTCTACTAATCTAAAAGCCATGTATTTTCTGAGCCCTTCATGAGCTTATGTCTTTTGTCAACCTTTCTTGAGCTTATTCTAACGAGTTATGAAGTGGAGCTTCATCCTCAGAGCTACCCATATTCATATCATACTTCTACACATGTGATCTCAATTAGCTAAGTTCAACGCAATGAAATGTCAGTTTAAAATGAGAAAGTTTACTAAGCCAACTAATGGCAGTGTAATAGGTAGCATCAAGTCCAATCTTCTTCTAATCTAAAAGTCATGTCTTTTGTGAGCCCTTCATGAGATTATGTCTTTGGTGAACCTTTCATGAGCTTATTCGAACGAGTTATTAAGTGAAGCTTTATCCGTAGAGCTATCCATGTTCATATCATACTTCTACAGTTGTGATCTCAATTAGCTAAGTTCAATGCAATGAAATGTCTGTTTGACATGTGAAAGTGTGCTAATGTCACTAATGACGATGTAATACGTTGCATCCAGTCCAATCTTCTGCTAATCTAAAAGCCATGTCTTTTGTGAGCCCTTCATGAGCTTATGTCTTTGGTGAACCTTTCATGAGCTTATTCTAACGAGTTATGAAGTGAAGCTTTATCCGTAGAGCTATCCATGTTCATATCATACTTCTACACTTGTGATCTCAGTTAGCTAAGTTCAACGCAATGACATGTCAGTTTGAAATGAGAAAGTTTGCTAAGCCAACTAATGACAGTGTAATAGGTTGCATCCAGTCCAATCTTCTGCTAATCTAAAAGCCATGTCTTTTGTGAGCCCTTCATGAGCTTATGTCTTTGGTGAACCTTTCATGAGCTTATTCTAACGAGTTATGAGGTGAAGCTTTATCCGTAGAGCTATCCATGTTCATATCATACTTCTACACTTGTGATCTCAGTTAGCTAAGTTCAATGCAATGAAATGTCTGTTTGATATGTGAAAGTGTGCTAAGCCAACTAATGACTATGTAATACGTTGAATCCAGTCCAATCTTCTACTAATCTAAAAGCCATGTATTTTGTGAGCCCTTCATGAGCTTATGTCTTTTGTCAACCTTTCTTGAGCTTATTCTAACGAGTTATGAAGTGGAGCTTGATCCTCAGAGCTACCCATATTCATATCATACTTCTACACATGTGATCTCAATTAGCTAAGTTCAACGCAATGAAATGTCAGTTTAAAATGAGAAAGTTTACTAAGCCAGCTAATGGCAGTGTAATAGGTAGCATCAAGTCCAATCTTCTTCTAATCTAAAAGTCATGTCTTTTGTGTGCCCTTCATGAGATTATGTCTTTGGTGAACCTTTCATGAGCTTATTCGAACGAGTTATTAAGTGAAGCTTTATCCGTAGTGCTATCCATGTTCATATCATACTTCTACACTTGTGATCTCAATTAGCTAAGTTCAATGCAATGAAATGTCTGTTTGACATGTGAAAGTGTGCTAAGGCCACTAATGACGATGTAATACGTTGCATCCAGTCCAATCTTCTGCTAATCTAAAAGCCATGTCTTTTGTGAGCCCTTCATGAGCTTATGTCTTTGGTGAACCTTTCATGAGCTTATTATAACGAGTTATGAAGTGAAGCTTTATCCGTCGAGCTATCCATGTTCATATTATACTTCTACACTTGTGATCTCAGTTAGCTAAGTTCAACACAATGAAATGCCTGTTTGACATGTGAAAGTGTGCTAAGCCAACTAATGACTATGTAATACGTTGAATCCAGTCCAATCTTCTGCTAATCTAAAAGCCATGTATTTTGTGAGCCCTTCATGTGCTTATGTCTTTGGTGAACCTCTCGTGAGCTTATTCTAACGATTTATGAAGTGGAGCTTGATCCTTAGAGCTATCCATGTTCATATCATACTTGTACACATGTGATCTCAATTAGCTAAGTTCAACGCAATGAAATGTCAGTTTGAAATAAGAAAGTTTGCTAAGCCAACTAATGGCGGTGTAATAGGTAGCATCAAGTCCAATCTTCTTCTAATCTAAAAGTCATGTCTTTTGTGAGCCCTTCATGAGATTATGTCTTTGGTGAACCTTTCATGAGCTTATTCTAACGAGTTATGAAGTGAAGCTTTATCCGTAGTGCTATCCATGTTCATATCATACTTCTACACATGTGATCTCAATTAGCTAAGTTCAACGCAATGAAATGTCTATTTGACATGTGAAAGTGTGCTAAGCCCACTAACGACGATGTAATATGTTGCATCCAGTCCAATATTCTGCTAATCTAAAAGCCATGTCTTTTGTGAGCCCTTCATGTGCTAATGTCTTTGGTGAACTTTTACTGAGCTTATTCTAACGAGTTATGAAGTGAAGGTTTATCTGTAGAGATATCTATGTTCATATCATACTTCTACACATGTGATCTCAATTAGCTAAGTTCAACACAATGACATGTCAGTTTGAAATGAGAAAGTTTGCTAAGCCAACTAATGACAGTGTAATAGGTTGCATCCAGTCCAATCTTCTGCTAATCTAAAAGCCATGTCTTTTGTGATCCCTTCATGAGCTTATGTCTTTGGTGAACCTTTCATGAGCTTATTCTAACGAGTTATGAAGTGAAGCTTTATCCGTAGAGCTATCCATGTTCATATCATACTTCTACACTTGTGATCTCAGTTAGCTAAGTTCAATGCAATGAAATGTCTGTTTGATATGTGAAAGTGTGCTAAGCCAACTAATGACTATGTAATACGTTGAATCCAGTCCAATCTTCTACTAATCTAAAAGCCATGTATTTTGTGAGCCCTTCATGAGCTTATGTCTTTTGTCAACCTTTCTTGAGCTTATTCTAACGAGTTATGAAGTGGAGCTTGATCCTCAGAGCTACCCATATTCATATCATACTTCTACACATGTGATCTCAATTAGCTAAGTTCAACGCAATGAAATGTCAGTTTAAAATGAGAAAGTTTACTAAGCCAACTAATGGCAGTGTAATAGGTAGCATCAAGTCCAATCTTCTTCTAATCTAAAAGTCATGTCTTTTGTGAGCCCTTCATGAGATTATGTCTTTGGTGAACCTTTCATGAGCTTATTCGAACGAGTTATTAAGTGAAGCTTTATCCGTAGTGCTATCCATGTTCATATCATACTTCTACACTTGTGATCTCAATTAGCTAAGTTCAACGCAATGAAATGTCAGTTTAAAATGAAAAAGTTTGCTAAGCCAACTAATGGCAGTGTAATAGGTTGCATCAAGTCCAATCTTCTGCTAATCTAAAAGCCATGTCTTTTGTGAGCCCTTCATGAGCTTATGTCTTTGGTGAACCTTTCATGAGCTTATTATAACGAGTTATGAAGTGAAGCTTTATCCGTCGAGCTATCCATGTTCATATTATACTTCTACACTTGTGATCTCAGTTAGCTAAGTTCAACACAATGAAATGCCTGTTTGACATGTGAAAGTGTGCTAAGCCAACTAATGACTATGTAATACGTTGAATCCAGTCCAATCTTCTGCTAATCTAAAAGCCATGTATTTTGTGAGCCCTTCATGTGCTTATGTCTTTGGTGAACCTCTCGTGAGCTTATTCTAACGATTTATGAAGTGGAGCTTGATCCTTAGAGCTATCCATGTTCATATCATACTTGTACACATGTGATCTAAATTAGCTAAGTTCAACGCAATGAAATGTCAGTTTGAAATAAGAAAGTTTGCTAAGCCAACTAATGGCGGTGTAATAGGTAGCATCAAGTCCAATCTTCTTCTAATCTAAAAGTCATGTCTTTTGTGAGCCCTTCATGAGATTATGTCTTTGGTGAACCTTTCATGAGCTTATTCTAACGAGTTATGAAGTGAAGCTTTATCCGTAGTGCTATCCATGTTTATATCATACTTCTACACTTGTGATCTCAGTTAGCTAAGTTCAACGCAATGAAATGCCTGTTTGACATGTGAAAGTGTGCTAAGCCAAATAATGACTATGTAATACGTTGAATCCAGTCCAATCTTCTGCTAATCTAAAAGCCATGTATTTTGTGAGCCCTTCATGAGCTTATGTCTTTTGTCAACCTTTCTTGAGCTTATTCTAACGAGTTATGAAGTGGAGCTTGATCCTCAGAGCTACCCATATTCATATCATACTTCTACACATGTGATCTCAATTAGCTAAGTTCAACGCAATGAAATGTCAGTTTGAAATTAGAATGTTTGCTAAGCCAACTAATGATAGTGTAATAGGTTGCATCTAGTCCAATCTTCTGCTAATCTAAAAGCCATGTCTTTTGTGAGCCCTTCATGAGCTTATGTCTTTGGTGAACCTTTCATGAGCTTATTCTGACGAGTTATGAAGTGAAGCTTTAACCGTAGAGCTATCCATGTTCATATCATACTTCTACACTTGTGATCTCAGTTAGCTAAGTTCAATGCAATGAAATGTCTGTTTGATATGTGAAAGTGTGCTAAGCCAACTAATGACTATGTAATAGGTTGAATCCAGTCCAATCTTCTACTAATCTAAAAGCCATGTATTTTGTGAGCCCTTCATGAGCTTATGTCTTTTGTCAACCTTTCTTGAGCTTATTCTAACGAGTTATGAAGTGGAGCTTCATCCTCAGAGCTACCCATATTCATATCATACTTCTACACATGTGATCTCAATTAGCTAAGTTCAACGCAATGAAATGTCAGTTTAAAATGAGAAAGTTTGCAAAGCCAACTAATGGCAGTGTAATAGGTAGCATCAAGTCCAATCTTCTTCTAATCTAAAAGTCATGTCTTTTGTGAGCCCTTCATGAGATTATGTCTTTGGTGAACCTCTCATGAGCTTATTCGAACGAGTTATTAAGTGAAGCTTTATCTGTAGAGCTATCCATGTTCATATCATACTTCTACACTTGTGATCTCAATTAGCTAAGTTCAATGCAATGAAATGTCTGTTTGACATGTGAAAGTGTGCTAAGCCCACTAATGACGATGTAATAGGTTGCATCCAGTCCAATCTTCTGCTAATCTAAAAGCCATGTCTTTTGTGAGCCCTTCATGAGCTTATGTCTTTGGTGAACCTTTCATGAGCTTATTCTAACGAGTTATGAAGTGAAGCTTTATCCGTAGAGCTATCCATGTTCATATTATACTTCTACACTTGTGATCTCAGTTAGCTAAGTTCAACGCAATGAAATGCCTGTTTGACATGTGAAAGTGTGCTAAGCCAAATAATGACTATGTAATACGTTGAATCCAGTCCAATCTTCTGCTAATCTAAAAGCCATGTATTTTGTGAGCCCTTCATGAGCTTATGTCTTTTGTCAACCTTTCTTGAGCTTATTCTAACGAGTTATGAAGTGGAGCTTGATCCTCAGAGCTAGCCATGTTCATATCATACTTCTACACATGTGATCTCAATTAGCTAAGTTCAACGCAATGAAATGTCAGTTTAAAATGAGAAAGTTATCTAAGCCAACTAATGGCGGTGTAATAGGTTGCATCAAGTCCAATCTTCTTCTAATCTAAAAGTCATGTCTTTTGTGAGCCCTTCATGAGATTATGTCTTTGGTGAACCTTTCATGAGCTTATTCTAACGAGTTATGAAGTGAAGCTTTATCCGTAGAGCTATCCATGTTCATATCATACTTCTACACTTGTGATCTCAATTAGCTAAGTTCAACGCAATGAAATGTCTGTTTGACATGAGAAAGTTTGCTAAGCCAACTAATGGCGGTGTAATAGGTTGCATCAAGTCCAATCTTCTTCTAATCTTAAAGTCATGTCTTTTGTGAGCCCTTCATGAGATTATGTCTTTGGTGAACCTTTCATGAGCTTATTCTAACGAGTTATGAAGTGAAGCTTTATCCGTAGTGCTATCCATGTTCATATCATACTTCTACACATGTGATCTCAATTAGCTAAGTTCAACGCAATAAAATGTCTGTTTGACATGTGAAAGTGTGCTAAGCCCACTAATGACGATGTAATACGTTGCATCCAGTCCAATCTTCTGCTAATCTAAAAGCCATGTCTTTTGTGAGACCTTCATGAGCTTATGTCTTTGGTGAACCTTTCATGAGCTTATTCTAACGAGTTATGAAGTGAAGCTTTATCCGTAGAGCTATCCATGTTCATATCATACTTCTACACATGTGATCTCAATTAGCTAAGTTCAACGCAATTAAATGTCTATTTGACATGTGAAAGTGTGCTAAGCCCACTAACGACGATGTAATATGTTGCATCCAGTCCAATATTCTGCTAATCTAAACACCATGTCTTTTGTGAGCCCTTCATGTGCTTATGTCTTTGGTGAACCTTTAATGAGCTTATTCTAACGAGTTATGAAGTGAAGGTTTATCCGTAGAGCTATCCATGATCATATCATACTTCTACACATGTGATCTCAATTAGCTAAGTTCAACGCAATGAAATGTCAGTTTGAAATGAGAATGTTTGCTAAGCCAACTAATGATAGTGTAATAGGTTGCATCTAGTCCAATCTTCTGCTAATCTAAAAGCCATGTCTTTTGTGAGCCCTTCATGAGCTTATGTCTTTGGTGAACCTTTCATGAGCTTATTCTAACGAGTTATGAAGTGAAGCTTTATACGTAGAGATATCCATGTTCATATCATACTTCTACACTTGTGATCTTAGTTAGCTAAGTTCAATGCAATGAAATGTCTGTTTGATATGTGAAAGTGTGCTAAGCCAACTAATGACTATGTAATAGGTTGAATCCAGTCCAATCTTCTACTAATCTAAAAGCCATGTAATTTGTGAGCCCTTCATGAGCTTATGTCTTTTGTCAACCTTTCTTGAGCTTATTCTAACGAGTTATGAAGTGGAGCTTGATCCTCAGAGCTACCCATATTCATATCATACTTCTACACATGTGATCTCCATTAGCTAAGTTCAACGCAATGAAATGTCAGTTTAAAATGAGAAAGTTTGCAAAGCCAACTAATGGCAGTGTAATAGGTAGCATCAAGTCCAATCTTCTTCTAATCTAAAAGTCATGTCTTTTGTGAGCCCTTTATGAGCTTATGTCTTTGGTGAACCTTTCATGAGCTTATTTGAACGAGTTATGAAGTGAAGCTTTATCCGTAGAGCTATCCATGTTCATATCATACTTCTACACTTGTGATCTCAATTAGCTAAGTTCAATGCAATGAAATGTCTGTTTGACATGTGAAAGTGTGCTAAGCCCACTAATGACGATGTAATAGGTTGCATCCAGTCCAATCTTCTGCTAATCTAAAAGCCATGTCTTTTGTGAGCCCTTCATGAGCTTATGTCTTTGGTGAACCTTTCATGAGCTTATTCTAACGAGTTATGAAGTGAAGCTTTATCCGTAGAGCTATCCATGTTCATATTATACTTCTACACTTGTGATCTCAGTTAGCTAAGTTCAACGCAATGAAATGCCTGTTTGACATGTGAAAGTGTGCTAAGCCAAATAATGACTATGTAATACGTTGAATCCAGTCCAATCTTCTGCTAATCTAAAAGCCATGTATTTTGTGAGCCCTTCATGAGCTTATGTCTTTTGTCAACCTTTCTTGAGCTTATTCTAACGAGTTATGAAGTGGAGCTTGATCCTCAGAG